>OZ020315.1:42024361-42624361 GCA_963971305.1 Arcuatula senhousia
TAGGTAATTGGTTGGCATGATTTTTTTAGGTCTACCCTTTTTTGTTCAGAAATTAGGGGCCCAAAAGGGTTTTTATTTAAGGTCCCATTTTGAAAAAAAAATTGCAAGTTAATTTTTGTCATATATTGGAAACAAAATGGAGGATATTTTTTTTCTTGACCCTTCCTTTTCTGTTTAGCAATTATGGGTCAAAAGGGGGGAAATTGAAACTTTAATTTTTTGTCTAGCTGGTTTTATTTTTGTTTTTTTATATTCTTTTTAGATATATAAGGATCTTAAATATTTTTATTTCTAATTTTCATTGTCAGTCTATAAATTGGGTTGCATGTGACAAATATGCTTTGTCAGTCCGTCATAGGATGCAAACTATTTACTGTCCATACTGGGCCTAGAACGTACGGGGTTCAACCTTTTGCCATGCGACGCAGGACCAGACATCGATTGGTCTTGTTATGGATTTTTACTACAGTATGCCTATTCCATGGTAAATATATTAGTAGATCACAATGAATTTATTGTATGTCTATCATGTGTGTCTATACAAACCTTTATTGTTTAGTTGTTATTTTTCAGGAGACCAAAGAGAAACTATGTCAATTGGAGATTATAGAAGTTATTGACCTGAGCAGTTTAAAGATAATATAAAGATTTTCAGCATTACATTTATAACTAAGGTACTGAAAAAAATGTTTGTCTCATCTTGCATTGAAATGGTTCAATTACTTTCATGTCTGTTTAACATTTTAATGTATACATCTTTTAGAGACTTCTAAGTGTTTCATCATAAGCTTTAAGGTCAGATTACTACAATTATAGTGTTTGGTTTAACATCCTTTTGAACCCTTTTGGGCTTAACTCATGGTGGTATTTTTTATTGTTAAAGATATGAAACTTGTATAACTAAAAATTGAATAAATATGAAGAAACAGCAATTATTAAAAAAAACATACTACACAACAAAATTTCAATAAGCTCACTTCAAAACAGGAGTGAACTCAGGTGTTCCAAAAAGAAATGAGTTCCTTTGTATTGCAGCGCTTCAAAAGTCTAACTATCCTGCTATCATATATTCAGTGTAGACTAACTTCAGTCCAAAACTTTATGACAAGCCAACATCTTTATTCCTCTAACAAAATAACATCTGAAATCCAGAATGCAGTGGTGAATGACAACAAAAGTGTCCCACAACATATTTTAAGCTGTACATGTTGTATAAAAGTGGGAAAATGGGGCTACTTGATACGGAATTGTGCTTTATTATAGTAAAATTTGATCAATACATGTAGATGGAAACTCAAATGACCTACCTTCCTCAGCTTTAAAGCTTAGGTTAACTATTTATGAAAGCTTATTCTCCATAATCATAAAAGCATGTGTCATATTTACATGTCTAGTAACTTGTTATTTATTTTCAGATGTAAGCTGTTAGTATGTACAGACATTGTTTTAGGACTTCATACTCATGATACTGTATTTGACATATAGCTGTCCTCTTGATAGACACAGATAATTGATTCCTGTATTATTTGACCAGTAAGTATTCTGGTTAAACATGTTTAAGTATAGAAAATTCCAACCATGCATGAATAAAACAATGGATTGGGTTATTCTGTATATGTATACAAACAAAATTCTATAGAATAAGCAACGATGTACCAATGAGGCATTTGAATGACAAAAGTCTGACATACATGACATATGGTGAAAGGAAAATAGTTAAATCAATCAATACAAATGAATGCATCAGGAATCAAAGAAACACAAATACACAAAAACAAAACCAAAATGAAATCCCTTAGGAACATCATGAACATCAAGTTAAGTTGTAACAAGTGTTAACTCAGTTGCTCTGGAAGGATTAGCAGTTCCTACTTGTTGCATTACACATCTATTATGAAGTTAAAGGTCAATTAAGCGTGTCAAATCTGGCAAAGGAGAAATTTTTTTTTTATGTCAATTCAACACCTCTATGCATCCAATAGATAAAAAGTACAATATTTGTCTACTAGCACAAGATGTCTTCCTTAACATTTCTTGAGAAAAGACAACAATCCAGGAACAACATGACCCATTTTTAGCAATTTGAAAACTGTCCAGTGTTGATATTGTCTGTTAAAGACACATGAACATCAGAGATGCTCAAGCAAAAAGTTATAAGGCTAAAAAAAGAAAGTTCAAATCAACAATAGGTTATCAAAACAAGATGCCAAATTTAAAACTTTCAATTATTAGATTGAATTAGATTATTTTCTTTATTTATTGTGGGTTTATTTATATTTGTTTGTACTAATTTTCATAAATTGATAAAAAAAGTATCAGTGAACTTTGTTGTCATTTGTATTTCATTAGATTTTAAATTCGTGGTTCTGAAGTCTACAGAATACAAGGCAATGCTAAATTTCCTTTTTTGGGAACCAAATTTTGTGGGTTGGCACCATTCATGAAAACCATGAAAATTGACACCCCTGGAAAAAATAAAACCACAGTAATTATATCTCCCAAACACTATGTTTGGGAGATATATTGTTTCCTATTCTTCTTCCTCTTTTTAGCTCACCTTGCCAAAGGCCATGTGAGCTATTGCCATCACTTGGCGTCCGTCGTCCGTCGTGGTTAACTTTTCTTTTTTTGGTTACGGCCCCTTAAAGACAAAAAATAGTGTTTTTGGCCTAAAGAAAGAAAACTTTTGCAGATAGAGAAAAGATGTTGCTTGCTTAAATGTTCAGCTTAATTAGCTCTACAAAAGTCTTTTTAGGGTCGAAGTTGTCAGATGACCCCTTTAAGGGGTTATGGCCCTTTAAAGGTGAAAAATAGTGTTTGTTGCTTTGGAATGAAAACTATTGCAGATAGAGAAAAGCTTTTTATTGCTTAAACATTCAGCTCATTTATCTATACAAAAGTCCTCAAAGGGTTGACATTAAGACCAGGTGAGCGATTCAGGCTCCTAGGAGCCTCTTGTTCTTTTTTAGCTCACCTGGCCAAAGGCCATGTGAGCTATTGCCATCACTTGGCGTCCGACCTCGTTGTTAACTTTTCTTCAAACATCTTCTTCTCTGAAAAGTTGTTGCTTACTTAAATGTTCAGCTTATTTAGCTCTACAAAAGTCTCCATAGGGTCGAAGTTGTCAAAAGACCCCTTATAGGGGTTATGGCCCCGTAAAGGCAAAAAATATAGTTTTTGGCCTATAGAATGAAAACTATTGCAGATAGGGAAAAGCTGTTGCTTGCTTAAATGTTCAGCTCGTTTAGCTCTACACAAGTCTCCATAGGGTCGAAGTTGTCAGATGACCCCTTATAGGGGTTACGGCCCCTTAAAGGCAAAAAATGTGTTTTTGGCCTATAGAATGAAAACTATTGCAGATAAAGAAAAGTTGTTGCTTGCTTATATGTTCAGATCATTTAGCTCTACAAAAGTCTCCATAGGGTCGAAGTTGTCAAATGACCTCATTATAGGAGCAAAAAATATAGTTATTGGCCTATAAAATGAAAACTATTGCAGACAGAGAAAAGCTGTTGCTTGCTTAATTGTTCAGCTCGTTTAGCTCTACACAAGTCTCCATAGGGTCAAAGTTGTCAGATGACCCCTTATAGGGGTTATGGCCCCTTTAAGGCAAAAAATAGTGTTTTTGGCCCTGCAGATAGAGAAAACCTGTTGCTTGCTCAAATGTTCAGCCCATTTAGTTCTAGAAAAGTCTTCATAGGGCTGAAGTTGTCAGATGAATCCTTATAGGGGTTACAGCCCCTTAAAGGCAAAAAATAGTGTTTTTTGCACAAAGAATGAAAAGTTGACATCAAGACGAGGTGAGCAATTCAGGCTCCTGGGAGCCTCTTGTTTTCTTTTTCTGGACATGAACCTGTCTGCACGGTTTCTCAAAAACTACTCAATGGTTCTTTATGAAATTTTGTATGGTGGTAGAGTGGGTTCCAAAGGTGTGCATGAAATTTTTGAAATTTTCGAAATGGCCGCCGTTTTCATGGAAACAGGGTAAGGTCATAATTTAGGACATTGCGATATCTTGGTAACCTAGGTGCACAGAGTTTTGAAATTTTGTAGGTGAGTAGAGCAATATGAGCTCTTTAATAATACGAAAAAAAATTTCGAAGCGATATATACGGTTTTGAAATTATTCACGAAAATAGATTTTTTTCGGGCCGAAAAATGGGAAAATTGTCAAAACGCTACAATTTCAATAAAATTTGGTATCTAGGGGTTTCAAATGATGGCAAGTTAGGATGTGATGTAAAAATGTATGCAGAATAGACAATTTGCGTACGTTTGGGAGATATTTTTGTGTTGGGCATCCCCAACACAGTCAGCACTAGTTTAAACTTGCTTTATTCTTAGATCATTTGTCAAACTATTTTTGCAGCAATTTTGCTGATCACAGACAAATTAACAGTGGGAAAAACAACAAGTTGCGAAGGGTATAATGTTTTTGACTGGTCCGTCCGTCCGTCCGTCCGTCAGTCCGTCTGTCCGTGATCAAAATTTTCGTAACAGATATCTCAGCTATTATTAATCCTTGGCTTTTGATATCTGGTATGTAGCTTCAGGTGGGGGTCCCATATGGTGGGATACGTTTTCAGGTCTGTCGATCATCTACTTCCTGTTTAATGAGCTGACTTACACTTTTTTCACTATATGTTCAGGTTGAAAATTTTTGTAACAGATTTCTCAGCAACTATTAATTGTAGGTATTTGATATTTGGTATATAGCTTCGGGTAGGGGTCCCATATGGTGGGATTCGTTTTCAGGTCTGTCGATCATCTACTTCCTGTTTAAAGAGCTGACTTAGACTTTTTCACTAAATTTTCAGGGTTGAAAATTTTCGTCACAGATTTCTCAGCAACTATTAATTGTAGGCTTTTAATATTTGGTATGTAGCTTCAGGTAGGGGTCCCATATGGTGGGATACATTTTCAGGTCTGTTGATGAGCTACTTCCTGTTAAACGAGCAGACTTGCATTTTTTTCACTAAATTTTCAGGGTTGAAAATTTTTGTCACAGATTTCTCAGCAACTATTAATTGTAGGCTTTTAATATTTGGTATGCAGCTTTAGGTAGGAGTCCCATATGGTGGGATACATTTTCAGGTCTGTCACTCATTTTGTTCCTGTTTAACGAGCCGACTTGGAAAGACAACAACTCTGACTTTTTTATTCCTAACTCGAAATAGATATTCTCTGTCCATTATGTGGACGCCTGGGGTATGTGAGCATGCTCACTAAGGTTCTTTCATATATACTGTATTCTTTTTTTGAAAACCAGAATCTGTTTTTAACAGGTTTGCAAGGATGGCTCCAAAGAAGAGAAAAGGTGTTCCATTGAAAGGGACCCCAAAAAGGTAAGAAAATACATAAAAAATGTATGTGACAGAAAATGTTTTTATTTTTGAGGATCATTCAGATTATCTCTTAACTTCACTAATTAGAACTAGAGCAATAAGGCTATAGTCATTTTACCTGTATAAAACAGACTATTATTACACTATATATAAAAATAGATGAAATATCGTGGTTTCTGAGTTAAGTAAATTTCTAGATATTCGCAGAGTGAATTACAGCATTCATTTAACTTGTGTGCAAATTTATTTGACCCTCATGAAGTGTCCCGCGAAAAATCTGTAACATAGATTAGTACACAATAGACATTTCGTCTATCAATTTTTTCATTCGGTTTCATTATTTGGAAGATCGTTTTGTCACTTTTATCCAAATTATCTTTATAATAAAAAGCATAACTATTTTGGGATGACAAATGTCAAATTTAATGTCATTTGTGTAGAATAATGCTAGAAGATTCAACTTGTGCAGGGAACAGGTTCCGCAGACTTTTTGAATCCTGACAATTCTGGCGTTATTCGACACTTGTGACATTTGAAATTGATATTCGCCATCCCTCATTAGTTATAATATAAATATTTGAAGAGAATTTTTTTTAACAAATAGTTTAACTATAAATGAAAATTCGAAAAGGACAAAATATGATAGATGCTTAATTTGGCCCTGAAATTTGGCATAAATTATAACATATAGAAATGAGGTTCTACAATTCTAGACAAGGTTTTAAATGAACAAGTTTTAGTTTATGACTGTATTTTTTACAAAATTTCTTACAGTGATATCATCAAATTTTGCAAAAATGACATTTAATGCAAATTTTGAATTGTTTTGGGCAATTTTACTATCAGCCACACAGAGTACTTCAAAGATATTGTGATGTTAGTTTCTGTATTGAAAAGGTTCATTTACACAAATTATTGTAGTGTTACTCTGTGTGGCTCATACATTGTAGTTTACTTTTCCAAAAACCACACAGAATTTGCAGGTTTTTCAACAAATTACAAGTTTAAAGCCACTTTCGAAAATTATTTAAACAGCACAAAGGAAGACTTGAAATAAAATCATGATGATATAGTAAATTTTTACTAATTTAAAGTATATAAAGTATAAGAACTACCATGTCTGTAAATCTCTCCATCTGGATGTCCACATACGTCGTAAGTGCAATAATGAAATCTTATATGAACGAAGTACATCACATGAAGATGTTCATGAAGAGATTTTATAGCACTCCTCATAAATGGCTCAGTAGATTTTAATGAAAATTTACATGAAGAAAATACACCATTAGGAAATTAGCATGAAGAAATTACATAGCTCTCATTTATCATTCAGCACAGACAATTGTGGCAATATTGTGTCCAATATGACATGGGGATAGCGCTTGCTCACAGTATTAGTTGTTTTAATTATTTTGTAATTTTAACAAAAATAAATTCTACCGGACCAAAAGATTGCAATAGAAGAGTGAGGTTTGGCGCGCCTTAAAACCTGGTTTTACCCCCCATTTCTTTTGAAATGCCTGTACCAAGTCAGAACCATTGCAATCTTCAATTTTTCCGATATGTATTCCTTCTGTTGTCTCATCTTATGGACGTTTGAGATTGATTCTCCAAGTTCAATAATTTTGTTATTACCTTTATTTTCTAGAAGAAAGATTGCAGCCTCCAACATCCATTCTGCTGAAGAGCTGAACTTTTTACGTTTAGTTGGTCTTTTGATAAGAATTGGACCCCTAGCTGTCAGACATGTTTTCAATCAACAGTTTCCAGCTAGTGGATTATCCACGTGGTTAACGAACAAGAGAATTGACATCCAAAATTTAAGGAGCAAAAGAATCATTACCAGTGCACAATGGCAGTTACTTTATCCACCAGGTCCATGTAAGTTATTATTTGATAATGCTCAACTTGATCGCTTTACAGCTCAGTAAGAATTGCACATAATGAAACTTATAAGATTGAATGGAAAGTCTTCTTTAACCTTTTATATATGTACTTTAATGACAAGGTCACAGAAAGGTTAGATCAAAGTCCAAGAACAAGGTCAAGGTTAAATCAAAATGAGTTATACACATTTATCTCAGTAGCGTACATGTGTCATTGTCCCCCGCCGCAACGTGTCAGAGGGACTAAGTAATGGTCTCCGTCCGTCCGTCCGTCCGTCCGTCTGTCCGTCCGTCACGTTTTTTGTGGGTGCAACTCCTCGGAAACTACTGAAAGGATGTTGCTGAAACTTTACACACTGATAGGGTACAATTAGTAGATGATCACCCCATATTTGAAATTTTCAAAATGGCCACCGTTTTCATGGAAACGGAAGAAAGGTCAAAATATAGGACATTCAATATCTCGGTTACCTAGGTGCACAGGGTTCTGAAATTTTGTAGGCTGATAGAGCAAAAGGTACTCTATAATAATACGAAAAAAAATTTTGAAGCCATATTTACGGTTTTCGAGTTATTTACGAATTAGTGATTTTTCAGTCCGAAAAATGGGATTTTGTCAAACGTTTTTGTGGGTGCAACTCCTCGGACACTTAGGAACCGATGTTGCTGAAACTTTACACACTGATAGGGTACTGTTAGTAGATGATCATCCTATATTTGAAATTTTCAAAATGGCCGCCGTTTCCATGGAAACAGGGAAGAAAGGTCAAAATATAGGACATCCAATATCTCGGTTACCTAGGCGCACAGGGTTCTGAAATTTTGTGGGTTGATAGAGCAAAAAATACTCTATAATAATATGAAAAAAAATTTTGAAACAATATTTACAGTTTTCGAGTTATTTACGAATTTGTGATTTTCCGGCCCAAAAAATGGGACTTTGTCATATCAAACATTTTTGTGGGTGCAACTCCTCGGATACTACTAAACGGATGTTGCTGAAACTTTACACACTGATAGGGTACTGTTAATAGGTGATCATCTCATATTTTGACAACCTATTTCTGTCGTTTCTCAGAGAATATATTGCTTGAATTGACATACCACACAACTTTTATGCGGCGGCAGGGGACACATGGCTACGTGTAGCAATCTTGTATTTACCATGAGCTGAAAAATATTTTTGATTCTTTTTAAGACCAAATTAGTCATATAGATTTCATTTAAGAATCAAGAATTTTAAAAGTGTCTGAAGTCCAAGGATCTAGGGCTGGAAGTTAAAAAAAAACTTTTAAGGATGTTGGCTACTATTATTGAAACTAAATAGGTTTCAAATTTTGATGCCTTAAATGAAAAGGCAATTTTAACCCTATGTTGAACGTGAAATCCAGAGGATTCCGAAAAAATGACAGAAATAACCGAACAAGACCAGTGAGCATCTTTAATGAAAAAATTAAATTAACTGGGACTGGTTTTAAAACATACCTTTTAAATGCATGGATAGAATTTCATAACACTTACTCATATGTAAGCTTCTTAGGCAAAGAAGAAGATGTATAGTTTTAGGGTAAATTTGTCCTCGGTCAAGTTGGCTTGTTTTTGCACTTGTAAGGTCCTTCCTATATATCTTTTAAATGCGTAGATAGATTTTCATTGAAAGAAGAAGACTTTTGATTTAAAGGGATAATAGGTCCTAGGTCAAGTTTTTCACACTTGGGGACGATTAATTTAAGGCAGGTCCTTTCTACTGCTATAATTTTGATATTTTTTTATGTCAGTTTAACTTTTTTAGGTACAAGTTTAGTTGATTCTCAAGATTTTGATATAACATTGATGGTATGCTTGCTGAGAAATTTTGCTGGTTTCCTAATCAACGACCACAATGACCCCTCAACTTATACACATGATACAACAGAGCATGCAAATATCTCCAGGATCAAGTTTTACAGAAACTTTATTGTGCACCATAAAGATGGAGAGATTGATCAACATGACTTCAAAGATATCTGGGACTGTGTATCTGGGGTAGGTGTGTTTAGGTTTTGAAACTTTGGTTTCTACATTTCTGATAGTTTTTTAATGCATTCAAGTTCTGCGTAAGACAACATAAGGCAAAAGTGTTCAGCACCTCAAATCTATATGCCCTGATTTTTTTAAGAAGATCCAACAATCAATGTATAAGTTATTGCCATTTTTCTTGATGCGTGGATTTTTATGGTCTGCACCCGCAAAACTGTAATTCATGGTAAAAGTCCATAATGATGGTAAATGATATTTCAAGCCTAGATGTGTCTTGGGTAGTGTTTCATCGCCACACTGAAAGAAATTACCGTGACCTATATTTCATGCATGAATGACTCTGACTAATTTCTTGGTTAATGTCCTTTTACAAGGTAATACATGTTGGGGGTCAAGGATGTTTTATGAACAGTGGCATCGGTGTCATGTGTGCCTTATAGACACGTTTTCTGAAAGGTTGTAAAACATGACAGGCATGACTTAAAATAGAACATAGTGGTCAAATTCAGTTTTTTTGCTAATATTAACTCAAAAAATGGTCATAGATACATGTATTAAAATGTTGATGATGAGCAAAAGTGATCAGGTCAACCTACATGTACCTTGAAGTTATGATAATCAAGAAGTTGGAGAATCCCATGTTGTAGTTATTGTCTTCCCAAATGAATCAAATGGGTGCCCATGAGGTATTTGAGAGTCAAAAACACTAAAAGGCAACAACAAAACCAGATAACATGATTGAGAACTGAGAAAGAAGAGACACAAAACATAAACAAACTATAAAAGATATTTGAATAATTTAAACGCACATTGCTTGGCACACCAAGATCTCAAAATATGTTAAAATGAAAATACCAAAATGGGTAACAAACAGTTAATTTTGTTTTGCTGTATATCAATATTTCAAGGAAAAGCTAGCCTTTTTCATTAGCAGCATTTGAATCAAAATCATTGGAAAATCAAAAAACAAATATGATGGAATGAAAAGTACTCAAAAGCTAAAACGTTCCTACAGGGAAGCCAAATCCAGCACCAATGATGTGGGGCATGTGCATTACATTTTGAATTAAACAATCATTGACACTAGGAAATTTCAATGACAAAAATAATACAAATGTAATGGTAAGTTCGTGTGAGGCAAGTCTGACGATCAGAAGGTTGAAAGTTGTAGGATCATTCATTTTATTCTGTTTAGATCCTTAAAATTAACTATTCTCACCCCCTTTCCTCTTTGCATTGAAATTCTAAAAAGCTAGAATGAAGAAACTTTTGTTTTTGCCTATAGCATTAAAATCAGCTGAGTTATTGTGGCTCCTTGCAGTCTCTTGTTAAAAAGCGAAAAAAAAAAGAATTTTAGTTCTTTCAAAAGGTGAAAAGTAGTTACTGTTTGTCATAACAAGTCTATCTGAATGCCAATGATTTACTTAATTTGTGTATGAGAAAGATAAATTTATTCAAACGCAATAACAAAACCCAAGGACAAACCATCATCTGTTAATGGAAAAGAGATCAACATCATGTCTATGATTAATATTTTTATAAGACTACAAAATTTGTATACAACCACAATTTTTTTTTTGCGATCATGCAACGTTATGTCGTCGTCGTTGTTGTCTGCGGATATTTGATTTGCGGGCGATTAATTGAGTAAATGTTGACCAATTGTTATGAAAATTTGATAAAATGTTTGTAATCACGAAAGGGAATTTGGTATTATATTTGGGGTTTGTGGTCCCTTCTGTGTTAGAAAAAGGATCAACAGGGGCTAAAATGGGTGTATTGACAAAACTGTTGTAGAATGTTTATTATTCATTAGATTTAAAAAAATTATTTTTTATTGAATTCTTAATGTGTCAATGATTTTGATATATACACCTTGCCATAAGTTAAGAAACACCTGTACTCACGTTAGTACAGTGTCCATATTTCGCTACACAATATCCTGAAACTTGGCCTATATTTTCTTCCACACATTTACAACATTTTCTGATTTTAATCAATCTTCGTACAGTTTTCGGCTTTTGTAGAATAATCAAAATTGGCAAACAAATCAAGCAACTCAAAAAGTGTTGTTTCAGTTACAACTTTTTATACGACCGCAAAAAATTTGCAGACGTATAATGGTATGATGCTGTCGTTGTTGTCGTCGTCGCTGTCGTCGTCGTCTGTTAACTTTAGTGTATACAGGATAACTTTAGTTATAGTTATCCAAATGCAATGAAATTTGACAATTATATTTCTTACCATTAAAGGATGGATGGGATTGATTTTGGGTGTCCCCTCTTTTTTCGTTTAGAAATTAAGGGCCAAAAGGGGCCAAAATTGCAACTTTTTTGTTTGTTCTTACAATAACTTTTTCAAAACTTCTCCTCTGAAACCATTGAACAGAATTCAATGAAACTTGGTAGGATTGATCATAAGGGTGTCCTAAACTAAAGTAATGTTACGATTTCTGATTCGTCAAAAAACATGGCTGCCGTGGCTAAAAATAGACTTTGGGGGTCAGACTACTGTTTTTGGCTTGTAATTCAAAAAGTATAAGAGATAGATGAAATATGATGCCACCCTACTGCTTCCGGATCAAAAGTTCTACAAAAGTCTCCACTTGGTCAAAGTTGTCAGAAGACCCCTTATAGGGGTTAAGGCCCCTTAAACATGTTAAAGGTAAAAAATAGCATTTTTTTCATGTTTTTGCCCTATAGTATGAAAATTATTGCAGATAGCAAAAAGCTGTTGCTCGCTTAATTGTTCAGCTCATTTAGCTCTACAAAAAACTCCATAGGGTCGAAGTTGTTAGATGACCCCTTATAGGGGCTTCAGCCCCTAAAATAATGTTTTTTCATGTTTTTGGCCTATGAAATGAAAACTATAGCAGGTAGAGAGAAGCTGTTACTTGCTTAAATGTTCAGCTCATTTACACAATTAAGAATTGATTTTTGCGATCCCCCCCTTTTTCCCTTTTTTTAGGGGCCAAATGGGACCAAAATCGAAACTTTTTTATTTGTGGTCCGATTTTGAAATTTTTTTTTGCAAGTTTATTCTTGTCAGGTAGCGAATCCAAATTTGAGAATTAATTTTTGTGACCATCCCCTTTTTCACTTGTTTTGTAATTAGGGGCCAAAAGGGGTCGTAATCAAAACTTTTTTATTTCTGGTTTGTTTTTGAAATTTTTTTTTGCAAGTTTCTTTTTGTTAAGTAGTGAATCCAAATTTGAGAAATTATTTTTGCAACACCAACCCTCTTTCACCTGTTACATAATAAGGGGCTGAAATTGAATTTTTTTTAATTCTTGTCCGATTTTGACACTTTTTTTGCAAGTTTATTCTTGTCAAGTAACAGATATATTTTGTGTCCTCTTTTTTTTACTGTTATGTTATTAGGGACCAAAAGGGGCCAAAATCCTAACTTTTTTATTTCTGGTCCGATTAAAAAATTTTTTTTTAAAAGTTCATCCTTGCCAAGTAGCAATTCTAAATTTAAGAATTAATTTTTGCGACCCCCACTTTTTTTTCGCTCATTACCTAAGGGGCCGTAATCATAATTTAAAAAAATTTCTGGTTCGATTTTTAATGTTTTTCCCAAACATTATTCTTTTCAAGAGTAGAATACAAAATTGAAAATTTATATTTTTACCCCCTTGGTTGAAAGTCCACCAGAGAAGCATGTGTCAAAAACCTTTGTCAGTCCACCATGGGCTGCATGTGTCCAGAGCAATTGACTATCCATATTGGGCCTAAAATGTACAAGGTTCAACATGTTGCGGTCGTATCATGCTGCGCTTGGCGAAACTTTTTATTGGAATTCTGTGAAAATCCTTGCCTGTATTTTTTGGTCAGATTTGCAACATCTCTTCCCGTTCTTTTAATAATTGGGGGTCAAAGGGTCAAACATACTAAAAATATATAAGCAAGATTTTTTCTATTAGATGTTGATGTAAATATATATGAATGTTTCTAATATGCATTATAAAGTCCATCACAAGATGCATGTGTCAAAATGCACTGTAAGTCAATCATGGGCTGCATTTGACCAAAGCTATAGACTATCCATATTGGGCCTACAATGTAAAGGGTTTAGCTTGTTGCGGTCGTATCATGCTGCCCTCGGCGTAGCTTTTTTATTATTTGTTTATACATGTTACAGGCTATTTTGAATTTGGCGGGAAATCTCAAGAAACAAGTTGATCAACTTGCCAAAGGACCAGTTGATGCAGATACATTACAGCTGTTGAGACAGAATGAAAAAGAGCTTGAACTAACAAGAAGAACAGTCCTAGAAATTGATTCCAAATTGGATACACTATCCACTGAAAAAAATAATGCAGATGGTATCAATATTAATTATTTTCTTGATATCTGTAAAAATATATTTCATGGTAATTTTTGCCTGTTTTTGTTTAAAATTACATTTTTTCTCTTTCAAATTACATTTACTGCTGTATTTTTTAATCACGAGCCTCCTCTTTATAATACAGTATGATTTAGTATCTGTGTCTGTCTTATCTTCCTATCTATCACATCTCAGTTTTCAAGGCATTTGTAGGCTTTGCAGCTCACCTGAATGAAAAACATGTAGAGTTTGCCATCACTTAGCATCTGTTTTTCCCATGTCCATCCAGCTGTCTGTTGTGTCACTTCTCAAAACTCTTCTCTGAATCCTCAAACAAAATGTAACCAAAGTTGATAGGGTTGTTATATAGAGTGTCTTTTACAAGTCATTATTATTAGGAGCCTGGGTGGCCAAGTGGTCTAAAGGCACTGGTTTAATACCACACTGTTGATCACTTCAGCTGATCACTTCTCAGCTGGTGTTCAAGTCCAGTTTGTATTAAACAAAAAAAAGGACTTTCCCATTAGGCTTGTCAGTTACCTGCCCAAGGTTGGTAGCTTCCTCCAGGTATTCTGGTTTCTTCCACCATTTAAACTGACCGCCCTACATGTCCCAGGTGTGTTGATAATGGTTTTAAACACCAACACACACACAAATCATTATTCTGATTTTTGTCTCGCCTGCGAAGCAGAGCGGGACATAGGTGTTACTTTACCGGCGGCGGTGGCGGTGGTAACGGTGGCGTTAACTTTTTGGAAAAGTTTTATGAGCACCTCCATATATTAAGAACTATAGGTCCTGGGTTGATGAAACTTGGTATGCATATGCCCCATTAGTAGATTAGCACAGTGGCATCCCCATATTTTGACCTTGACCTTGATTTTCGGGTTGAGTGACTTTTACAATTTTCAATACATATAATAGCAATGGAAAAGTTTTGCAAGCACCTCCATATCTCAAGAATTATAGGTCCTAGGTTGATGAAACTTGGTATGCATATGCCCCAGTAGTAGCTTAGCACAGTGACAGTTGCATCCCCATCTTTTGACCTTGACCTTGATTTTCCGGTTGAGTGACTTTGACAATTTTCAATACATATAATAGGAATGGAAAAGTTTTGCGAGCTCCTCTATATCTCAAGACCTATAGGTCTTAGGTTGATGACACTTGGTATGCATATGCCCCAGTAGTAGCTTAGCACAGTTGCATCCCCATCTTTTGACCTTGACCTTGATTTTCCAGTTGAGTGACTTTGACAATGTTAATACATATAATAGCAATGGAAATGTTTTGCGAGCACCTCAATATATCAAGAACTATAAGTCCTAGGTTGATGACACTTTGTATGCATATGCCCCAGTAGTACCTTAGCACAGTTACATCCTCATCTTTTGACCTTGACCTTGATTTTCTGGTTGAGTGACTTTGATTATTTTAATTGCATATATTTGCAATGTTAACACATCTTTTGATCTCAGAAACTGAAAATCCATGTAATTTCAAAATATAGTTGAAGTAAGAAAGAAGAATTGTTTCTGATGGTGCCGGCAGGCGAGACATACTTTAGTGTTAACTCTTGATGATTTGTGAGGGGGCCGTTGAACATTACAAAAAATGCAGCAGATATAAACATTCTGGCGGGGTAAAAATTCCGAGTACTTCAGGATCTTCCTACTTAGAAATTTGGAAAAGATTTTACAACCCATTTAAGAGTTATTGTTGTTTCTGTATTTCTACCTTTTGAAATAAATGTAGCTTAATATTTCAGAATATTTAGTAAATTTAAGAATACATTATTGAGCACATTAAAATTTACAAACAATGCAAAAGTCAAAGTTATAGGACCATTCCTATTAGAAATTATTTCTCTTTTGAACGATATAATTAATAGTATTCATAGATTCCCTCATATTGCAAACCGATAAAGATATAGAAAATTTTAAAATTACAACATTGTCCAGTTTAATTAAAGCTCTACATACGAAATATTGGGTTTAGTTGTCAATAGTTTTTTTGTAGATTGAAAACTATTGCAAATAGAGAAAGATTTTGCTTGGTAAAATTCAGATTGCTCCACAAGTTTATCTGTTAATTTGAGATTGTCTTATGACATCTTGTAATAGCAATGGCCTTTAACGGTCAAAAGTCGTGTCTTATTAAATGAAACTATTGCAGATAGAGCCAGGAAAATCTTTTGCTTGACTAAATGGACTGGTCAGCTCAAGAAGCTTTGTAGAATTCTCGGTTTTATTTAAGTTGTCAGAAGTCCCCTTTCAGGAGTTTTCAGGGCCATATGCACTTAACAATAAAAAAACTCTCCATATTGTGGCTTTGAAGCTCTACCAAGGTATTGTAAAGTCCTTTAACTTGAAAGCTTATTAGTATTGACACACCAAGCGTATTATTACTTTTGGTCCAAATGTTTAAACAGGAGATATGCCCCTATGAATCTTAAAAATTCAGAGAAATTTTGGTTTTCTACAAAATTTTTCAATACATATACTCATTGAAAGTCCACAACAAAAAGCTTAATGAATTCACTATGAGCTGCATATGTCAAAAGTGGGTTAAAGACAGAAATGGCCTGATTTCGTTTAACAGGAAGTAGATGAGCAACATACTTGAAATGGAATCCCACCTTAAGGAACCTCATGCTGACAATGCATACCAAATAACAAATAGCTGTTTTAAGTAGTTGCTTAGAAAACTGTTACACAAATTTTCTACCCTTGACCATTAATGTGAAAAAAAATAACTAGTTGGTAAACAGGAAGTAGATGAATGACAGACCTGAAATCAAATCCCAGGTTATGGGACAACATGCTGACGCTCATATCAAATATCGAATAGTTGTGATAAGTAGTTGCTGAGAAACTGTTACGAAAATTTTATAACACTGACCATTAATGTCAAAATTCACTAAATTGGTAAACAGGAAGTAGATGAGCAACAGACCTGAAATCGTATTCAACCTTATTCACCTCATGCCGATGCTGCAAACTAAATTTCAAATGGCCTTGATAAGTAGTTGCTGAGAAAACTGTTACAAAAGTAATTTCTGCCCACCACCTGACATTCACCGTTTTTTAGCTCACCTGGACCATAGGTCCATGTGAGCTATTGCCATCACTTGGCGTCCGTCGTCGTCGTCGTTGTCTGTCGTCGTCGTCGTCTGTTAACAATTTTTCAAAAATCTTCTTCTCTGAAACTACTGAACAGAATTCAATGAAACTTGGTATGATTGATCCTTAGGGTGTCCTGCACTAAAGTTGTGTTTCGATTTTTGATTCATCAAAAGACATGGCCGATGTTACTAAAAATAGACCAGGGGGTCAGACTACTGTTTTTGGCTTGTTATTCAAAAAGTATAAAAGATAGATGAAATCTGATGCCACCCTACTGCTTCAGAATCAAAAGTTCAAAAAAGTCTTCATTTGATCTAAATTGTCAGATGACCCCTTATAGGGGTTACGGCCCCTTAAAGGTGAAAAATAGCATTTTTTCATGTTTTTGGCTTATAGAATGAAAAACTATTGCAGAGAGAGAAAAGCTGTTGCTTGCTTTAATGTTCAGCTCATTTAGCTCTACAAAAGTATCCATAGGGTCCAAGTTGTCAGATGACCCCTTATAGGGGTTACAGCCCCTTAAAGGCAAAAAAAAGTGTTTTGGCCTATAGAATGAAAACTATTGCAGATAGAGAAAAGCTGTTGCTTGCTTAAATGTTCAGCTTATTCAGCTCTACAAAGTTCATAGGGTTAACATCAAGACCAGGTGAGCGATTCAGGCTCCTGGGAGCCTCTTGTTTAATCAAGATTTTACCTTTGTGAAATCCGGCCTAAAACTATTGTTTCTCCATATTAGACCTCCAACCTAACCAAGCACATGGTTTAAAATGGTGAAGTCTTATTGTACTGTGCTTCCCTCTATGTCCCCTCTATAAAAGTTTGTGTTTGTTCATTCGTTTGTCTCTCTGTCAGTTCGTCTGTCTGCCCCAAATGTTTCAAGATGGGGCATTATATCTTTCAGACATAGTCTTGTTTTATAATATCCAGGTCGTATGGGCTTTTAATATTCTAGTTTTTGGGGGGCGGAGTTATCAAAGAACTTTACCATGATTGCTTGTGTGCAACATCTTTATCTCCCTTATTCTCTAAAGCGAATGTTATTAACAATAAAAGATGAAATGTGGGCTATATGTACTTTTAATATTGTAATGCATTTACATCCTCAACACTTGATCTTGACCTTGATTCTTTATATGATAAATATTCATTATTTTTTCAGCACTAAGAGAGAAAACCATTGATGAATGGAAGAAACAGAACGAAAATTATGTCAGTACATCTGCTACTACCTTTGTTTCGGAAACCTTGGAATCAAGTAGAGGAGTGATAGTTACAGGGCCACCAGGATGTGGCAAATCAGCTGTGGCACATCATGTGGCATTGGTTCTTGAAGGTCAAGGTTATGAGTTATATCCAATTTACCACCCATCAGAAGTCTTGAAGGTTCTTTGCAAAGATAAAAGACAAGTTCTTGTAATTGATGATATTTGTGGAAAATTTGTTTTTGAACAATTGCTGTCCAAGGCGTGGGAACATGAAGAACAAAAAATTAAAAAGCTATTGAATGAAGAGACAGTTGATGATTTATACACTGACAATGCAGAACAAGATCCATTTCCACAACTAGCATCAAGCTTGAACCAAACCAAATTAACAGGATTGAGGATAATTGCAACATGTAGAGAAAATATATATATCAACACAGCTTTTCCAGACTTCAACTGTTTTAATTTAAAGCAATGTAGTTTCTCAGAAAACTATAAATTGTCAGAGAAAGAGTTACAGGAAATAGCATTAGCATACCTTGAACAAACAACACTGGATAAAATACAAAATATAGCTGAATTTGACTTTTTTCCACTTTTGTGTTCCTTGTTTCAACATAGAAAAGATAAAGATATACGATTTTTTACCCACCCAGTAGACGTGATTACTGCCGAAATAAAAGGATTAAAACGAGATTCACATACAGCATTTATTGCCCTTGCCTTGCTAGTACTTCATAACAATGATCTTAAAAGAGAGACACTGGAAAGCAAAGAGATTCATGAGGTCATTAAAGATATATGTAAAGAATGTGATATAGAACAGGCTTTGAATAAGATACCAGACTGTGTGACCTTTACAAGGCTAGAGGGAATTTTTATCAGTGAGTCTGATGATGGTTACACAGCAGTCCACGACAAGATGTTTGACATCCTTTCCATTGCAATTGCATCATCAATAATGTCTACCATAATAAAGCATGCAGATTCACTATTTATCAGAAATCGTATGCAGTTAAAATCACACGGACAAAGCAGCATTGGTAATGTGATCTATATTCCAGAGAAACAAAAGGGGTTATATATGGATCGACAGAAGGCAGAGATAATTAAGGGAAACTTCTGGGCTGTATTTGACAATCTGAACACAAGGAATGAAGAGTATCGTAAGAGTCTTGTTGAAATTATTGATAAACTATTCCCCTTGGGTGTAACAAGTAACTCAGAAAATACAACACCTCTGCATATAGTAGCATCATTGGGATATATTGAACTTGTGCAATATTTTCCACAAAAATATGACAATCAGCTTGACCAAACTGATGCAGATGGAAAAACACCATTTATGAAGGCATGTGAAGAAGGACATTGTAATGTTGTACAATTCTTTTATAAATATGTACACAGATTCCCAAACATGATTACTAAAAGTAGCCAGGGTTATTCATCTTTGCATCTAGCAGCAAATAATGGACACACCAATGTTGTTAAAGAACTGATTGGATTTGGTTTAAATGTGAATGACACAACTCATAACAATTTAACACCATTGTTTCTAGCCTGTTTAAATGGTCACTACAACACAGTGGAATTTCTACTTAACTTAAAAGAATATTGTCATGTTGATACTAGGATAATTTTAAAGGATGAGAATGGATTGACAGCTTTACATTATGCATGTTTTAAAGGACATACAAACATTGTTACACTACTGATAGATGTTGGTATGGATATAAACGAGACAACAAATGACAATATAACACCATTGTTTGTAGCCAGTTACAGTGGTCAGTATGAAACTGTCAAATTCCTGCTGAACATGAATGGAGACAAGTTAGATAGTCGTGTAGATACTAGGATAAAGAATAACTATGGATGGACAGCTTTACATGCAGCATGTCACAAAGGACATACAAACATTGTTAAACTACTTTTAGATGTTGGTATGAATATAAACGAGTCAACAACTAACAATGTAACACCATTGTCTATAGCCAGTTGCAGTGGTCAGTATGAAACAGTCAAATTTCTGCTTGACATGAATAGAGACAAGTTAGATAGTCGTGTGGATACTAGGATAAAAACTAAAAATGGATGGACAGCTTTACATGTAGCATGTCAGGAAGGACATACAAACATTGTTAAACTACTTATAAATGTTGGTATGAATATCAACGAGACAGCAAATTACAATCAAACACCATTGTATTTAGCCAGTTACAATGGTCAGTATGAAACTGTCAAATTCCTGCTGGACATGAATGGAGACAGCTTAGATAGTCGTGTGGATACTAGGATAAAGACTAAGAATGGATGGACAGCTTTACATGCAGCATGTTGGAAAGGACATCATAAAATTGTTCAGCTTTTTCTTGAAAAATATTCCCAGTCTGGGCATGTTATCAAACAAGAAGAAAGACAGAAATGTATTGACTTGGCACAAAGAATAAAACATGAATGCATTGTTGACTTACTAATGAATTTGAAATGAAGAGAAAAAATAGCTTCAAATGATTTAGTGTATAGTGACCAGTTGGAATTTTAACATAAACAATTGTGTATCATGCATTACAGATTCTTGCCACGTCTTGTAATAACAAAATAACTAACACAAATACAATCAAACCAGACAAAATGTCTTTACATTGAATATGTCTTGAGATTAATTATAAGCACACTGTGGAAATGATCTTTTATCTCTAATTGATTTTAAATGTTAACAACATACATTATGTAAATATTTTCTTTTCTTTATTCTTTGGAATGGTTCTCCATGTGTAAACATCTCATCACATACTGTTTTAGTTTTGATCAGAATTTTATACAATGTATTTTTTTTATATTTTGCATATATATAAATTGAGATCTAGTCTGCATGGTGACTGTTCGAAAGAATTTTCTGTTTTTCATTTAAATATTGGAATAAGAAGGGAAAATATGTGTAAAAATTTGATTCTATGATTTGAGAACTTTTATGCCTGATTTATAGTGCACAAATGTGACAAGTTTTGATATACATAGATCTGCGTAAACCATGGTTTGAATGACTTATTGTTGTGTGCTCATGTACATGTAATATGTATGTTTTTAATCCTAACTTTCTATGCATAATATACTTCTATAAATAATGTCAATTTTTTTAGTAATACATGTACAGCGTTTAGACAATTTATAACAATCAATGCCATATGGCATGTATGGTGTTTGCTTTTCATACTAAGTCTTTATAGCGGCTAGATTTTCACCAAAATACCATATTTTAATATGAAATGCACAGTTTATCATGACAACATCAATTACAATGAACACATTGAGTAATGAATGTTAACATTAATATTATGATTTTTCTTAAACATCTTAGTGTACTTTACCCATTGGACTTTTCAAATGTTGTGAAAATATTCCTCCTAAAGAGCACCCCTTAAAGTTAAAAAAGTAAAACTTTATTCATTTCGCTTTATTATTTTTTTTGTAAAATAAATGTACATTTCGCTTGGAATTAATTATTACAAATGTGTTGCCTTGGACTTTGTTTTATTAATGAAAATACAGCCTTGTTGGTGTAAAAAAAGATAAAATTAAAAGTTGTTTTTATTTAGTTTACAAAGATGATTTGTATCCCTCTTATTGTTTTGCTCTATTGAATTTGTTCCTTTATTTTATTTTGTAAAGTACATTCATGACATTTCAGTCTGAATAGATTGAAAAAAGTTGGTTGCCTTAACAAATCTTTATTTTGTAAAAAAACAAAACTTTGTTGTTGTAAATTTTATCTTATACTTTGCTATTAATCATGTTGATAACAAAATCTAATTTGTGTAGTAGTATATTAAAATATGATGAATAATGGTTGTTTAATTCTAATATGAGCTTTATATTTTAGCTAACATGTGGATTGCTTGTTTACTAAGATTTAACATTCTTAGTAAGATGTATTGTTATCATGCTTTACATGACTATATGAACTCAGCTTCATTTGATATTTGTTGCTTACCACATATAACTTAGGACTGAACTTTCATAAGGTGTATTGTAATCATTTTATATATGACCAATAAAACTTAGCTTAATATGACGTTTCTTGACCAACACATATCATTCAAAAATCTACTTCTCTGAAACTACTGAAGGGATTTTTTTCAAAACTTTGTCAAAGTATCTATTAATGCATGATGTTTAAAAATTGTGTTTTGCTTTATGATTTGTCTACAAACATGGCCGCTGTTACTTAAAATAGAATATCGGGTAAAATCACATTCAAAGGCTTATAACTTGAAAACTAGGACAGAAAGAAACTATCTAAAGTATCTTAGGCTCTTCACAATCTAAATCTTTACAAAAGTGTTCATTAGGTCGAAGTTTTCAGATGACCCCTTGAAGGGATTATGACCCTTTAAGATGAAAATTGTTATTTTTTGTGTTTTTTTGGCCTATAGATTGAAAACTATTGCAGTTAGAGAAAAGCTATTGCTTGCCTAAACCTTCAGCTCATTGAACTTTACAAAAATCTCCATTGGGTTGATGTTGGGTTACCGCCCTTTAAAGGTAAAAAAATAGTGATTGTTCGTGTTTTTGCCATATAGATTGAAAACTATTGCAGTTATAGAAAAGCTGTTGTGTTGCTTAAACCTTCAGCTCATTGCGCTCTACAAAAGTCTCCATTAAGACAATGCTGTCAGGTGACCTCTTATAGGGTTACGGCCCTTAAAAAAAGACAATGGTGATTTTTCCGTGTGTTTGCCTGTAGAATAAAAAAATATTGCAGTGAAAGAAGAGCTGTTGCTTACTTAAATCTTCAGCTCATTGAGTTTTACAAAAGTGTCCATTGGGTTGATGTTGCCAGATGACCCCTTAGAGGGGTTATGGCCCTTTAAAGATGAAAAATAGTGATTTTTCGTGTTTTTTGGCCTATAGATAGAAAACTATTGCAATGCGAGAAAAGCTGTTGCTTGCTTAAAAGTTATGGCCTCTAACTGTGTAAGGTGGAAGTTGTATGATGATTTATGGAGATTTCTGCCTCAGGTGTCCACAAATCTTTTCATCCCATCAGTCATTGAGGTCAGGTGAGAGATTCAGGCTCCTAGGAGCCTCTTGTTTTTCAATAAGCACATTTTAAATGCTTTTGGACACTAATGTATTCAGCCGACTGCTTTTTTACCTACTATCCGACGTCTTATTCTCCTCCGGACGCTTTTAATATACGACCGTAAACAAAATTGCGGACATAATAGGGTATGAGACTGTCGTCGTCGTCGTTATCTGTTAATTTTTAGTGTTTCCACAATAATTGTAGTTCCAGCTATCTGATTGCTATGAAATTTAACATCTCATATATCCCCCGGAACTTGAGATAAAGGACACAACGGATCTACATCTCGAAATAGACTCTCAAGGAAAACTATCAACAAAGCTCTATGACAAACGTGATGACTTCAACTTCCCAATCGTCAACTTTCCCTTCGTGTGTAGCAACATTCCGTCCGCTCCAGCTTATGGAGTTTACGTATCACAATTGATTCGTTACTCCAGAGCTTGTGGGAGTTACATCGATTTCTGGCAGAGCGTCACGTTTGACACAGAAATTGCTAACACAGGGTTATGTTGCTCCTCGGTTGCTGTCTTCACTCAAGAAATTTTACGGTAGACACCATGTACTCATAGATAAATATGGGATTTCTATCTCTCAGATGAGTGCAGATGTCGGTTTGTCATAGGGTTTTGTTTTGTCTTCCTTTACCGGATTTGACACACTGAATTGGAAATTGGCATAGCAGGCAGAAACCGCTTACTCTTCCGGAGCACCCGAGTTCACTCTTGTTACGACTTGAGTTCGCGTTGTTGATTTCTGTTCGGTTGTTTTTATGTTTTGTGTTTCCTTGTGCTGTTCTTGTTCATGTTTACCGGTTTTGTCGTTGCCTTTTCGGACTTTTGACACTCGAATGCCTCTTTGGTGCCTCTGCTTATGAAAACTAATACAGATAGAAAAAAGTTGTTGCTTGCTTAAATGTTCAGCTCAATTAGTTCTACAAAAGTCCATAGGGTCAAAGTTGTCAGATGACCCCTTATAGGGGTTACAGCCCCTTAAAGGCAAAAATTCGTGTTTTTGATCTGTAGAATGAAAACTATTGCATATAGAGAAAAGCTGTTGCTTGCTTAAATGTTCAGCTCAATTATCTCTACAAAAGTCTCCTTAAGGTCGAAGTTGTCAGATGACCCCTTATAGGGGTTACAGCCCCTTAAAGGCGAAAAATAGTGTTTTTGACCTGTAGAATGAAAACTATTGCAGATAGAGAAAAGCTTTTGCTTGCTTAAATGTTCAGCTCAATTAGCTCTACAAAAGTCACTGAAGGGTCGAAGTTGTCTGATGACCTTTTATAGGGGTTACAGCCCCTTAAAGGCAAAAATTTGTGTTTTTGGTCTGTAGAATGAAAACTATTGCAGATAGATGAAAAGCTGTTGCTTGCTTAGATGTTCAGCTCAATTAGCTCTACAAAAGTCTCCATAAGGTTGAAGTTGTCAGATGACCCCTTATAGGGGTTACAGCCCCTTAAAGGCAAAAAATAGTGTTTTTGGCCTGTAGAATGAAAATTATTGCAGATAGAGAAAAGCTGTTGCTTGCTTAAATGTTCAGCTCATTTAGCTCAACAAAAGGATTCATTGGCTTATAAAATGAAAACTATAGCAGAAAAAGAAAATTGGTTGCTTGCTTTAATGATCAGTTCATTAAGCTCTCAACAAAGGTCTCTATAGATTTTGGCCTACAGAATGAAAACTATTGCTGAAAGAGAAAAAGCAGTTGCTTGCTTAAATGTTCAGCTTATTTAGCTTTACAAAGTTCTTCATAGGGTTGACATCAAGACCAGGTGAGCGATTCAGGCTCCTGGGAGCCTCTTGTTTTGTTTTGAAATCAGGGGCCCAAAAGGTGCAAAAAATTCAAATATTTTATTTGTTTCCGCCATAACTTTAGTCCTTGTTGGCCTATTGCTATGAAGTTTGTCAAAAATATTTCTTACAAAGAATGAACCTAATGAACTTTCCCGTCCCCTTTTTTGCACGTTATGTCATAAGGGACCAGAAAGGGCCAAAATCTAAACTTTTCTTTGTGGTCTGAGTTTGAATTTATTTTACGTTTGTTCTTGTCAATAGCAGATGCAAATTAAGAATTAATTTTAACGACCCCCCTCCCTTTTTCCTCCTGTTACGTAATTAGGGGACAAAAATGAAAACATTTTTACTTGTGATCCTATTTTGGATTTTTTTTGCATGTTTGTTCTTGTCAAATAGCGGATAAAAATTGAGAATTAATTTTTGCGACCCCCTTTTCCCCCTAATATGCAATTAGTGGCCAAAATTGATTTTTTTTTATTTGTGGTCTGGTTTTGAATTCTTTTTTGCATGTTTGTTCTTGTCAAATAGCCGATAAAAAACTGAGAATGATTTTTTTTGTGACCACCCTGTTTTCCCTACTTCTTAATTAGGGACCAAAAGGGACCAAAATCTAAAATATTTTACTTGTGATCCGTTTTGATTTTTTTCTATGTTTGTTTTTGTCAAATAGCGGATACCAATAAAAACATAATGAGATGTGGAATAAGTGTACGCGACACAGCCCACAATCAAGCAGCAATTCAGAAAAACCACCAACTGAGAATTTTTTTTTGCGATCTCCCGTTTTCCCCCTATCATGAATTCGGGGCCAGAATTGAAACCGTTTTCATCGTTTAACAGATAAGCAATATCTCTAGCTGTTTTCAAGAAGTGAGGTGTCAAAGGGGTCAAAATATCAATAATACTAGATTAGCCAAGAAAATGATCGATCTATATCTTAATATAAAATTGAGCAGGGATACTGAAATGATATAGATATGAAATTGTAGGTATAATTTTTTCCAATTGCTTTAAAAATAGTTAAAATCTAATGAATTCCTTGTAAATGTTGATGAAAAGTCCACCAAGAAGGCATGTGTCAAAAACCATTGTCGTTCCACCATGAGCTGCATGTGTCGAGAACAATTGACTCCATATTTGGCCTAAAAGGTACAGGGTTCCACGTGTTGCAGTAGTATCATTCTTCGCTCGGCGAAGCGTTTTGTTATTTTCTGCCGGATGCTTTAAATAGATAAAAATCACATGTTAAGTAGATTTTATAGCGAATAAAATGTTTACTTATCCAAAGCTGAACAGGAACTCATCAAGGTACTTAGGAGTACTGGTTCTTTATCTATAGAATGTTGCAATAATATCAGTAAATCTTTTTGATCAGTTAAACTGGCACCTTGTTTGAAAATGAAAACTACTCATAGGTAGATGATTTTTTACCCGAAGGGAAAAAATCCTATCTCTGAGAGATATCGCTTATATCTATGATTTTTGCAACTTAATAATATCTTTTTTTGACATTTTCACATAAAAGTCTTTGACATTTATTTTGCTTATTTTTGGGGGGTATAAATACCCTTTTTGAGCTATTTTGCCAATGTGAATGTAGATCTTTTATGCTAGGAAATTTTTTCCTTCTTATACACTAGATAATCCCCTCTCTATAAATGTGAGTTTAAACTTATCAAAGCGATCAACTTCCATTGTTACACATTCAATAGGAGGATTAAGTACGGGCACTCCAAAGTACCTTGATGAGTCCCTGTTCAGCTTTGGGTAATTAAACATTTTATTCGCTATTATAGATCAAAATATTTCAAAGGTCTTGGGTCATCTGACAATATGGTGGATCATAAGGTGCTGATCACTTTTGTTCTCAATCAAAATCTAAAAATACGTCACCCTTTTTGAGTTATTAGCAAAAAAATGCAGTTTAACCTAAAGTTCTATTTTTAACCACAGCGGCCATGTTTTACAACCAATCAAAAATCCCCACATTAGTTCTATACACCTAATGCTAATAAACAACTATACCAAGTTTGGTTTCAATTGGACTTAAAGTGTCAGAGGAGTTAACGTTTTCAATGTAATGAGGAAATGCAGTTAAAATGCTCAATTTTGACGTTCCAAGGGCAATAATTCCTCAAAGGAAAGTTCCTACTACGTTGACCCTGTTACAAATTTTGTAGATCTTGATGCGCTTAACAATATGCAATTTAAATTTCTCAAATATCTTGTATAGTTTCTAAGATATTGAGCTAAACAGGTGCAAAATTTGAAAAAAAATCCACAAAAAGGGCAATAACTCCTACATGGGTTGTTGTATTTTCTTCAAAATTTCAGAGCTGGTAGATCTTGAAGTGCTGATCACTTTTGTTCCCAATCAAAATTTTGAAATCTGTCACCGTTTTAGAGTTATTTTCAAAAAACTGCCATTTACCCCTATGTTTTATTTTTAGCCACAGCGGCCATGTTTTACGACCAATCAAAAATCCCCACATCAGTTCTATACACCTAATGCTAATAAACAACTATACCAAGTTTGGTTCCATTTGGACTTAAAGTGTCAGAGGAGTTAACGTTTTCAATGTAATGAGGAAATGCTGTTTAAATGCTAAATTTTGACGTTCTAAGGGCAATAACTCCTAAAAGGAAGGTCCTACAACGTTGACCCTCTTACATATTTTGTAGATCTTGATGTGCTTAACAATATGCAATTTAAATTTCTCAAATATCTAGTATAGTTTTCAAGATATTGAGCTAAACAGGTGCAAAATTTGCAAAAAATCCACAAAAAGGGCAATAACTCCTACATGGGTTGTTGGATTTTCTTCAAAATTTCTGAGCTGGTAGATCTTGAGGTGTTGATTACTTTTGTTCCCAATCAAAATTTTGAAATCTGTCACCGTTTTAGAGTTATTTGCAAAAAACTGCCATTTACCTCTATGTTCTAATTTTAGCCACAGCGGCCATGTTTTACGACCAATCAAAAATCCCCACATCAGTTCTATACACCTAATGCTAATAAACAACTATACCAAGTTTGGTTCCATTTGGACTTAAAGTGTCAGAGGAGTTAACGTTTTCAATGTAATGAGGAAATGCTGTTTAAATGCTAAATTTTGACGTTCTAAGGGCAATAACTCCTAAAAGGAAGGTCCTACAACGTTGACCCTCTTACATATTTTGTAGATCTTGATGTGCTTAACAATATGCAATTTAAATTTCTCAAATATCTAGTATAGTTTTCAAGATATTGAGCTAAACAGGTGCAAAATTTGCAAAAAATCCACAAAAAGGGCAATAACTCCTACATGGGTTGTTGGATTTTCTTCAAAATTTCTGAGCTGGTAGATCTTGAGGTGTTGATTACTTTTGTTCCCAATCAAAATTTTGAAATCTGTCACCGTTTTAGAGTTATTTGCAAAAAACTGCCATTTACCTCTATGTTCTAATTTTAGCCACAGCGGCCATGTTTTACGACCAATCAAAAATCCCCACATCAGTTCTATACACCTAATGCTAATAAACAACTATACCAAGTTTGGTTCCATTTGGACTTAAAGTGTCAGAGGAGTTAACGTTTTCAATGTAATGAGAAAATGCTGTTAAAATGCTAAATTTTGACGTTCTAAGGGCAATAACTCCTAAAAGGAAAGGTCCTACAACGTTGACCCTGTTACATATTTTGTGGATCTTGATGTGCTTAACAATATGCAATTTAAATTTCTCAAATATCTAGTATAGTTTTCAAGATATTGAGCTAAACAGGTGCAAAATTTGCAAAAAATCCACAAAAAGGGCAATAACTCCTACATGGGTCGTTAGATTTTCTTCAAAATTTCAGGGTAGGTAGATCTTGAGGTGCTGATCACTTTTACCCTGCCAGAATTTTGATATCTGTAGCCGTATTTGAGTTATTTGCAAAAAACTGCATTTTACCCCTATGTTCTATTTTTAGCCATGGCGGCCATGTTTTACGACGAATCAAAAATCCGAGTGTCAGAGGAGTTAACGTTTTAAAAAGTTTACGGACGACGGACGCAGACGGACGACGGACGCAGACGGACGACGGACGCAGACGGACGACGGACGCAGACGGACGGACGACGGACGCCAAGTGATGACAATAGCTCACATGACCCTTCGGGTCAGGTGAGCTAAAAACACTATTATTCACAATTAAAGGGACTGAAACTTTGCATGAATGATATATGACATGTTGGCAACAAACGATCCTCATTTTAAAATGATTCTATAAAAAACATGGCCGCTGTTACTAAAAATATGATAATTGGTGTTGCGCACAGCTCTGTAAAGTAATTGATATAATATAGAATGGATGTGGTGAGTTGCAAAGTTAGAAGGGGTGTCCGTGTGCCAACAGTGATGAAAATCATCTTTTTAAAGCCATTGACACCGGAAAATCCAGCATGGGGTTGAGCTGGAATCGAACCCATACTCTGTCATCTATGGCAACTTCGCCTGCACTGTGTCCAGTGCCCTAGACCACTAGACCACCTAGGCTAGATAAAAATCTAGCTTTCGGTTGCCTAGTTAAGCCTCCTCGTAGACAATCTAAGGTTGTAACACAGTACACGATGAACATTAGGTGGGTAGGGAGAGAAAGAAAGAGAATTGGTCGCAACTGGTATAGTAATATAAGCATATATATGATAATTGGTGTTGCGCACAGCTCTGTAAAGTAACTGATATAATATAGAATGGATGTGGTGAGCTGCAAAGTTAGAAGGGGTGTCCGTGTGCCAACAGTGATAAAAATCATCTTTTTAAAGCCATTGACACCGGAAAATCCAGCATGGGGTTGAGCTGGAATCGAACCCATACTCTGTCATCTATGGCAACTTCGCCTGCACTGTGTCCAGCGCCCTAGACCACTAGACCACCTAGGCTAGATAAAAATCTAGCTTTCGGTTGCCTAGTTAAGCCTCCTCGTAGACAATCTAAGGTTGTAACACAGTACACGATGAACATTAGGTGGGTAGATATATTATCATATATATGCTTATATTACTATACCAGTTGCGACCAATTCTCTTTCTTTCTCTCCCTACCCACCTAATGTTCATCGTGTACTGTGTTACTTAAATAACTTAAATATGAATCAATTAGTATATTCATGTACTAGTATAACTTTTATATCCATTTCAGACAATATATTCATATTTTCAGAATGTATCGGACACCTAGCCAAAATTGTATGAAAAAATCTGAATTTCTGAAATTAGTTCGAAAATATCAAAAATAACTTTTTAAAATTAGAATACCAATTTTCAGCGACTTTTAGTCATTTAAGATGTTTTGAAGACGAAATAAGATTGATTGAAAAAGTTTATTACCATAACGGTTGTTGTTACAATAAGGATTTCGGTCGTCAACCGTTATTGTAATAAAAACTTCAAAGACATATTTTGTTAAGAAGTGACTCAAAATGACTGGAATCTGAATCAATTAGTATATTCAAGTACTAGTATATCATCTATATCCATTTCTGACAATACATTCATATTTTCAGAATGTATCGGACACTTAGCCAAAAATGTAAGAAAAAATCTTAATTTCTGAAATTTTTTCGAAAAAATAGAAAATAACTGTTTAAAGTGACTGAAATGCCAATTTTCGGCGACTATTCGTCATTTAGGATGTTTAAAGACAAAACAAGATTGATTGAAAAAGTTTGTTACCATAACGGTTGTTACAATAAGGTTTTCGGCCGTCAACCGTTATTGTAATAAAAACTTCAAAGACGTATTTTGTTTAGAAGTGACTCAAAATGTCTTAAATATGAATCAATTAGTATATTCATGTACTAGTAGATCATATATATCCATTTCAGACAATATATTCATATTTTCACAATATATCGGACACTTAGCCAAAATTGTAAGAAAAAAACTTAATTTCTTAAAATGGTTCGAAAATAAAGGAAAACTGTTTAAAAAATACTAAAATGTCGATTTTCCTTGACTATAAGTCATTTAGGATGTTTTAAAGACAAAATAAGGTTGATTAAAAAAGTTTATTACCATAACAGTTGTTGTTACAATAAGGATTTCGGTCGTCAACCCTTATTGTAATAAAAACTTCAAAGACATATTTTGTTTAGAAGTGACTCAAAATAACTTAAATATGAATCAATTAGTATATTCATGTACTAGTATATCATCTATATCCATTTCAGATAATATATTCATATTTTCAGAATGTATCGGACACTTAGCCAAAATTGTATAAAAAATACTTAATTTCTGAAATTAGTTCGAAAATATCAAAAATAACTGTTTTAAATTAGAATACCAATTTTCAGCGACTTTAAGTCATTTAAGATGTTTTGAAGACGAAATAAGATTGATTAAAAAAGTTTATTACCATAACGGTTGTTGTTACAATAAGGATTTCGGTCGTCAACCGTTATTGTAATAAAAACTTCAAAGACATATTTTGTTTAGAAGTGACTCAAAATAACTTAAATATGAATCAATTAGTATATTCATGTACTAGTAGATTATATATATATCCATTTCAGACAATATATTCATATTTTCACAATATATCGGACACTTAGCCAAAATTGTAAGAAAAAAACTTAATTTCTTACAATGGTTCGAAAATAAAGGAAAACTGTGTAAAAATACTAAAATGTCGATTTTCCTTGACTATAAGTCATTTAGGATGTTTTAAAGACAAAATAAGATTGATTAAAAAAGTTTATTACCATAACGGTTGTTGTTACAATAAGGATATCGGCCGTCAACCGTTATTGTAATAACAACTTCGAGAGACATATTTTGTTAAGAAGTCACTGAAAATGACTTAAATATGAATGAATTAGTATATTCATGTACTAGTGGATCATCTATATCCATTTTAAACAATATATTCATATTTTCAGAACATATCGGACACTGAGCCAAAATTGTTGAAAAAAATCTTAATTTCTGAAATTTGTTCGAAAATATAGAAAATAACTGTTTAAAGTGACTGAAATGCCAATTTTCGGCCACTATTCGTCATTTAGGATGTTTAAAGACAAAACAAGATTGATTGAAAAAGTTTGTTACCATAACGGTTGTTGTTACAATAAGGATTTCGGCCGTCAACCGTTATTGTAATAAAAACTTTAAAGACATATTTTCATAAGAAGTAACTCAAAATGTCTTAAATATGAATCAGTTAGTATATTGAAGTACTAGTAGATCATCTATAACCATCTCAGATAATATATTCATTTTTTTCAGAATTTATCGGACACTTAATCAAAATTGTAATAAAAAAATCTTGATTTCTTAAATTGGTTCGAAAATAAAGGAAAACTGTTACAAAAGACTAAAATGCCGATTTTCCGTGACTATAAGTCATTTAGGATGTTTTAAAGACAAAACAAGATTGATTAAAAAAGTTTATTACCATAACGGTTGTTGTTACAATAAGGATTTCGGTCGTCAACCGTTATTGTAATAAAAACTTCAAAGACATATTTTGTTTAGAAGTGACTCAAAATAACTTAAATATGAATCAATTAGTATATTCATGTACTAGTAGATTATATATATATCCATTTCAGACAATATATTCATATTTTCACAATATATCGGACACTTAGCCAAAATTGTAAGAAAAAAACTTAATTTCTTACAATGGTTCGAAAATAAAGGAAAACTGTGTAAAAATACTAAAATGTCGATTTTCCTTGACTATAAGTCATTTAGGATGTTTTAAAGACAAAATAAGATTGATTAAAAAAGTTTATTACCATAACGGTTGTTGTTACAATAAGGATATCGGTCGTCAACCGTTATTGTAATAACAACTTCGAGAGACATATTTTGTTAAGAAGTCACTGAAAATGACTTAAATATGAATGAATTAGTATATTCATGTACTAGTGGATCATCTATATCCATTTTAAACAATATATTCATATTTTCAGAACATATCGGACACTGAGCCAAAATTGTTGAAAAAAATCTTAATTTCTGAAATTTGTTCGAAAATATAGAAAATAACTGTTTAAAGTGACTGAAATGCCAATTTTCGGCCACTATTCGTCATTTAGGATGTTTAAAGACAAAACAAGATTGATTGAAAAAGTTTGTTACCATAACGGTTGTTGTTACAATAAGGATTTCGGCCGTCAACCGTTATTGTAATAAAAACTTTAAAGACATATTTTCATAAGAAGTAACTCAAAATGTCTTAAATATGAATCAGTTAGTATATTGAAGTACTAGTAGATCATCTATATCCATCTCAGATAATATATTCATTTTTTTCAGAATTTATCGGACACTTAATCAAAATTGTAATAAAAAAATCTTAATTTCTTAAATTGGTTCGAAAATAAAGGAAAACTGTTACAAAAGACTAAAATGCCGATTTTCCGTGACTATAAGTCATTTAGGATGTTTTAAAGACAAAACAAGATTGATTAAAAAAGTTTATTACCATAACGGTTGTTGTTACAATAAGGATTTCGGTCGTCATCCTTTATTGTAATAAAAATTCAGAGACGTATTTTGTTAAGAAGTGACTCAAAATGACGTGAATCTGAATCATTTAGTATATTCAAGTACTAGTGGATCACCTATATCCATTTTAGACAATATATTCATTTTTTCAGAACATATCGGACACTTAGCCAAAAATGTAAGAAAAAATCTTAATTTCTGAAATTTGTACGAAAATATAGAAAATAACTGTTTAAAGTGACTGAAATACAAATTTTCGGTAACTATTTGTCATTTAGGATATTTTGGAGACGAAACAAGATTAATTGAAAAAGTTTATTACCATAACGGTTGTTGTTACAATAAGGATTTCGGCCGTCAACCGTTATTGTAATAAAAAATTCAAAGACATATTTTGTTTAGAAGTGACTCAAAATAACTTAAATATGAATCAATTAGTATATTCATGTACTAGTATATCATCTATATCCATTTCAGACAATATATTCATATTTCCAGAATGTATCGGACACTTAGCCAAAATTGTATGAAAAAATCTTAATTTCTGAAATTAGTTCGAAAATATCAAAAATAACTGTTTTAAATTAGAATACCAATTTTCAGCGACTTTTAGTCATTTAAGATGTTTTGAAGACGAAATAAGATTGATTGAAAAAGTTTATTACCATAACGGTTGTTGTTACAATAAGGATTTCGGTCGTCAACCGTTATTGTAATAAAAACTTCAAAGACATATTTTGTTAAGAAGTGACTCAAAGTGACTTAAATATGAATGAATTAATATATTCAAGTACTAGTTGATCATCTATATTCATTTTAGACAATATATTCATATTTTCAGAACATATCGGACACTTAGCCAAAATTGTAAGAAAAAATCTTAATTTCTGAAATTTGTTCGAAAATATAGAAAATAACTGTTTAAAGTGACTGAAATACCAATTTTCGGCCACGATTTGTCATTTAGGATGTTTTAAAGACAAAATAAGATTGATTGAGAAAGTTTATTTCCATAACGGTTGTTGTTACAATAAGAAATTCGGTCGTCAACCGTTATTGTAATAAAAACTTCAAAGATTAATTTTGTTTAGAATAAAAATGACAACAAAGTTCCAGACAAGTGACTGAAAATGACTAAACTATGAATTTATTAGCATTTGCAAGTACTAGTAGATCATCTATATCCATTTCAGACAATATATTCATATTTTCAGAATGTATCGGACACTTAGCCAAAATTGTAAGAAGAAATTCAATTTCTGGAATTAGTTCGAAAATAAAGAAAAAACTGTTTAAAATGACTGAAATACCAATTTTCCGTGACTAATAGTCATTTACGATGTTTTAAAGACGAAATTAAGTTGATACGAAAATTTTATTACCATAACGGTTGTTCTAACAATAAGGATTTCGGTCTACAACCATTATTGTAATAAAAATTCTTGATTTTAATAGTAATAATAACTACTGATATCGGTATTTAGCAATCCAGAAATATATTTTGACTTCAACTAAGAAGTAAAATTAATTCAAAAATTTAAATTTTACGATTTAAAAAAGTTTATTACAATAACGGTTGAGCATGCCAACCGTTATTGTGATAACAACTGTTATTGTAATAAACTATTTTTAAATGTTAATTATTTTCATAATTAGTTAAAATATTCAATTATATTTGGTGATAATATCTTAATTACAATTAATTGCTTCGCGTAAAATAAAAAAATCCACTTTTAATTCATATAACGAATTTTATTACAATAACGGTTGTTATTACAATAACGGTTGTCACACAGCTCCTTAAATGCAAAAAATAGTGTTTTTGGCCTATAGAATGAAAACTATTGCAGATAGAGAAAACCTATTGCTTGATCAAATGTTCAGCTCATTTAGTTCTAGAAAAGTCTTCATAGGGTTGAAATTGTCAGATGACCCCTTATAGGGGTTACAGCCCCTTAAAGGCAAAAAGTATTTTTTGCACAAAGAATGAAAACTATTGCAGATAGAGAAAAGCTGTTGCTTGCTTAAATGTTCAGCTCAGTTAGCTATACAAAAATCTTAATAGGGTTGAAGTTGTCAGATGACCCCTTATAAGGGTTACAGCCCCTTTAAGGTGAAAAGTAGCGCTTTTTGTGTTTTTGGCCTATAGAATGAGGCTATTGCAGATAGAGAAAAGCTGATGCTTGCTTAAATGTTCAGTTCATTTAAAATTTAGATGCAGTTGTCAGATGACCCCTTATAGAGGTTACAGCCCCTTAAAAGGTGAATAATAGTGTTTGCTTATCTAGAATGAAAACTATTGCTAACTGTTTTCTTGCTTAAACATTCAGCTCATTTAGCTATACAAAAGTCTTCATAAGGTTGACATCAAGACCAGGTGAGCGATTCAGGCTCCTGGGAGCCTCTTGTTTTATGATGCAACAAATGTTAAAGATAATTAAAAATACTTATTCTATTTGTTTGTTTTTTAAGTTGTTTGCTTGTTTGTTTTATCATACCCCATGCAACGAAGGGTATCATGTTTTTGACTGGGGCTTCCATCAGACAGTCAGTCTGTCCGTGATCAAAATTTTCGTAACACTTTACAGATATCTCAGCTACTATTAATTGTAGGCTTTTGATGTTTGGTTTGTAGCTTTAGGTGGGGATACCATATGGTTGGGTACGATTTCAGGTCTGTCAGTCATCTACTTCCTTTCTATCGAGCTGACTTAGACTTTTTTCACTAAATTTTCAGGGTTGAAAATTTCGTAATAGATTTTTCAGCAACTATTAATTGTAGGTATTTAATATTTAGTATAGAGCTTCAGGTAGGGGTCCCATATGTCGGGATTCGTTTTCATATCTGTCGATCAACAACTTTTTGTTAAACAAGTCGACTTAGTTTTTTTTCACTTAATTTTCAGGGTTGAAAATTTTCGTGACAGATTTGTCGGCAGCTATAAATTGTAGGCTTTTGATATTTTGTACGTAGCTTTAGGAGTTCCATATGGTGGGATATATTTCAGGTCTGTCACTCTTTAACTTCCTGTTTGAAGAGCCGACTTGGAAAGACAACAACTCTGACTTTTTTATTCCTAACTCGAAATAGATAATACACCAATCGCAAGTTAATCCATTCCGGAACATTCCGGTTATTAGAATGTCCAAATGTCAAAGGTCAACTGAGGTAAGATGTGACGTCAGAACATTGGGAGCTATGGAGCTATTTGTCAAAAAACATGACCGCCATGGCTAAAAATAGAACATAGGGTCAAAATACAGTTTTTTGCAAATAACTCAAAAACGGTAACAGATATCAAAATTCTGCCCAGAAATTTTCAAGAACATCCAACAACCGATGTAGGAGTTATTGCCTTTTTTCTGGATTTTTTTTTTCAAAATGTTGCACTTATTTAGCCCTATATCTTGAAAACTATACAAGATATTTTAAAAATTCAAATTGCATATGATTAAGCACATCAAGATTGACATTTCATGTTATTAGGTTAAAGCTGTAGAACCATTTCTTTTCGGAGTTATGGCCCTTAAAACGTCAAAATTTTCCATTTTTCATTACTTTTACCCTAAATTTCAAAGATTTACTTGTCTGACACCATACATTCAACTTCAACAAAACTTGGCACAGTTGTTTAATAACATTTATGTTACAATTCTGTCGTTCGGATTTTTGATTTGTCAAAAAATATGGCCTCCATGGCTTGAAATAGAACATAGGGGTTAAATTACAGTTTTTTGCAAAGAACTCAAAAACGGTAACAGATATCAAAATTCTGATTGGAAACAAAAGTGATTAGCATCTCAAGATCTACCTGCTCTGAAATTTTCAAGAAGATCCAACAAACGACATAGGAGTTATTGTCCTTTATCTGGATTTTTTTTCAAAATTTTTAACTTATTTAGCCCTATATCTTGAAAACTATACAAGATATTTCAAAAATTCAAATTGCATATAATTAAGCACATCAATATCTACAATTCATGTAATTAGGTCAAAGCTGTAGAACCATTTCTTTTAGGAGTTATGGCCCTTAAAGCGTCAATATTTACCATTATTCATTACTTTCCCCCCGACTTGTCTGAAACGGTAAGACCAACTGCATCTTAACATGGCACACTGTTTGATAGCTTATATGCTACAACTCTATCGTTCAGATTTTTGATTCGTAAAAAAACATGGCCACCATGGCTAAAAATAGAACATAGGGGCAAATTTCATTTTTTTTGCTAATAACTCAAAACTGGTTTCAGATATCAAATTGTGCAAGAATCAAAAGTGATCAGCATATTAAGATCTACCTGTCCTGAAATTTCGGAAAAGATCTGACTGCTGATGTGGAAGTTATTGTTCTTTTTCTTAATTTTTGCCAAATTTGCACTTATTAAGCCCAATATCTTGCAAACTAACCAAGATATTTCATACATTTAAATTGCATATGGTTAAACACAATAATATCTACAAATATATGTATCTGTGTAGTTCAGATGAGCGATTCAGGCTTTTGGGAGCCTCTTGTTATAAGTATCCTCTACTAACTTCTTTGCATGACTTTTAAATGTAAGCGTAGTAGAATTAAGGTCTTCAACATTTAAATTTACATATTTCGATACTCTGTTTACATAAGAATACCACGAATAAATACCTTCATTGTGCAGCGTTTTATTAACTTTAAGAGATTCAGTCACAAGAGGGTTTACATTATTAGAACTAATCCTATGTAGATAAACTAAAGATTGTCGTTTTATAAAAAGAATTTAGTGTGAATCTGCATAACTCGCTTCTTGCACCTATGTTAGAAGCTGTCTTTTTCAAACATAGAACAGCTTTACAAAATTTTGAGTGAATTTTTTCAAAAGAATATTTTTCGCTCAGTGACAGGACATCACAGAGTGAATTGTTAGCTTCTGCTCTATTGAGCGCCTTAAATGTTGAATTATAAAAATCATACAACGATAGTTTTCTTCTTAAATATCATCAGTTTGCCAGCGATGAAGCACAGACAGTTATACCCCGTGTTGTTGAGAACACGATCATTTTAAGCAACTCTTTCCCATCTGAAACAGCATTTGAAGCCCCATCCTCTCCAGGAGTATACTCGGCGAAAGATACCACCTGTTTCTGTAAAAAATATTTAAAAAATCGATTTATTACCTTTGATATCATGGATTCTTGCAAGAGCGGATCCAGGATTTTAGTCTATGGGTTGCTTAAAATTGTTTCTTGAATATATATTATCAAAGTTTTTTTCGGGCATTTTCAGTCTTGGGGGACAGGGGGAGGGGGCGTATGCCTGGAACGCCTTGCCCTCGATCGGCGGCTTTTCATGTATGGAAAGAAAATATCAATTTTTTATAATTGATATTAAACTAACATGCTTACATCATGTACATGCAGATGTAATCTGTAAAAAATAAGTTTTTCAGACTAAAGAAAAGTAGCAAACATAAATCAATAACTTATTGGTCCCGCGTTTATTCCTTGAGAAACACCTTTAATATTTCCCAAACAGGAAGTAGATGATCAACAGGTATTACATTCCTACAAACCAGCACTAAATACATTGTAGTACAGTATATCAAATACATTGAGGGAATATCAATTTTCTGTAATATGTACAAAATCTTTGGCCAAGAAATATAAAAAGTGAAGACATTACGTTATAGGGGATTAAATCCGTCTGTCCGTTACACCTTAAGTGATTCCATTTGTAACAGTTATTGAAAACTTATAGACCTAGGGCACACATTGAATTTTCCGAAAGCTTTCAATAATGAAACGCACTTCCTATATCAAACTTTTTTGGGGAGGGGGGTCTAATAGTAAACAACAGTTTTTATTGACCTTCCAATTCGTCTAGATACGGTTACTTTAATTATATAGATTGGGCTAAGTGACGGACCTTTTAATTTGAGAAAGGGGAGATTGTTACAATGTAAAGGAGTTGTAATTGTACTTTTAAAGTAATAATTTCGAATGTTACATGTACACATCTTGGGGCGAGACTATTAAGGAAACAATTCCTGAAACAGTAAAATTGTTTAACTTCTTTTAAATAAAAAAAAACTTGAAATAATGAATCTTTACATCAGTCTCTTTAGACCCAATTAGGATTCATTATATGAACAGATGCAGTCAGTATCAGCTATTATAAATCAAAGTAAATCCAGTATTCACTGAAATGGAATGACACAGTCAGCATCAGTCATTTTAAATCAAGGTAAATCCAGTACTCACTGAAAGGGAATGACACGGTCAGTATCAGTCATTTAAAATCAAGGTAAAATCGGATTTTGACAGATATGAACAGATGCAGTCTGTATCAGTCATTCTAAATCAAGGTAAAATCTAATGTTCACTGATGTGAACGGATGCAGTTGGCTTCAGTCATTTTAAATCAAGGTAATTATTTAAAAGTTCTGAAATGATCTGATACAGTGAATAAAAGACCAAGAAAGTGACACAAAGTAACTGTATTTGACTGACATTTACTGATAAAGTTCAAAACAAAGAAAAACAGTAGGAAGACCAATTTTGTAATTTACTGGAAGAACCTGTATCAGTACGGCACAGAAAAAGATAAATCATTAACAGTAAATTTATAGGGTTGAATCCAGTATTGAAAGCCCCATTGGATTTAATGCATTACCAACTTTAGAAATAAATTCATAGAAATTTCATCTTTAAAATGACAAATCTTTCATATTTCATTCGATGAAGATAAGATGCAGTAGGTTCTTTTGCACTAATAAAACCATATACCTATGCGGCATATTTTGGCTTTTCACATGTCATTGTTTGTAAACATTGTAATTTCGCAGTAAATTCCTTTAATACCCATACCTCAATAAATGCACTGGCAAAAAATCAAAATGTACTTTTAATGAAACTTTTTTATGTTTTGGAGTTTGTTTATATACTAGAGATTTTTTTTTAAATTATTTGAAAAATTATCAACCAATCCTGGAGCTCAAAGATGTCAATTACGTACCAGAAAGCTCTCCTACAAAGGGGCGGATCTTAATGACGTATGCATATTTACTGAATTCAACCCTATAAGGAAAGAGTTTTCTTCAAATTCTTAAATAAACTATGATTTGCTATATTCTGATGGATACTCTTTGTTTTCATTGTATGACCTTCCACCTATTCCTCTTTCTGCTATTTTGCCAGGTTCATGAAAGTGTGTGTCCATATAGCAGAAAAATGCATTTTGAAATATCTGACTTCTTCTAAGTATTTCTGTCTATAAATACTCTCAGTCTGCCTAGAATTGTAAAACATGATGAATAAAAGCCATTAAATAAATAAGTGCATGTTGTCTCTCATAATTAGCCACCTGAAACCACTCAAAGATGCACTATAGAAGCTTATATAAAGAAATGATGTACATGCCAGACCATGTTTTACAGTATGCCTAAAATAAACCAATTTCTGTATTTTGGACCATTTATGTTATGTTTTACACAAAAGAAGAAAACAAGAGTCAGATTTTACAAATTAAATACCTTTTGAACATGTAAAAACAAATACAAACTACCATTTCATGACCTTAAGGCTCTATATGAAATATCAAAATGCAGGTGTCTAACACACAATTCACTATAAAACACAAGAAAGATGTCATTTATAAGAAGTTATGCATATTATTTGTAAGAATATTAGCTTCTCATTCATTCTAGTACAATAATCTCAAAATTTTACCAGTAATTAGTAAACAAGACCAGTTCTTAACTTAACAACTGAGACTTTTTGAGAGAAAAATGGCCTCCTGGAGCCTCTTTTTTAATAGAATATGAATTGTATTAAAACATTATACAGGTTTTCAGGGAATGTATGATATAATTAAGATAAAAGGAAGGAGATACTGACAAACATGACCTTAAGTTAGAAAATATTTTGACTATATCAATTTTTTTATCCGGACTCCCATAGCGGACTAAATTTGTAAAGATCTGAGACATTTCGCAAGTGTCGCGACAAAAAAATAGCAATTGTGGAGTGACCTGAGCTTGCGAAAAGTACGAATGAATATACATCAATATAAATTTCAAGATTAAAAATCAATTGTTTTGAAATAATTATGATTTCCATGTCTTGTTAAATTACATGGGCTAAATTCATAGAAAATATGTAAAAATGCTGATTCAGCAGTTTTTATAGTAAACCTGGGTGTGAAGTTTGTCAAATTTACTCTGCTTTCACTTATATCTATGCAAACATAGAAGAAAAGTTCCAAGAAGTTTAAAAATATCAAAATATTTATTCATAATTTACCTCAGGTATAGGGTTGAATCCAGTATTGAAAGCCCCATTGGATTTAATGCATTACCAACTTTAGAAATAAATTCATAGAAATTTCATCTTTAAAATGACAAATCTTTCATATTTCATTCGATGAAGATAAGATGCAGTAGGTTCTTTTGCACTAATAAAACCATATACCTATGCGGCATATTTTGGCTTTTCACATGTCATTGTTTGTAAACATTGTAATTTCGGAGTAAATTCCTTTAATACCCATACCTCAATAAATGCACTGGCAAAAAATCAAAATGTACTTTTAATGAAACTTTTTTATGTTTTGGAGTTTGTTTATATACTAGAGATTTTTTTTTAAATTATTTGAAAAATTATCAACCAATCCTGGAGCTCAAAGATGTCAATTACGTACCAGAAAGCTCTCCTACAAAGGGGCGGATCTTAATGACGTATGCATATTTACTGAATTCAACCCTATAGTCATCTTCAGATTCTAAAAATCAAATATGAACTGTATATGGTAATGTCAGTCATTTTTTTGGTTCATAGTGGTATTCATAGGTCAATCTATGATGGGTTGTACGTGACTTTATTCTTAATCAGTCCATCAAAAACTATTGGCTAACCATTTATATATATAGTGCAGAACATACATGGTTCAACATTTGTAGATGTGCGATGCAGGCCAGACAGCGATTTGTTTTTTTCATAGAATGTATACAGTATACATCATGTGCTTTACCTTTTTATGTGTTTCTTAAAAAGAAGTCTTAAATACATAGTAGTAAAACCTTATACATTAAAACAACTGGACTGAACCATTTTAGATCATTTAAGCAGTAAGTATTAAAGCTGTAGGAAATTATTTGGTTAAAAACATGGACCAAACTAGATATCAGGGAGATTGCAGCCATTTCTAAAGGCCCTGCTAGTTGAACATTGTACTTCGAGGACCAATATGGGCCCGGTTATTATGCTGTATAGTCACATTTCATTGTGGAAGACCTCACCTTTAAGAATTGACTGGTCAGACCTGTTCCACGTACATGTCTGTACAGAACAACATGTTTGTCAAGTTTACTTTACGAACAAGAAAAAAGAAGTATGTAAGTTACTACTCACTCAGTATACCCCCGCTACCCCCAAAGTTACCTATGTCGTAACATGTAAACAGGAAGTAGATATCCAACAGACCTCATTTCAATACTCACGTTAAAGGACCTCATAAGGATGCCGTATACTAAATTAAATTCAAGTCACTGTGATATGTAGTTGCTGAGAAAAGTGTTACAGAAATTTTCAACAATTGACTAGTGATGTTGTAAATTGACTTAGTCGGTAAACAGGAAATAGATAACTGACAGACCTAATTTCGATACTTGCGATAATGAACATCAATGGGAAGTCATATACCATTTTTAAAGTCTCTGTGATACCGTATGTAGTTGCTGAAAAACTGTTACGAAAATTTTCAAAAATTGACTGGTAATGTTTTCCAATGTTGAAAATTGACTAAGTCGGTTAACAGGTAACAGATATCAGACATACCTAGTTTCAATACTAGCGAAGAAGGACATCATAAGAAACCCATATACTAAATTTCAAGTCACTGCGATATATAATTGCTAAGAAAACTTTCACGAAAGTTATGTTGCGGACGGACGGACGGAGAAAGGTAAACCAGTATGCCACCTCTTCTTCTAAGCGGGGATACATTAAAAAAAACAAATATGTAGAAAAGAAGAGCTATACCAAAAAATTTGAAACAAATGAAGTCAAAACCAGAAATTGCTTTAAATGTAAAATCAACCTTATACTGACACATTTACGACATAATGAACAACGAGATGAACTGGCACCGCATACTTCTATTCTTATTTTCTATCTCCTGAAGGGTGTATCCCTTAAACGGTTAGTTTGGTAACGAGTGTGCTGTATATCAATACTTCAAAAAGTAGCAGCAGTATCCTTCCCCCCCAAAAAAAAAAATGGAAGGTAAAATCTAAAAGAATGGAACGCAAAGTAATTAATTGTACTTAAAAGCTTGTAAAAGCTACGCGTGCTTGTAAATGCTATAAAGAACATCAAAAGGAAGCCATATACCATATTTCAAGTCTCTGTAATATGTAGTTGCTGAGAAAACTATTACAAAAAATTTCAACAATTAATTGGTAATGTCGAAAATTGACTAAGTCTGTTAACAGGAAGTAGATATCTGACAGACCTAATTTTGATACTTGCGATACAAGACATCATAAGAAACCCATATACTAAATTTCAAGTCACTGTGATATGTAGTTGCCAAGAAAACTTTTACGAAAGATATGTTGCGTACGGACGGAGGGAAGGACGAAGTCCAACGGACAAAGGTAAACCAGTATACCACCCTCTAAGCGGGGATACAATTAAATGGCCGAAAAACCAAATATTAAGAAAAAGAAATACTACAGCCAAAAGTTCGAAACAAATGAAGTCAAATCCAGAGATAGCTTTAAATGTAAAATAAATCCTATACTAACACATTAACGACACAATGAACAACGAGATTAACCGGCACCGCAAACTTCTATTCTTATTTTCTATCTCCTGAAGGGTGTATCCCTTAAACGGTTAGTTTGGTATCGAGTGTGCTGTAAATTCATACTTCAAAAAGTAGCAGCAATACCCCCCCCCCCGCAAAAAAAAAGGAAGGTAGGAAATCTAAAAGAATGGAACGCAAAGTATTTGTACTAAAAGGCTTGTAAAAGCTACGCGTGCTCGTTTTGAAACCAGATAAGAGTAACTGCAATCAACTACGCATAGTCGTTTTAAAACCAGAGTGCAGAGTAGCTGCGATCAGCTACGCGTACTTGTTTTAGAACCAGGTTAGAGTAACTTCAATAAGCTACCCGTCCTCGTTTTAAAGCCAGGTTAGAGTAACTGCAATCAGCTACATGTACTTGTTTTAGAACCAGGTTAGAGTAACTGCAATCAGCTACGTTTACTCGTTTCAAATCCAGAATAATGTAACTCGATCGGCCACGCAAATTCAAATCAGAACCAAGTTAGAGTAACTGCAAATTAAACAGCAGCGCGTCCTCAAGTCCATTCCAGAATAGAGTAACTGTCATCAGCTATGCGAACACGTGTCAAATCCAGCTTAAAGTAGGATATACAGAAATATGAATCTATTCCTGCATACACACCTTCGATGCGTGGCCAACAATCAGCTTAAGTCTAAAATCTAGCTTTTAAAACAACCCAATATCTGAACATATCAGATTTCCAATTAGTTCCATTAGTTTAAGGGAATCCAGATTTTAGAAATAAATCCTGTCCTAAGCCAGGAATCTTTGACAAAGCTTTCGTTTGTACTTGTCTTTTTGATGTTTACTGTTCCTTGTTTAAGAAAGGGATCTATCTGTTACTATTTCAGGGCTGGATTTGAATTATATGCATCTTATTTAGACCATGGGCCAATTGCAGAACCGCGAGCAGTGCCAAATGGCCTCGTTGAAGGTTGCTGGGGGTTGTCCATTGTTGTTTTTCCTAAATTGCCGTTTAATTGTGGGCTGTGTCGCGTACACTTATTCCACATCTCTTTATTTTCTATTTCTGTATTGTCTGTTTGGTCAATCAACGAATTAATAAAAAGAATAATTGACTGATTGTTTTAATTTAAGACTGTATACTGCATATATATGTTAAAACTTGCTTAAATTGTCAAATATTTCGTTACACAAAGTATATCAAGATTGTGGCTCAGTCCATATTTTCTGGTACTCTTCAATAGCAAGCTTGAGTCTGTTGATCCCTTCTTTCAATTTGTCATCATCAGCAAAGCTAATAGACAGTCTAATACAGTGCTTGAAGCTCTCCGTCGGTGATGTACTATTTAAAAGATATAAAACAAACAAATTTATAAGTTTATCTTGATTAAAACGTGGTTTATCATTCAGTTAAACGAACATTCAGATTTTGTAGACGACATCCTTGCCCTTAACATATAATATAATAGGGATTTGTTTGAATCTTATTTATTTTATTTTTTTAGTCTTGAGCCAATGCAAGACAGTGAGCAGTGACCTCTAGACATGTTGAAGACTATTCTGATTTTTTTAAATTGTCGTTTCTTTAATGTTGGTTGTGTCGCGTACACTTATTCCACATCTCTTTATCGTTTATTTGTAGTACTATTCGATTGACGTTTATGGTTCAGGTCTAAGTTAAATTCTTAAGTTCTTCATAATGCACTTTACATACACCTTATACATGAATAAACTTCCGCATTTTCCTGTAATGTTGTCATGCACTTTCAGGCCGTTTAGCAGTGTTATATCAGAAAACCTATTCTCACTCTTTTTCGGCTTCAAAACACCCGTTAATATTTTATTCCATCTTTGACTCGATCTTTGAACATTAAAACAATGAACCTGAGAAAACTGTTTTCTTTTTCTCAGAATAAACATGCCATTACTTTTTAAATACATTTTACAATATCCATTTTCATAAGTTGTTCATACTAAACCCTTTTGACCCTATTTTAATACAAAATCGAAATCGTATTTTCTTGAGAAATTAATGGTCATACCTTGCTTAATATGAAATAGCATAAAATGTACATTATCACACCTGGTAAGCCTCACCTGGAGGAGTTCACGAGAAATGAGCAAAACTTACCAAGATTCACGTAGATTTGGTTCTGGTAAGGCATTTAAATGGGATATGTTTTGTCCCATGGAGAAATAAGTAAACAAGTTGGGATTCTGTCACCTTACTAGGGGTGATTATTACTTTAATAGACATTGTTTTTTTTTATTCTAAAGCAAAATAGAAATATCTTCAGGCAAGTAAGACTTTGACACAACACTTTCTTTTTACAACAAAGGCCATACCTTATTCTCGATATAAAACTGACCCTATAATTTCTATAGCTAGATTCTACTTGGGAAAATGGTACATTCTTTCCGTTAAATGAAGCCAAGTAAAGCTGTTTCTTTTCTTTATTTTCGGTTCAATGTTTTGGAAAATTGACACTGATTTTTTCTACATATTTAATTTACAATAAATGCCATACCTTGACCTAGTAAAAGATTGACACCATATTTCTAAAGCAATGAAGACCATACCTTGATCCTATTATAAAATTAACACCATGCTTTTCTATAGCAATTTGTAACAGCAGTTTGGAATCTATTGAATCTGGCAGCTCAATCCATATAAAAAAGCCTCCCTAAAATGATAAAATGGTCAATATTCAGTTTACACGGGTTGTCATCTTCACATCCGTAAGCTAACAGGAACGACTTACTCTTCCTGAGCACCCGAGTTCACTCTTATTACGACTTGAGTTCGCATTGTTGATTTCTGTTCGGTTGAATTTGTATTTTGTGTTTCCTTGTACTATTCTTGTATGTGTTAACCGGTTTTGTAGTTGCCCTTTCGGACTTTTGACACACGAATTGTGTGCCCCATTGGTGCCTCTTTGCTTCTTACAGTAGTTATACATGGTTATACTTGTGCAGTGGCGGTTCCAGGATTTTCTAAAAGGGGGGTCCTCGGTGGAAAGGGGGGGGGTCCAAAAAGGGGGGGGGGGGTCCACAAAACTATAACTTGATGATTTTGCCCAAATTTTGCATGACAATCACAGAATTTTCCGACGAAAGGGGGGGTTTAGACCCCCTGGACCCCTCCTCTGAATCCGCCACTGCTTGTGCACCGGTGGTGTATGCAGGTATTATTTTGTTACTTTTTGATATAAAACAAAATAAAAACATTCTATAATGTTTTCTTTTTAATACGCTCCCGTAGAAATGTCAATATTTTAGTTGTACTATTGAGCTGGAATTTTCTTTAACATCCGGTAAAGCACGCTTGTTTTCACGATCTTTCAGCTTTTTAACGCTTTTTTCTTTGAAAATCTTAGACGGTATTAGCGCGCGCATAAGAAAAGTTAGTTTGTTATTATTGTCGAACCAAACAAAAATGAATAAAATTAATTGTAACTTCGGGAGCGTCACAGGTTAAACCTGCCTCATATTTTGAATATTATTATAGGTTACTAGTAGTATTAAATGTTTCAAACATTAATAAAAAAAAAATGACAAGACTATATAATCATCATTCCTGGCTTGTATTTAAACATACCGCAGGTTTACTGAACTTCAGAGGAACGGGAAAATCTTTATTTAAACATACCTCAGGTTTCCTGAACTTCAGAGGAACGGGAAAATCTTCAGTTAAACATACCTCAGGTTTACTGAACTTCAGAGGAACGGGAAAATCTTTAGTTAAACATACCTCAGGTTTACTGAACTTCAGAGGAACGGGAAAATCTTTAGTTAAACATACCTCAGGTTTACTGAACTTCAGAGGAACGAGAAAATCTTTAGTTAAACATACCTCAGGTTTCCTGAACTTCAGAGGAACGGGAAAATCTTTATTTAAACATACCTCAGGTTTCCTGAACTTCAGAGGAACGGGAAAATCTTTATTTAAACATACCTCAGGTTTACTGAATTTCAGAGGAACGGGAAAATCTTTATTTAAACATACCTCAGGTTTACTGAACTTCAGAGGAACGGGGAAAATCTTTAGTTAAACATACCTCAGGTTTACTGAACTTCAGAGGAACGGGAAAATCTTTAGTTAAAAATACCTCAGGTTTACTGAACTTCAGAGGAACGGGAAAATCTTGAGTTAAACATACCTCAGGTCAGAGGAACGGGAAAATCTTTAGTTAAACATACCTCAGGTTTACTGAACTTCAGAGGAACGGGAAAATCTTTCGACAAGATATCAAACACTAATTTCATACGACGCTAAAAAAAAGTCATTAAAGTAAACACATGAATCAAATACAAAAATGGTCAGATTTCGTTATACAGGATTAAGGTACATGTAATTAAGCAACAAACCCGAAATCAAATTCAGTGATAAGCCCCATTATTGTGCTGTATAACAAATGTCAAGAGGCTGACATGGTATTTTTGGAGAAAACTAGTCTATTTATTAAATAGTTTCATCGCCATAAATTCTACGCCATATCATAGTCTCGTGCCAAAAGTATTCGCCCTATTTTTAGTTTTCCCATTCCTTTCTTTGTTAAATCACAAAATTAAATACAATATATTCTGAAATTATGTCTAGGTAAAACTTATACATTTTAGTCACCTAAAAATCGAAAATTGCCTCGAAAATAAATTTTACGACTTTTTAGTATTTTAAAAATCTAGTATAAACAAAAAAATATATACTTTTACACGTTATATCAAAATTTCGTCGAAAAGTGTTTAAAAATAAAGTTTTAAGAGCATTTTGAAAAATTTGGGTTATCGGATGTTGGCCCGGGCCCGGGTTACTCCTTTTATTCACCACCATGTAAACTACATGCAAGAACAGTTCTTAATAATGATGCCACTAATACCTAAACTATTACCAAAAATATCTGGCAATATTTAGACAACTGTTGTCTACCAGTGCTTTATCTAAGTTACGATTATAAGGACAATATATATTCATTCCTTACATTTTTAGATCATATTCATTTGTTTTTCTTCTTCTTCCACGTACGGAAGAAGACTTACAAAAGGAGTCTAAAACATCCCGGAATTTATGCACAAGTACAAAAAAAGTACACATAAGGGAGCGACCATTTGATTTTTATGGGGGGCTATGGTGAAATTTGAAATAAAAAGGCAGGATGGCAAAAATCCAGAAATAAAAAGGCAGGACAGTGCTTTGAGTTAAATAAAAAGGCAGGACGGTATTTTTGGCTTAAAATTTATAGCTGCTTTAGAAATAAAAAAAATTGCGCGCGCAATCGCGCAAAAAAATCCAGGCTCGACTTTTTCCGAAAATAAAAAGGCAGGACGAAGAAAATATCCATAGCCCCCCCCCCCCATAAAAATCAAATGGTTGTTCCCTAAAAGCCAAAACATTTAAAACTTACATTCATAATACATGTATAAATTGTTTCTATTTTTCTAAAATATTTGTTGATATTTTACTATTTTTTTTGTAAATTACACATAGATTAATAAAAACATACATCCAGTAGTACAGTGGAATATTTACGGTCTGTATGTCACTGGAGATCCTTCAAATGTAAGAGTGGATAGACCACTTTTGCAATATTCACCTAACTCACCATCTGAATTTCATCTAACGCTTGTTATAATCAAAAGCTGTATAAAAATCAAACGTGTTTATATAACAATTGAGACTTACACCGTATATCCCTCGGATCTTATGGAGATGCTTTTGAACAAGTCCTTGCTGTAGACCTGTCTTTAACAGTCTTGATGTATAGTGATTAAAACACCCTCCACTCCACGTGGTATTGCTTGTGAAATCAAAAACGATAACGGGATTAAAGTAAAAAAGGCTGTTCACCGCAATCTCTTACTTGGAAACATGGTCATGTTACGATGAAAACTAAAAAGACTGCTTATCTGAGTTGCACTCCTATGTTGAAATGAAGGTGTCTTGTATCATTTTATTTTTTAAACAACTTTCTCTATGATTATAACTAAGAAAAAGTTATAGAAAATAAAAAAGATCAAAGTTGCATAAATGATACACCATAGATCATATATCTGAAATACTAGCAGTACATGCATAAGAATGTTTTACTCCTTTTTTATGACGACATTTTTCTTTCTTTTTCGGAGCACCTGGGTCTATTCTCGCGAATTGTTGATCACTATTCAGTTGTTTTTGTGTTTTCATGTTAATCTTGTTACTTCCTGCTGTTTTCGTTCATGTTTAATGTTTTAGTCATTGTCCTTTCGGATTTTTTGGTATTCGAATGCCCAATTCGTACCTCTTTTCTTTTTTAAACTCATCATCTACCTTTTGGATAAGTATTTAAGAATGTTTTGTGGGGCCTCTATCCATCCCAAACGGAGTCCAGGTGCCAATATTTTAGAAAATGTCCCATTGGACAACACATGGCCCTTGAAATCTGGATCATTTCTGTAAAACATATTAATTTAACTTATATTACATGTGTACATACTATTCTTGTCCTTATAATCGTAACTTAAGTACTACTTTTTTAAGAATCAGGCAGATACCATTAATAGGGTGACACATCGATAATAAATACACAAAAAAAATTTCAACAGAATAAGGTAAAGCAATCCCAGTAAACTTTGTTTTCACCACTTAATTGTTCAGTCTATCTTGGGTTTAGGAGATATTACCAGTCAAAATTTAGTTACATTGTATAGTGAAAAGTACGGGAAAATTTTCCGCCATATTTTTTCCTATATAACCAGTCAAAAAATATCTAGGCACCAAATACATATAAGGATGTAAAAACTGAATTGGGTTTGTTTTTATGGTAAAATGATTGCATCTATACCCCAAAATTTTAAATTGGAAATTATCGATGTGTCACCCCCTGCATGATCATTATGTGGAATAGTTCTAAGGTTCTCAACCTACGATTATATTAGATTTGACACGCGAAAATGTCCGTTAGCAAAGGCAACTGGTGTTTTACATCAAGCAGGAACTGCATGCTTATTCTTCCGGAGCAGCTGAGTTCACTCTTGTACATAACGACTTAACTTTAATTGCGTTGTTGATTCAGGCCCCAGTTTCATAGACCATCTCAAATTTGAGATTTCCTCAAATCCCTCCTTAACTGAGATTTCTTGCAATTTCATTGGTCAATATTTGAGTTCAGGACAGATTTGAGGAAATCTCAAATTTTAGATGTTTTATGAAACTTGTGCCAGAGCTATTCAGTTGTGTTTTTTTTCTGATTTCCTTATTCACGTTTGCAAATTTTGTCCCTGTCTTTTCGAACTTTTGACATTCGAATGCCCCATTGGTGCCCCTCTGCTTCTTTTTGTACCTGTCATCATAGAACATCCGCCGTGGAGGGCAACTTTTGGTGAAATACAACAAGTTATACACGTCTTCTGTAAACAACATGACGTCATATTTCCGGGCAAGATGTATTAGTTTTCTACACCTTTCTATAATAGAAAATGGTAAAGGTAAATGTAGCAGTGTTGACATATTTCGACCCTCTCTTTCTAGGTTACACCGGTTGGTAGATGTGCATGAAGGAATTGTATGACCCTCCGTTATGATTAAGGGGAGATAACAGTTTTTTTTTCCTATGCATATTATGTATACGGACCCGTAAGTGGAACTTCCCCTAAACCAATAAAAGGATTTTGATGAAACTTAAGATAAAGGATGCACATCATATGTAGATGTGTATGAAATATTTCATTGCTGCCTATTGCCTAGATAATTTTTGACTGGTTATATATAGAAAAAAATGGTCACGTGGAAAAATTTCCCGAGATTTTCACTGTGCAATTCAACTAAATTTAAAATGATTTTATATCTTAAAAAGGCAAATAATTCAGAACTTTAATCAATTAAAATGTTGGTATATTGGATAATTTTATCAAATTCCATGATAAAAGGTCTGTATTTTTTTTTCTTTATGTGCCATCACAGCTATGCATTTTGCCTGATTCTTGCGTGGATTGATACTTAAATACTATTTAAAAACATTTTTGGTTGTGTTCGTTTGTCCGTCCACATGTCCTGTCGGCTTTTCTATTGTGCTAATTGGCGCATAATTCAGACATTATTTCTCTGAGACTTAGAATACATAATTCAGATTTCTTAGGATTCGTACATTGATATATATTGTAAAACAAACACTATACATGTTCATTTTTCTTTAAATTGTAAGTCTGCAGTTGAGAACATATTGCATTTATACAACACACCCTTTCTATATACCAATTCGTTCTCATGTCAGCTCTTAAAATGATAAAGAATATGTAAATATCTAAGTTTTTGGCTTTGTATAACATTCTCCAGAACATCCCAATAAAGGTTAAAATTTATCGTACCCAACACCTTCCCAATTGTTTAAATCTCGCCAGCTTCTGGGGTTGGCTTTGCTTCTCCCTAGATCCCCAACAAAGTCAACAACAAAACTACCAAACTGAGGTGATCAATCTCATATATCCGAGAAGAAAAGGCAAAACAAGGCAAAGAAACACCATAGAAATTGAAGATCGCAATATTCCTCATTTGAAAAGAAATGGTGGGTTGAACATGGTTTTATGGCGCCGAACCTTCCTTTTCCATTGCGATCTTAGTGCCCGGTAACACAAAACACAACACGGTTGTAAGACATAATAGGGATGAAGGTACAACAAACTGTAACAAAATAATTGAAACAATAATTATTCATTTGAACATTGGCTGATATCGAGAGATATTGGAGTATTGTGACTCATATTGGCGTAAAAGAACTTTTTAACACAGAAAACCAAATTTAATCTCGTCTAAGACACTTATTTTATCCAAGTTATTGCTAGCTAGCACCCGGTTCAGTGTGTCCAACACCCGCGTTCTGAGTGTTCCTCATCTCAAATCACCCGCTGTCCCTTGTGTCCGAAATTAACCACCTTGGTCGGGATAATGAATAATACTGTGCTTAATACGTCAAATTAGAAGTTGAAATTTTTATAGATAAACAAGTATGCATTGAGGTATCTATATTGACCCAAAACAGTTTTCAACTTGCATTTTACGATAAGTTACAATAAATGAAAGTCGGAACTTTACATTTTGGGGAGGTAATCTCGTTCTTCAAGACTTTCCTGTGGGTATAATGTCCAGTAAAAACAAACAAAACTTAGTGTACTAGCAGTTAAGGGACTAACAAAATGCTGTATATACTTATTTTTGTTCGTCATTCCCTTTCAATATAAGGAAAATACCACACCTACATGAACACGATGTTTTTTTCGGCTCACCCGGTCTACTGTGTTCCAACCGGTTCTCTGTGTCCGAATACCCGGCGTGCTTAAAGCTTACTAAAAGTTGCATTGAAAGTACTTAAAAAAGTTTAAGGATGTTTGCTGGTCAGTTTGAAAATAACAAGGTATCTAAATTTATGTATTTGATGGATAGACCATAGGTGAAGGTATAAAATAAGCTTAAAAAATTAATAGATTGCTAAACTCGTTTTCGAGAAAATAAGCCTTAAAAATTTGGCGGGAAAAGGCTTTCTCTGACTTTTTCGTAGGTTTAACATTAGACTTGTTTTAGTGTGAAAACCTATGAAGAAATACCAAGAATTTTTTAAAACTTTGTATATTTACTCCTAATGACTCAATAAATAGTATTATAAAAAGAAAAAAGGGGGTTAATGGGCAAAAATTTTATCTGTATTTTGATGGCAAAATCCAGACGATTCCGAAAATCTGACAGAAATCTCAAAAACTGACCAGCCTTCATCCTTAACACGCAAAACTCGTGCAATTAATCATATGCAGTGTGACGTAACATGAATAGAATATATCAATCAAAATGAAATAAAGAAAACGATTGGCTAAAGGCGGGGCTTAATGACGTCAGAGGGCAAATAGTTGTGGCGAGGGCAATAGTTCGGACAACAGTTGCAAATCTTGCAAACAGAAAATATAGTGAAAATATTGTATATGAATTTATTAAAGAAAAACACTACTGAGGTATAATAATTGATGATAGTTCCAAATACGATATTAATGGGCATACTTTTGAATTTTTAAAAGTTAACAAGAAAACATGGAAAAAGAACCATGATTTTTTTTCAATGCAAATGCAACCGTAATAATTTTTCAATTTTTATTGATTAAAACGTCACGGAAAAAAATCTTACGGTCCAGTGTATGTATATATACATGCCATCAAACGGCAACCTTTTGACTAATTTTAAATGTCATGTGCCGTCGTTTTTAAAAGCGAATAAAAATAAAAATTAATGTGTGAGCATTGGAAACTTAGTATCATACCCGCTGATGAACAATATCCTCGAGGATTAGAAAACGTTGTCATCAGGTAAACTATGGCGTTAAAGGGAGTTTTGGTCTTTCCCTTTGGTGGGTTTTCTTGTATCGCCTTTTCCAGTTCTTCTGGGATCATCCCGTCGTCGTCCGTTGGAACTACATACAAAATACAAAAATTGCTTTTAACACAAGCTAGGTTGATCACTATACCCTGCTTTTTTCGTAGCGAAGATAAAACAATATTTAATAAAAAATCGTATTTTCGTAGTTGATCGCGTCATAATTTGTGAAGAAAAAAATATATAGTATACATGTACACGTATAAATGAAAAGCAAGTTAAAGGTACGAAATCTTTAAGTGTGAGAATAAATGTTTTTTTTCTCAATTTGATTTGTTCAAATAAAAGATCACCAACTTTAAGAAAAAAAAACTTGTCAAAGTCAAAAATGGCCGGATTTCGTTAAACAGAAAGTAGGTGAGCGACAGACCTAAAATGGGACCCCACCATATGATGATGTATACCAAATATCAAGTGGTTGTGATAAGTAGTTGCTGATAAAAATGTTACGAAAATTGTTTACCCGCCCGCACGCCGACCGCCGTCCGCCCGACATTCACCATTTTAAAACCTGGATTTTTCACTCCGTGAAATCCGGCCAAAAAATTGCACTGCTTAGATCTTCAGAAGCTACCAAGTGACCTTCTGTCTTGACAGGCAAATATTCTTTTTGTCAAAATAATGTTATCCCACATGACCAACTTTCGGGCAATATTCTGGCACATCATAAAAGATTTATCTTGGCAAAAATTTCTTCGATGAAGCACATTTGTTTAGTACTATCTGTCCGAAGGATAGGCAGAATATTGTTAACTTTTCACGATGCTTTTGGCTAAAGTTATTTCAGAGTGATACAGCAGCATTTGAACATCAAAAGGAATGATGAGACTATTAATAAGAGCTTTAAAATTAAACTCGTTTTAATCCTTGGAAAAGCTGTCTCTATCTAAGCGACTGATCGCCTACACTAATTCCACATCTCATTATTTTCTTTTAAACAATAATTTTCAAATTAAAACCGATTTAAGAGGGTTTGCTCCTGTATCTTAAAGTAAATAAAAATGGATAAAATTGCATCTTTTTTAAAGAATATGGACAAATGATCAAAATAAGCAAGACAAAAATGTATAGGTCCATGTGCTCGTTTTTATGCTATAAGCGTTTATAATTTTGGCGGGAAATATATTCTCTCTAGATTTTTCATTACTTTTGCATTGCCACGGATTGGTATCTTTAAACTCTTTAAAATGTATGACAGAGTAAATAAAAGTTCATAAAAAATTGTGAACTGCATATTTGGTGGACATATTTTTGAATAAGAAAAAGAAAATAGGAGGTTCATGGGCAAAAAAATTCAAGCATAATAGATGAATAAACCCCGAGGATCTCGAAAATCTGACAAAAATCTCAAAATATGAGGAGCAAACCTCCTTAATAGTGACTAAAACGTCAACTGGACACAGAAACAACCGATTGTTTGCAAAAGGAAGCCTTACCTGGAATAAGACCAGTTCAACGTCTTCCCTAATAAGTCTCATTGCTATAAAATCTTTAAATAAATATCGTTACTTTACCTGAAAAAACTGCTATCCCTATGTTTTCTATTAGAATTCCAATTGATATAGATTAACAATAAAAGTAGCTTCACCTGGAAAAAAGGTCATTCTTAGATCTTCTCAAGGACATTGATTGCTATGAACGCTATAAATAGTTACTTTACCTGGAATAACGGTCATTCATAGGTCTTCTCAAAGGATTTTGATCGCTATGAACGGTATAAATAGTTACTTTACCTGGATTAACGGTCATTCATATGTCTTCTCTGAAGATTCCCATTGCTATTAACACTAAAAGTAATTTTACCAGGGATAACAGTCATTCCTAGGTCTTCTCGAAGGATTTTGATTGCAATGAAGTACGTAGGATCTTCAACGAACACAGGAGTATCTTTATCAAACATGACCGTAGCCACAAGGTGGAGCCCTTGTGTGGCGCCCGCCGTAGCCATCAGATCATTGCTAAAATTTTACGAATAAAAAATATGAATAATACATTTCAATCATTTGGTAAAGCAAAACTTTTAAAGGCTTTTCGACCGAATAAAACACTTATTTTCTTTGTAAAGGCATTTAGACCGAAGACACAACCTTTTTATGGTGTTAAAAAATGCATTTTGTTTCTATATTAATTTTCTAAAAAAAAGTTCAATTCTTTTTTGTTTGTTCATGGTGGGGTGTTTTATAGATAGTTAAATCTAGGTTCGTATTATGCAAGCCGTATATAGCAATGGCTGATTACGGTTCATTTGTAATGCGTGTTTTTTTATGGCCCGACCACGTATGTGGATCGGCCATATAGGTTTACCCTTGTCCGTCAGTTCGTCCGTCCGTAACACTTTGGTTAAGTTCTTGGCTAAGGTCCATTACTCGGATACTAGATGTTGAGGTCAATGATATTTCACCACCAGATGGGTCTTGGGAAGGGCTACACCATTAACTAGAAATTAGGTCACTGTGACCTATATTTTATGCATGATCGTCTTCGGTTAAGTTCTTGATGTTGCTGGTCAATGATATTTCACCACTAGATGTGTTTTTGGTAAGGTGACACCATCCACTAGAAAATTAGGTCTCTGTGACCTATATTTTACGCATACATGACTTTCGTTAAGTTCTTGGTCAAGGTCCATATATCAGATACATGTTGAGTGTCAATGGTATTTCACCACTAGATGTGTTTTGGGTAACATGACATCACCCAAATGATATTAGGTCACTTTGACCTATACTTTACGCATGAATGGCTTTGGTTAAGTTCTAGGTTAAGGTTCATATCTTGAATACTACATGTTAGTGGTCAATGATATTTGACTTCTAGATGAGTCGTGGTAACACAGCTCCACACACCAGAAATAAGATCACAGTGACCTATGTTTTACACATGTTTTATTTATTTCCTTGTAAAGGTCCATATCCCAGGTAATACACATTGAGGGTCAATGATATTTCAAGAACGGGAGGGCCATTCTGTGGCTCATAGACACATTTTCTAGTTTGTTTATATATATTTTGAGTTTTTTGTAATATTTTTCTTCTTCGGTATGTTTACCAATTTAGAATGTCTTTTTCTTTTTGAATTAACAGCATATGATTGTCCATTTGCAGAAAGGTTAAAACTCCTAATATATCAAATGGCGGGGAAATCTACATGAAATTGTATCGCCTGTCGGTTGTTATAAATACATGTGCAATTTCAACTACTTGCTAACAATTTAGATCTATTTTAATTTACGAAAAGTGAAAATTTCCTTCAGTAAACTCACCTATCGACTTTGTCTCCATATTCTGTAGACAAGAACGAAGCAAGTTCTTCTAGGAAATCTGGGTCGCCTTTTAATGGTCCATATTGAAAAATGTAACGTTCGTCTTCGTTTGTCTGGGTAAAATAAAAAGGACAGCATAATCACAGAACAAGAATTGTAGTTTCTTACAAAAGTTTTTGGGAAAAGACCAGCTGGTCTTTCACGAACATTGTTGTCTTTTTGCAAGTGGGCGGGGCAAATAAAAGACATGGCCGTCAAAGTTCCATCGCAAATGAAAGATCATCGCCGGTCTTCCAAGAACGCGCTGTATAATCTACCTATGCTTTTTCTTTTACAAAATTAAATGTCTGTAGACCAAGCTCCTAGGTACCTTCATTCCATAGCAGCGAAAGCTTCAGTTCCAATTTTCGTGGTTTTCGTTGGTCAGTTAATCCAAGAATTTAAACATCCCACGAACAGAGAATTAAACAATGCTTTTAATAGAGATTTTTTGAACCACGTATTCATGAATCCACGAATATGAAATATACTCCCAGTCCTCGAAAACTGATACTCACGAAATTAAGCACTTTCACATATAAAGGCTCTAGATAATTATATAGGAAACAGAAGATCTTGTCGATGTTTTTTTAGCCTAAAATCTGATTACAGCTATTTTGTTAGAAGACAAAAAACAAAATATGCTGGAATTTGTAATCGCTTTATAAAAAGATGTTTAAGCAACCCTAACCCCCCAATTTCATCTTTTTTAATTGGAAATTAGCAACACGACAGCTGTGCTATAGCAGACAGGAACCGCTTACTCCCCCGGAGCACCCGAGTTCACTCTTCTCATGACTTGAGATTGCGTTGTTCGTGCTGCTGTGTTCGTGTTTACCGGTTTCGTCGTTGCCCTTTCGGACTTTTGTCTCTTGAATTCCCCATTGGTGCCTCGATCTTTGCTTCCTTCCTGTTCAATTGATTCTGAGTATTGAAGATTTCTCATTTCGTGAGTCAAAACGTCGCTCTACCCGGTATGGATGCTGATCATTCATTCCGGGAATGCCTAATTAGAATGTTTCTTTCATATTCTAAACAGGAAGGCTAATATATGCTCTCTTGTTTGTTGGCATTATGCAAACATAATAGGGATTAAGGTTTCGGGGGGAATCTTTCAGTCAATTCTGCACAACAATAAAGAACAGGTGGCTCCCAGGAGCCTGAATCGCTCACCTGAACTATATAGAAACACATACTTTTGAAGAAATTCTGACCTTAACTACACGTCATAAAATTTAAATATTTGAAATATTGTAAGCCACCTCGGCCGTGCCCTGTCCGCAACACGACCGTGGCGGTTTACGAATGATAGGACCAATAATCATACTAACTTGTGAAGTATATCAGGAGGCTTTAAAGATAATGGAGACTGTAATTCAAACAAATGATTATTTATTAACGTTAATTATGTTGACACGTATATCCATACAGTTTACAATATGACATGAAATAGTCAAAGGTGGTGTCCGACGTGTTGGGAGATAGTACATGATGGTTCCATGGTTTAGGTCTTCCTCTCCAGCGGCAGCGGCATTCTTCTATTAGGATACCTTTCCTTCTTAAAGTATTGTGTGTCCAGTTAATCCGAACCCTGAGATAAAGCTATGGATCCGTCTTCCTTATTGAGCAAATATCGTCTGTTTTTTTGTGATTTCTGTGTTTTCTAATTGAGAGTCCCTTGTCCAGAAGTCCTTTATGTTCCAGTCCTCTGACAGCTAATGATCATGAGTCCATGTCCTAAAGTTTCCTTATCCAATAATCCCAAGTAAAAGTTCCGAGTCCATGATCCAATGTTCCTAGCGTCCTCCGAGTAAAGGTCCAAAGCCAAAGATCCAGTGTTCCTAGCGTCCTCCAAGTAAAGGTCCCAAGTCCAAGATCCAATGTTCCTAGAAGTCCTCCGAGTGAAGATCCCGAGATCCTATGTTCCTAGCGTCTTCCAAGTCCAAGATCCAATGTGTGACAGCTTGCTCCCGGCTATTTGTGCTGGATTAGCATAATATTGACGTTACGCTTATAATTCCCTTGATAGTTTCTTTTGTATAAATGTTTCCATATGATCCTCTAATGTAAACGTCTTGTGGTCTTCTATCCAAAGCACCGTCCCTTGCGTTCCTTGTTCCAAGGTGCTGTTTGCCGCTGGAGAGACGTTCAGCTATCTGCCATTGTGAAGTGCTCGCTCGCTTTTATATCTTTCAGCGTCGTCACATGACGTCATCAACCAATCAGTGCTTGTCCTTTTTCCGTAGCCGGAACTATAGTGATCCAAGAGACGTCAGATCTAAATAAATTGGTTGCCCAGGCTTGTCCTCTGCTTGCCCTTTTACTCTAGTTTAATCCTGAAGTTGATTCATATATAAATTTCTCACAGAAACGTTAGATTAACGTCCCGACACCACTTTTGACGTGCGTAACAATACATAAAATAATTCACTCAAGTTATCAAAAATACGACATAAAATAGTTCCTTACTTGCCCTTCAATTACTTCATAAAATGAGCGGCCGGCAGTCTATAAATTATTGATTTACTTTTGGTATCTTTAGAGTGACACTCGATCGACAAAATAACTTTATAAAGTGCAATGTTAATATCTTCAAATACGTTTCATTCCCCATATGATTTTAGCCGGAGAAATGTCAACAAAAATGAACATGACTTGTTTCTGCTTTATAAAAGACTTCCTAGCAATAAAATATGAACAGGCATCATATCATTGGCATGAAAATGTGCCTTAACAATAAATCCTTAATTAAAAAGGTAAAACTATGAGGCTAAACCATGGTACAGGTCTCAAACTTGGTGTCACATTGCACAAAAACATTGACAAACTTTCACTGGTTTTAAATCAAGATTATTATTTTACTATTACTCTGACTGATGCTTAACAAAATTATTGTTGCTACACATAATTCATGTGCTAAATGACATCTCATGTACCAGGTTATGAAATACTTAAACAGGATGAAAAAGGTCTGACAATAAGAAACCCTGTTTCTTACACTCCCCCCAACTTAATAAAATGAATTCTCCTGAATTCAATTCAAAATCAGAAATATTACAATACATATACATTTTTTTTTGTAATGTAATTAAATTGTTCATTGTTTTCATAGTCGCTATCTTCATCTTCATTGTCTATTCCAACATCAGTATCCTCATCCTGCTCATGGTCATCATATAAATGCTTGTCATCTTTGTTTTCATCTTCTGTCCTCAAGTTAATGTTCACCATCTTCTCCGTCGTCTTCTGCTACCAGCCTCCTGAGTTAATGCTGACATCAGGTTCATAATGGAAACTCGTAAGTCATGTCAGGTCTTATCTTTTCTAGTATTGCTTGTCCATCACTCCTCCTTACTTTTCCCTTCTGATTGACCTGTCTATCCTCCAGTTCCTGTTCCTGAAAGTAGCTATGGTTCTCCTGGTTCCTGGTGTTTTGGCTTATCCAAGTTCATGACTACTTCTCCATCTGGATGATGGGATCCTCCTGATTTTTTTTTCATGGCTGTGTGATTCCTCCTGATTCTCCCTATACTCCTGAGGCTGCTGTTTCCCTGGTTCAGCATAAGTACATCCTCCTGGCTCTACGGGTCTACCACTACAGAACGTGGTGCCCAAATTTCAAATGTACAAGCACCTCTACAGAACATTCGTGGTTACTTGTCTCAACTGCTTCTTCAGCTACACCAATGGTTCTCCTGACCACCCAGGGCAACCACTACAGAACATTCATGGTTCCCTTAATCCACAATACAAGCCTACCACTACAGAACTTTCGTGGTTACTTGCCTCTTCTGGTACACAACTGTGCACATGGTTCTCCTGACCACTACAACTCATGGTTCTCCTGACCACTACAACTCGTGGTGCTCCTGACCACTACAACTCGTGGTTCTCCTGACCATTACAACTCGTGGTTCTCCTGACCACTACAACTCGTGGTTCTCCTGACCACTACAACTCGTGGTTCTTCTGACCACTTCAACTCGTGGTGCTCCTGGCCACTTCAACTCGTGGTGCTCCTGACCACTACAACTCGTGGTTCTCCTGACCACTACAACTCGTGGTTATCCTGAACTCGTGGTGCTCCTGACCACTTCAACTCGTGGTTCTCCTGCTCATACAGGTCTACCACTGCAACTTATAGTTATCCACAATCAATCCACATTTTCTTCTCTCTGGTCTTCAAATATGTCCCTGGTTCCTTACAGCATCTCACTTTGATGTTTGTATGGCGATCTTCTACTTGTTTTCATCTTAAAATACAACCATGATTTCACAGGTGTTCACAGTGCTGGAAGTGCTTTGATTTCTATTTCCGATTAAATTGGCTGTTGATTTCCTTCTTTCGTCCTATTTTTACAGTTCTTGGATTTTGTCTTCATCTCAATGATACATGTAGTAAAAAGTAATTTCATCATTACAATGTTTTCTTTTTCAGGCATCTTCATGGTGTGAGAAAAGACGCATTTCTTAGATTATCTAATGTTTTGTTTAATTTCTACCTAAAGTAGCATTTTGTCATCTTAAATAAAACTTTATATTTCAAATTATCATTAACTACAGCAGACGATGGAATGGTAAGTATGATCTTGTGCTTCAAATAAAAAATAATATAAAACCAATTGTGTTATTTATTTCTTCGCCTCGGACATTACTTTATTCATATTGGCATTCATCCGGCAGGTATAGGTGTCACTGAGCAGAGCTTCACTTGGTATTTGCCTTGGTGTCTCTTTGATTCTCCATGTTCTAACATTCAATCTTGTCAGGTGTTTCTTTTTCCTTAAATAGCATTAGATGGTATCAGCCAGATAATCCAGGGATCTCTTGTTTTGTTGTGGATTCATCTCGTCCTACTCCTCATGAAAGAAACCCTCCATGGTCTTTCCTGGGCGACTTATCTATTGGTACTTAGTCCATATTTTGACTAAGCTTGGTTAGCCACTGGGTGATCAAGCCAGTCCTAACCTACCAGACAGAAAATTAATCTGCCCGGCCACAGGTGTACCTCTTTATACCTGAGTACGTGCGCACGATTTTCCAATAGAAAATCCCCGAACATTCCACCATGTGTCCTTTCCAGGTGATGTTATCTTCATATTGATCCCCTCCCTTGCTTTATTGTCCTCATTTCATGAGTATGTTCTTATTGTTACTTTTTTTATTCTAAAAGGTCTTCTTGCACTTCCGTAGTAAAAGTAAAATCTCGATTTTCCGCAAAATGTTCCCATTTCTATAAATGTTTCTTTAAATTCCCTTTAGTCCTCAAACTTCGAAAACTCCTGCTAGATACTGGCATTAAGAATTCCAAAATTTCCCTATTTATTCCCCCGAAATATAATTTAATTATAATTCGATTCTGAGCTGGACCTCTATAATTCTAAAATTCCGTCTGGTGAAGGTGTGCGTCAAGGTAGTCATCTATTTCCTCTTCTAAATATATGAGTTTTATGCTGGAAAGTTACTGCTACTTTCTTTTAACCATAAAGTATGGACAATCCATCTTGAAATGGCCAAATAAATTGCAAATAAAACATCTTTTACTTCTTTTGTGTTGTTTGTTCGTGGGCCTTCTATGAGTCTTCTCTTCTGTTAGGGTTTACTGTCAACATAACTTTTCTTTTTCATTTTTCTATTACTTGATTCTGTTTGACAATCGTTCTTTTTGTGTGTTGAATAAACAGTTATTGTGCTTTCTTTGTGTTTATTTATTATTTCTTCATATTCCTCCATTACTTCAACAGCATCTTCTAACGTCTTGCAATTCCGATCAAAACAGCGTAGTTTTATTTCTGGTTTTAGCGATTTGTATAGCTGATCCAATGCCATAGATTCTTGTATGTTAATGCGTAAATCGTCTGCAAGTGATGTAATGGACTCTGCGAAATTTCGTCTTCTGTTTTCGAATTCCCGTCTCCATTTTAGGATTTGTCCTTTTCTTGTCTCTCCAAATCTTTTCTCCAGTTTCTTCCTTAATAAATTGTAGTCTTCCCTATCCGTCTTCTGTAATCCAGTATAAAATGTTCTCGCTTGTCCTGTTAATGATATCCCTAATATAAGTGTCTTCTCTTTATCAGTCCATTTACCGATTTCGGCACATAGCTCAAAATGTAAAATATATTCCTCCCAGTCCCCCAATCCATTATAGGTGTCAGGTTAAATGCCATGTTTACTCCGAATTTCTGCAAAGTAGACTTATCGTGTCCCTTCTCTTTTTCATCTTCAAATGTTTCAGCTGATGCCATCCTTAAAATATGTTTTTATATCAAGCTCTTATAAATTCAACGGCTATAAATGACCCTGCAACATTTGCATCAGCTTCCTCCGGTGCCGTTCGCCTTGACTAAATTTTACCAACACGTCGGTCATGCACGTACGTTATCCTTGTAAATCCTGGACAGTTTTTGGGTCCGTATCCTGGATACTAAATGGAATTAGTATCCCACTTCTGACACCAAATTGTAAGCCACCTCGGCCGTGCCCTGTCCGCAACACGACCGTGGCGGTTTACGAATGATAGGACCAATAATCATACTAACTTGTGAAGTATATCAGGAGGCTTTAAAGATAATGGAGACTGTAATTCAAACAAATGATTATTTATTAACGTTAATTATCCATACAGTTTACAATATGACATGAAATAGTCAAAGGTGGTGTCCGACGTGTTGGGAGATAGTACATGATGGTTCCATGGTTTAGGTCTTCCTCTCCAGCGGCAGCGGCATTCTTCTATTAGGATACCTTTCCCTCTTAAAGTATTGTGTGTCCAGTTAATCCGAACCCCGAGATAAAGCTATGGATCCGTCTTCCTTATTGAGCAAATATCGTCTGTTTTTTTTGTGATTTCTGTGTTTTCTAATTGAGAGTCCCTTGTCCAGAAGTCCTTTATGTTCCAGTCCTCTGACAGCTAATGATCATGAGTCCATGTCCTAAAGTTTCCTTATCCAATAATCCCAAGTAAAAGTTCCGAGTCCATGATCCAATGTTCCTAGCGTCCTCCGAGTAAAGGTCCAAAGCCAAAGATCCAGTGTTCCTAGCGTCCTCCAAGTAAAGGTCCCAAGTCCAAGATCCAATGTTCCTAGAAGTCCTCCGAGTGAAGATCCCGAGATCCTATGTTCCTAGCGTCTTCCAAGTCCAAGATCCAATGTGTGACAGCTTGCTCCCGGCTATTTGTGCTGGATTAGCATAATATTGACGTTACGCTTATAATTCCCTTGATAGTTTCTTTTGTATAAATGTTTCCATATGATCCTCTAATGTAAACGTCTTGTGGTCTTCTATCCAAAGCACCGTCCCTTGCGTTCCTTGTTCCAAGGTGCTGTTTGCCGCTGGAGAGACGTTCAGCTACAGTAAAACCTGTACTAGTGACCACCTCCATATAAAGACTTCCTGTCCATAAAGACTATTTTGAGTCCCCCCAACAATTTTCCAATATATTTGACCTCTATATAGTGACCACCTGTCCAACGTGACTAGTGACCATAAGAAACTGTCCCTTGAAGTGCCAAAACCTGTCTGTAAGGACCTTAAATTAGTGCAAATGACTCTTAATTGGTCTGGGTCAGCTGTCAGATCAAAGCTAATTAGGAAGTGTCACCTTTCTTTAATCTTTGGTAATTAGTTCTCAGGTAAATTTTAGGAAGATTTTTGAAGTAGTAATTATCACTTATTGCTTGTGTCAGGGTCAGTTTAACTTATGTCTTAAAGAGTTGGGAATTAATAATTTTGTCAATTCTAGATTTATGAAATTTATTACTATAGTAATCAAATGGAAATGTTTTTTTATGATTTATGAGAAGTTCTTTGGCAACATTCCCTTTACTTATGAATAAGGTATAAAGGGATATTTAAAAAAAATATACTTCAAAACTGCATATTAAAATACTGTAAACCTATATTCAAATATGTATTAAACAAAGTTTTAGATAAATTTTCTCAAGACATGTATGTTAAAAATATTAATGAAATATTGCCAGTAAAATAGTCAATTGTTTATAGTTTTAATAGGACAATACTAAATCAGTATACTTTCTATAGATCTATGGAAACTGTGTCTCAGTTAATACACATACACATGCACATGCCTAACATTATATACATGTATATACTTTATCTCGACAACCTCTATATAAAGACCCCCTGTCTCTAGTGACCTTTTTGTCAAAGTCCCTTGAAGGGTCACTATAGACAGGTTTGACTGTATCTGCCATTGTGAAGTGCTCGCTCGCTTTTATATCTTTCAGCGTCGTCACATGACGTCATCAACCAATCAGTGCTTGTCCTTTTTCCGTAGCCGGAACTATAGTGATCCAAGAGACGTCAGATCTAAATAAATTGGTTGCCCAGGCTTGTCCTCTGCTTGCCCTTTTACTCTAGTTTAATCCTGAAGTTGATTCATATATAAATTTCTCACAGAAACGTTAGATTAACGTCCCGACACCACTTTTGACGTGCGTAACAATACATAAAATAATTCATTCAAGTTATCAAAAATACGACATAAAATAGTTCCTTAGTTGCCCTTCAATTACTTCATAAAATGAGCGGCCGGCAGTCTATAAATTATTGATTTACTTTTGGTATCTTTAGAGTGACACTCGATCGACAAAATAACTTTATAAAGTGCAATGTTAATATCTTCAAATACGTTTCATTCCCCATATGATTTTAGAAATGTCAACAAAAATGAACATGACTTGTTTCTGCTTTATAAAAGACTTCCTAGCAATAAAATATGAACAGGCATCATATCATTGGCATGAAAATGTGCCTTAACAATAAATCCTTAATTAAAAAGGTAAAACTATGAGGCTAAACCATGGTACAGGTCTCAAACTTGGTGTCACATTGCACAAAAACATTGACAAACTTTCACTGGTTTTAAATCAAGATTATTATCTTACTATTACTCTGACTGATGCTTAACAAAATTATTGTTGCTACACATAATTCATGTGCTAAATGACATCTCATGTACCAGGTTATGAAATACTTAAACAGGATGAAAAAGGTCTGACAATAAGAAACCCTGTTTCTTACAATATCTTGTATAGTTTTCAAGATATAGGCCATAATAGGGCTAAATAAGTGCAACATTTTGAGAGAAAAAAATCCAGAAAAGGGGAAATAACTCCTACACCGATTGTTGGATCTTGTTGAAAATGTCAGGACAGGTAGATGTTTAGGTGTTGAACACATTTACCACACAAGAATTGTGATATCTGTCATCGTTTTAAAGTTATTTGCAAAATAAAACTGCAAAATACCCATATTGCCTAAGTTTTAGTTACGGCGGCCATGTAATCAAAAATCCAAACGATGGTTTGTACCATCCATGCCAATTAACGTTTGTACCGGCATGACCGGGGATTGTACCAAGTTTGGTTGCAATTGGACTAATGGTGTCAGAGGAGTTAAAAAGCTTATCCTCAAATTGTCATGATCGTAAACGCCAAATATGTTATAGAAAAAAAATGGTCTAAATACTAATGTTTGTTTTTTTAAGTGTGTTTCGTCATGACTGCTGGTCGTTATTACACTTAGGTCTTTGAATATTACAGTATCATATACATGTAAGCATTAGAATCGTTACAATTCACATTTTTTTTCATAAGGGGTATTTGTTCTATATATCGGACCAAGGTTGGGCGAACAACACTAAGGAATACTTTTAAACTATGACATTGACCTTTGGTCGGAAAGGCATCAGTTAACCAACTGTTGAGCATATACAAGCATGCAGCAAGTTATTTACAAAATTAAGCGAACTTAAAATTGTCTGAGATGGGTTTCCGTAATTTTAAACACAGATTATCAGGGGTAGATAACTGCGTTCTACATACCAGTGTTATTTGCGTTGATTCCAATAAAATAGTTTTGCAACCTTTGATGGTCTCTTTACCCGGAGCACCCATTGCTAGAGGAATAACTCCGTTTGCGTCTTCTTCATCATATAACTCCAGATCTTGAAATAAATCTTTTTTTACCGGTTTAGACATATCCGTTAAATGTTAGTTTGTACGACACTCCTGTAGGTCAAGGAAATTTTTAGATACAACGTACTAGGAACATGCATGAAATGATATGTTTAACTATTTATTTAGTTATATTAAATAACTTAAGCATGCTACCAAGTCTAAATCCTTATATATACATATTAATTGTTTTCATTTAAAAACGAATTATTAGCACTCATTTGTTTACGTCCCATTTTATGAACTTACCAATGTCAATTGTGTCGCTTTCAACATGTTTTTGCTGCACCCTTCCAAAAACCCTGGTTTCCCCTTTCCAATTTCATACAATATTTTACTGTCACGATACATTTTGACTCGATATTCAAATACCTATAACACTACAGTAATTAACTGCCTATATTTTTTACTGCATAATAACTATAATAAGGGACAATAAGCAGTGCATGACATAGGTGATCTGACCCGGATTACCCACCGGGATACCCTGTTCTTCTCTTCAATTTGTTTTATTTAGTTTTTCCAAGCAATATTTTTTGAAGAAATGTGCGACACCTGTGCGCGTGTACAGGGTACCCCGATGAGTACGCGGAGTCACTCGGGATTTTTTGCCTTTTTTTGTCACTTCAATATTAAATACGAAAGAATATGGAATATGTGCCAGAAAGACACGATCCAATGTACAATACAAAATTTCGCTGCGTGTGAAGCGCTTTTCTGGATTAACCTTCATCAGACACGCTAGGAGTAAAAACTTTGGAAAACCGGTAGTATATAAGATTTGATAAATCAAAAACAGAAGCCAAAAAATATTACAACAATGACCAAACAAATAAATTTATCACTTTTTAAAGAAATAGCCAAACGTTGTCAAATTTTGGAAATATGTATATCAAGCCGCTTAATCTGTGGCAAAATGCAGAGAAAATTCTGACAGAGAGTTATTGAGTGGGTAGGTATTGGGATTTTACGCCCTTATCGATGCACATAGTCCATATGTTAAGAAGCTGGTGTATTCGTAAAACATTTAGTGACAAAAATTCCATTGATACACTTTCGTGTCTTCTTTCTAGTTTAATTCTTTTGCAATATATTAAGGTTGAGGCGAACGTCCAAAAGATCATGATGCGTCAGCATAACCTACAGTGCAAAAGTAATATCATTAGTATTTTTAGAATTTCGTAGTTTTGTTCTATTGGTTGGGAAACGTTACATGAAAAGCAAAACACATCTTGGATTTGTATGATTAGGCTTCACCTAGGTTAAAACTAAATTGAATTAATAAATATAACTTCTGAAATAATTTCTTGGAACACATTTTGGAATCTTAATTTTAAAGGAATTTTTATTTTATTATAATCTCAATTCATAGGTAAGATATCAATTTATTGTAAATACTTTCGTTCTCTTTGGTTGCCTCTTTACGTAATATATCTTGGTTTCCATTTTGAAAGAACGTGAATCTAATGTCCAAATTTGACCTACACATTGTCTTGGTATGATTCAGCTGTGCGACATAGTCCTATAAATACTTAGCTCAGACTGTATTCGCCAGTCTGAGCGTCCATTTTATTTTATTAGGTAAGCATATTTAATATTCATACTTTGCATATTTTACAGAATACTTTATTAAAATTCTTAAATAGTTTAAAAGTATATTTAAACTTAGATATTTTAATTTGAAATGTAAGGGTTTGAAAAGTTCACTTAAGCTAAGCGAATTCCCATAGTTCCCATAGTACTAATATTTATTAACAACATTTTAAGTTATCTGAATATTGTATTTAACAAATAAAAAGTCTGAGCGTCCATTTTATTTTATTAGACCAGGGCCATGGGCTGCACCAGAAGGGCCAGGAACAACATCAGCCCTTGGTCAACAACAAACCAGCCCTTTGGTCAACTCCAGAATGCCGGTTCAATAACAACCGTCCACCAACCCAACTCATCAAAACGTTCAGCCTAAAACAAGCTTCTCAACACATATATACAGGACGGCAAGTTTTAATGATGGAGAAAGTCGGACCATGCACATACCTTGGACACGTAACTTACAAACCGAATTATACATACTAGCGTCCTATCCGTTTTATAAGTTACAATAGGGAATAAGTGGTCGATAGCGTCATATTTATAAACCAGCGCCTTAATTAAATTCAAATTTCGACCAGAACCTCCACGCTGTTGGAGACAGGCCCTTTGGGGAAGCTAACCATGACTGTGGTGGTTCATTTCGTCATGTCAATCTTATAGTGATGTATGTCAATATTTTTAAATTGTTGGTAAATTGGGTTTAAAGATGGTAGTCCAAAATCTTTTGTAAATTGTCTCAGAAATAAGTAGTTTTGAATTTATTTAATGTATAGTTCTTAAACTTGTTGAAAACAACAATTTGTTTTTAACAGAAAACTAAATTACATAGAATTAGACCCCCCTTTTTTGGAGATAGAACATTGTTAAGAAACAAAGTGGATTTTTTCAAAATCTTGTTATTAATATTGTCAATGGAGATAGACCATAAATATATAATATCTTTGATATTCGTATTATGACACACCAAGATGTGCTGAAAATCACTGAAAATAAAATGATTTTAAAAGACGGAAACAAATAAGCCTAGAATTTCAAAGATATCTGGCAAAAAAACTTTGAAAAGACCAAATAATAAGTCAAAAATTTGGATATACATCAGTCTAATATTGAAACTTTCTTAAACTTTCGGTTTTGGGCTATAAATAAACTCAATGTTAATCCAATGGAACATATGGAGATAGAACAGTCTAGTTCTGAAGAAAACTGTCAAAACTTAAAATATATCAATTTTAATCTCTGGTATATCTGTATGAGGGTACAAGGAAGTAAAAAAAATAATGATCTCAATTTTTTTTATAACTGGACATATAACACTATAAGATTGACATTTTGCTGGACGACTCGATGTAGCTGTATCACGTGTACCACAGAGGGCCATTCTTCGATTGTCACGACTGAAGGCTGTTGGCTGTTTTCCTTTGCGGATTTTTAAAAAAAATATCGTTTATATTGTAGGTTGTGTCGCGTACACTTATTCAACATTTCAAAATCTTTTATTTAAACTACAAAATTGACCGCCAAAGTCCCCGTTGACTCATATTATTAAACTCAAATACATTTTTGGAATCGGTGGCTCATAGAACTTTTGAAAAAAATTAATAACATATATTACATGTATTTATATAAAAGATAGTTATTATTGTACTGAGCTAGCGAACAAATGTGAATATTGACTAAGTTATTAGTTAGTTAGAAATCACAACCTGTCTCTGCAAAGATCAAAATCATTTGATGTCTCCCACAATCAAAGCCACACTGACTAGATGGTATGCACCACAGCTGGACACTGAAAAACAACAGGAAAAAAAAACATGAGACAATACAAGTACACGTAGAATGTTTTCACAGTAGCTGTCATTGAGGGTGTCACAGCCCTTTTGGTACGTGGTATTCCGTGCTTTTTAAAGAGTATTCGGTACGCCAAGGTGTGGTACGCGGTACGCGATGTTTCGAATTTTTAGGCTTTTGGTACGCGTACGCCGTGATCTTAAGAGTATTTGAATAAGAATAAATAAAGGTAAATAAGAATCAAGTTGTTTCAAACGTCACCAGGCGGCACTACAAAAAACATTAAAACCATAGTTTTAATACATTCATGCCATAGTGATTTTTTGTCATCGATAACTTGAATTATTCAATTATTTCTTTCATCATTATTTTTTGGTTATTTTGGTAATAACTTGTGATGTAAATATATTAAAACAAATTTTGATTCAACGTCCGTTCTCACCACTGAGAGAGACAACGCGGAGCGGACTTAGCCGGGGTTACCTTGGAGAGAGAACGGGCTCCCACCTACGTTCTCTCCATGATTCCACTCCGTTCTCTAAATGAAGAGAGAGAACGGGGCGGAATCAGCCGGGGTTTACCGACGATGGTTTTATCATGGAGAGTACGGAGGAGCAGAATCAGCCGGAGGTTACCGACGATGGTTTTATCATGGAGAGTACGGAGGAGCAGAATCAGCCGGAGGTTACCGACGATGGTTTTATCATGGAGAGTACGGAGGAGCAGAATCAGCTGGAGGTTACCGACGATGGTTTTATCATGGAGAGTACGGAGGAGCAGAATCAGCCGGAGGTTACCGACGATGGTTTAATCATGGAGAAAACGGAGCGGAATCAGCCGGAGGTTACCGACGATGGTTTCATCATGGAGAAAACGGAGCGGAATCAGCCGGAGTTACCATTATAAAGAGAGCAGACTCCACACACCATTCTCTCCATTATCCCGCTCCGTTCTCTCCTTGGTAACAGAGAACGGGGCGGAATCATCCGAAGTTTACCGACGCTGGATAAAGCGTTTGTTTTCAATATTCAATGTTTTTCTATGTTGGAATGTATTGAATTTTTGATTTAATTGGGCTCCAGGTGGAGTATTGAAAGTTATGAATAGATCGATTTTAATATTAACATCATATTTCTTAAAAGTATTACATATTTGTTTTAAAATTGTGTAATTGATATTAACTTATTAGCCATGACCAAAAAAATCATTCGAAATAACGTTAACATAAACACAAGATGAACATTAAAAAAAATATGACAAGCTGTGTATTTCTAAATAGACAGAAAATAATTATTGTGATAATTCTTTAATTTTCCCTTGTTAATAGATTAAACATGCGAAAGGGCTGATCAGTAAAACATAAGAGAGAGTCGGTGGTGAAGTGGTTAACGCGTCGGGCTACTGTCTCCAAGGTTCATGGTTCGATCCTCGTCCTGGGTGAATATTTCATAAAGCAATTTTCCGACCATTTGCGCGGATGGTCTCAAGGAACGATGCTAGTCATTCGGAAGAGACGAACAAAGGTTGTCTCGTGTATGTGGAGAGCAATACCCCGTGCACGTTAAAGACCCATTTGTATAGTTCTATAAGACAAATGTAAGAGTAGGCTCAATGGGGCCGCTACAAAGGCCACACTCGCAAACTGCTAGCTGGAGAGGCATTTACATTAGCAAGTTTGTTTCCGAATCCAGAATAAATAAATATGTTTAAACTAAAACATTGTGAAATGAACATAAAGTGGTGATGACAAATAAAGGAAAGGCATGTTAGTAAAGCATCAATTAAACAAAACAAAATATTTAAGACATCGATCTGAAAACGGGAGACGTGGATAGGATGGAAAATAAAGCCTATATGGTGCACCACTTGGCTGTCATTAAAACCTGACATTCTCCACACACGTTGGCTCAATATGATCAAAGGTCAGGGTTTTTTTCTGATTTTCCTCTCTCCTGCGACGAATAGTCACGAAAGGGGAGACATGGGTATTACTTTCTGGTGGCAGCGGCGGCGACGGCGACGACGTAAACTTTTTTGTAAGACTTTTTGTGGAAAATGAATTTCTTGAAAAGTATGATAGCTATATGCATCTGATAATAGATATACAGACAGTTCATGTTATGGTCTACGCAACTGTCACCATGCCACGTAACCTTTACCCAGTTTTAATGCTCCAGTGACTCTGTGAACTTAGACCTTTTTTAGACCATTAACTTCTATGTAAGACTTTTGTGGAAAATGAATTTTTTAAAAAGTATAATAGCTAGGCTTTTGATATTTGGTATACAGACAGTCCAGGTTATGGTCCACGCAACTGATAACATGCCACGTGACCCTGACCCCATTTTCACGCTCCAGTGACGCTATGAACTTATAAAACTACTAAAGCTAGACCATTTTAAGTATATGTTTCTCAATGACTATGATAATTATCTAGGATCATTTTGGTTGGTCAACAGAAAAATGTCACGTGAGAATTTATGGATAATAAGTCGAATAACTAGATATTCCGATGGTGCCAGCCATCGTCGGAAACCCACGGTTGGTCGCACTTCGCCTATGGCTACGCTTACCACAAACGTAGCGAGCGGAGTGCAATCGACCCTGGGTATCCGAGGATGGGTGCCAGCAGGCGAGACATAATTTAGTGATAACTCTTGTTTGACTAACTATACCGAGTACGACAATGTACGAGCACAACCCTCTTCGGCCACAAAGGGAACAATATTGCAGGGCCCTTTCTCACCTCCACTCAGCTCAGTTATGCTGCTTTCTCATTTGCCACGCGGCTATCGCACGGGGGCACCGTTGTTACACGCAGATTTTATTTCCAATTGTATTTTGTTACGTCGAAGAATTTTTTTTTCCAGCAAATGGTTTTTGTGCAAAACATCGTCACGGTATGGCACAAATTACGTCACCGGAAGCAGACCACCTGTCGGAAGCAGACCAGACATGTGGTATAGGTGAGGGAACTAGCGATGGATTTACTGACGTGCGCACCGAGGGTGAAGATGGCGGTCGGGGAACGGAAGTTGGAATACCGAATCCACCGGAATGAAATTAAAATATCATCAATTCTAATTTAGAGAATTAGACAAAAAATGATTTACTAGGTGGACTAATAAAAAAAATCATTGTTCTATCACATGTATACATGCACATAAACATTTCTACATATCATGCATGTTGCGGATGAAAAAAAAAATAAAGGAAAAATTAATTATTAATTTGATTTTGGGTTATTATATTTGGGTGTGTTTTTTTTATCAGTGTAATTTTGTACTTCGGAACCGTTAACGCTTAAATGACCAGTTACTAATGAAATATGGACGATAATATTATCCGATTCAGCTCAGGAATTATAAAAATTCTCATACATGTTTTTAAAACGACTAAACACAGCTAACTCCGTTTGTATGTGTTCCAACTAATCTTTATATTGACCTCTATTCCACATTTAAATAGATCTTTATAAATATTCTAAATAATTCTTTAATTCCTCTCTTATGTTTTAATTTCCCGTCACTTTTAAGCGCCCTCCTGTTTTCGGGAATTTTGTTAAGGATCTCTTTACATTGGTTGATCCAGATCAAGAGGTGTTTCTCTGTTAGGGAAAGCCACTTAAAAGCTTCACAATATGCAAACAACGGAACATTTTAACCTGAACATGCATATGACGTTGGTCTCGCCTGTGACGATAAGTCGCGATAAGCGAGACAAAGGTATTACTTTGTGGCGACGGCGGCGGCAGCGGCGTCGTTAACTTTTTTGTAAGACTTTTGTGGACAATGAATTGATTGAAAAGTATAATAGCTAGGCATCTGATATTTGGTATACAGACAGTTCAGGTTATGGTCAATGCAACTGTTATTATGCCATGTAACCCTGACCCCATTTTTACGCTTCAGTGACTCTTTGAACTTAGGTCTTTTTTTTCAGGCAGAAAATATTTTGTAATACTTGAATGGACAATGAATTGCTTGAAAAGTATAATAACTAGGTATCTGATATTGGGTATACAGACACTTTATGTGTTTATATCAAGAAATGAAAGCTAAGGTAGTTGATTTTAGTGATGGTGCCGACAGGCGAGATATACTTTTAGTGGCCACACTTGTTTTTTATAGAACACCAAGATAAACTGCAAGGTTAGAATATGCACTCTGTACATGAACCTTATCTAGAAACCTTCTTGAATAGTTCTCTGTAAAATTAATTTGCACTTTTATCTATTAGTGTGGAAGTATATTGTGTGATCACTCTGTGGACATTAGAGAAAATGCCGTCAACTGCATGGATTTTTCTGAAATCCTTCTTTTCATAAATTGCATCGCAACGCCGGTTTTTGTTTTTTTTTTGATTAACATCATGTTCTCAGAATTTAATATCACGGGCATGATGGTACTGTATCGTTTCCTGCAACAATCAGCAAATACATAAAAATCTGATAAAAATGTCCAGTGTAACAAAACTCAAGTTTCTGAACTAACGAAAAGGCCTTACGGATTGCAATTGTGACACGTCTGAATTCCACGAAAATTTGTACAAACAATAAATATTAAAGCTAAATATACAATTTTCATCGCCATTTTTTAAAATAACGATTTAGAATGTTCGCTGGTCTGGTTTTGGTTTTTCTGTCATTTTTTTTTCAGAATCCTCGGGATTTTACCATCAAAAAAGGGTTATTTTTTTTCTCACGGACCCCTTTGGTGTCACGTGTTTAAGAGAAAGATCATATATTTATCAATGAAATTAATTCCAAGTTTTTATCAAATTAATGTCTATAAAGTAAATAAATTACATGTAGTGATTACATGGACGATGATTAACATCAATTTATGTGGCTCCCGCGGGGTTAAAAACGACCTGCGACCTGAGGGCTTTTTTAGGGCGACTTCCGACCTACACTTCATAAAATCGACCTATACCAAAGAACGATCTGCGACCTCCGCCAAAATATACCTTTTAAAAGCGACCTTGCGACCTCAGGCCCATTTTAAAAGCGACCTTGCGACCTGACCGGGGGGGGGGTACCCTGCGAGAGCCCCATTTATTCATACGTTAAAGAAATTGTCATAATCGAAGTTCGATCTTAACATTTTTTTCGGACCTATATACTAATTAAAATAAATGTGTTCTTATACAGGTCTATAACTGATATCACTGAGCCTGCACTTAACAATTTTGCAAACTTCCCGCTCCGGGCCAACCCCTTAAAAATAATTTATTTACCTATCTTTTAAAATACAATATGTTTTAAAGGTTATCCTTCCTTACAATATTCTTTTAAATGCATTTTTTTTATTTCTTATTATTTCTGTTGTTAAACGAAACAAACACATAACACAAAACACAAAAATGCTCCCCAAAAATAAATCATAATAAAAAGAAAAGCCCACTCACCAATTTGTTTTTTTAAAAATTGATTAGATAAAAAAGGAAAAGGATGTTGATTGTTTACAATTACTAAAAACTAAAATAAAAACATTGACTCTACTTGTCCTTTAATTGCGTGTAATGGTATTTTACCGGCTTAAGTAATTATAGAGGTTGAAAATGCCAATGAATACTGGAACTGTTACAAAAGCTACACGAGAATGATTAAACATTTGAAAAAGAAATTGACAAGTTATAGAGAAATAACAGTCTCAGAGTTAATATCAATTTTCTTTCAATCCATCGCGTCATCAATAATATCATTTGACCATTGAAATTTTGTTTTGCCATGTGCTTTTGTAAACAGAATATTCTGATAATTTCAATAGCATATTCTGTTAAGATCAATAACATATTCTGATTGGTCAATTCCGTCAAGATCCGTCAAAGTCCATCCAAATTTTGAAATTTTGAAAAATAGGATAAGGGTTCTATTCTGTCAAAGTCCACCAAAGTCCTTCAAATTTCTTTTTCAAAGTTTTTGATGCAGGTTTACATGGTCAAAAAAGTTTGTCCAAAAAATCTTGGACAAAGTTTTTGATGGAAAACTGTTATCGTCTTGATCGTTTAAACGGGGCTATATACAACAAGGATGTAGAGACGGAAGTGAGTGCACTACATGTGAGGTTGCAGCTCGGATAACCCGAATAATACAGTCGTTATATATAATTCGCTCCTTACAGTTGCTAGTAATACAGTCGTTATATTTCGCTTCTTACAGTCGCTAGCCTAGATCATTCGAGTTACAGCTCGGAGTGGTCGGCAATGAACTCTGTGGTCACTCGTTTACAGGTACCGTGTATAGCGTTTTAAGAAACTATTCTAGATAAAGGTCAATTAGGTAGGCAGCACATCATTTTTTATGTTAGATTTTTTTTGGCTCAGATGCATTCATTTTGATTTTGATACCCCCCCCCCCCCCCAAAAAAAATGGAACAAGATTCTACTTTTTAAATATACATGTATGTGTTGCTTTAATACTAGATAATTTTGACTGGTTATAAAGAAAAAAAATTCCAGGCAAAAATTTCCCCCATTTGATTTTCACTTTTCAATTCAACTTAATTTTGAATGATATATATCTTATAAAAGGGCAAGATAACTCAGAACTTCTATATATCAATTTGATGTTATTTAGGACAGTTTTATCAAATTTCATGGCCAAATGTAGTGGTTTTTTTTTCTATCATGTGCCACAACATTTATACAATTTGCCTGACTCTTATGTAGACTGATACTTAAATGCACATCAAGTTTATTCAAGTTAGGATGATATATACATACTTTTTCTCCCAGTCTTTTTATTTTTCAAAAATTGGAGTCTGCGTAAGTACTATTTTTTTGCATTACCTTAAATTTTAAAGCTAAAACACTATCCTGACCTTTTAGTCTATTTATTTCATGAATTTTGTGACAATTTTGCCTTAATTTTTTAGGATTTAACATCTTGTTCTTAATTTGTTCCATGTTACCATGTTTATTTTAGAACTTTTTATTCTATTTTAACCCTACTTTTGGTCTACATATTGGACAAAATGTATGTTTTACAAATGCAGTCAGCTCAATAAGCTCAAAAGCATAAGTTTGTGGTAGTTTAACTTGCAACACACAAAAGACTATATCAGATTTGACTATACCTGGTAGGGTATGCAGCGACGGCACCTGGTGGTATAAGTGCGTAGTTCAATGATGCCTGGCCCGGCAGCGGCTAGTGTAGATGGAAGGAGCATAGAAGATTTCTTTTAAACTAATATCTTAATCTATAATATATAAAGTTACAAACAAATTAAACGAAACAAACACACAAACACATAACACAAAACACAAAAATACTCCCCAAAAATAAAACATAATCAAAAGAAAAGCACACTCACCAATTTGTTTTTTAAAGATTGATTAGATAAAAATGAAAAGGATGTTGATTGTTTACAATTACTAAAAACTTAAATAAAAAACATTGACCCTACTTTTCCTTTAATTGCGTGTAATGGTATTTTACCGGCTTAAGTAATTATAGAGGTTGAAAATGCCAATGAATACTAGTACTGTTACAAAAGCTACACGAGAATGATTAAACATTTGAAAAAGAAATTGACAAGTTATAGAGAAATAACAGTCTCAGAGTTAATATCAATTTTCTTTCAATCCATCGCGTCATCAATAATATCATTTGACCATTGAAATTTTGTTTTGCCATGTGCTTTTGTAAACAGAATATTCTGATAAGTTCAATAATTTTGATTGGTCAATTCCCGTCAAGATCTGTCAAAGTCCATTTCAAGTTTTCAGAAAAATAGGATGAGGTTCTATTCTGTCAAAGTCTTTCAAATTTCTTTTTCAAAGTTTTTGATGCAGGTTTACATGGTCAAAAAAGTTTGTCAAAAAAAAAAAAAAAAACTTGGGCAAAGTTTTTGATGGAAAACTGTTATCGTCATGATCGTGTAAACGGGGCTATATGCAACAAGGATGCAGAGACGGGAGTGAGGGTTGCAGCTAGATTACCAGCTCGGAGTGGTCGGCAATAAACTCTGTGGTCAATTAGACCACGGCCACCAGACGGTCAAACGAGCGAAAGTCTGTTAATTTACCTGTAGCATGGAGATAAATGCGCCAGAAGTCTGTTACTCGAGTTGGTCAAAGACTGTTAATAAAATGTTATCGAGAAAATACCCACAGGTAAGTTGCATTTTTTATTATTATCATTTTTATAGAATCTTACTTGTTAAACAAAATAGGTCTGACAAAATGGTTGCTCGTTTTGCATTGATATACAAAATTTATTTATTGCTCGAACTCAATTACAATAATTGGTTTAGGCACAATGGATAATAGAAGTATATATATATAATAAGGTATAATAAACACACTGATGATAGAATTTAGACAATTTACAATGTAAATATATATTGGTTTTATATTAATTTGTGGTTTCTTATTTCTAAACAGTTTGATATAAAGTTGGAAGACATCTTCAGAACAAATGAAAACTTGTTATTGATTAGAAGTTTTACTTTTTCATTGTTGCTCATAAATTTGTATTGTTTGTATATGGAACTTATTTTGTTACTCAAATCATCTCTCTGTGTCTTATAAAAATTGCAATAAAAAAGAAAATGAAATTCATCTTCAACAGAGATATTACATATTGGACATATTCTTTGTTCTAAAGGTATTTGAAGATGTCTCCCTTTTTCAATCATTAACTGATGAGAGCTTGTCCTAAGTCTGCAAATCATGGCCCTATCCAATACATTGGTCAGTTTATCAACATAAGCTGGTCTCTCCCCACTTTCGTAGACTCCCATAAAGAAATTTAGTTTGGCATTATTCTTTAAATTTGAATTTTGTGTTTGTTGGCACGTATCTTTAATTCTTTGCTTGACTTGATTTAAATTTGCTTTGAGCATAAAATTATTACTGTTAGATTTAAATTTAAACGAAAGAAGAAACTTTAAGAAGGCGTCTGACTCAATCGAATTTATATATGTGTACACAATATTCCGACATAATAATTTTATCATTTTCTGTTGTTTTTTCAGTAATTTTACACAAAATGATTGTGTTATCGTTTGTGATGTGTGAAATGATCTCATAAGATTCTAACCTCAAAATATTGTATGTTTTTGTGTCTTATAAATGCAGATATTGGTTGTTATTGAAATTTCGGTCGGTTATTGAGTCATGTCAATTGAATTTTGGTCTGTCAACAGGTCGGTTACGAGTAAATCAATATAGATTATTGCAGCTAGCGATCTGATCTTGAAGGTTCACAAACATCTTAGTGTTCCTAGCTTTATTCCATTTCACATTACCGTGTATCTCTTTAACATGTTCACCATTTCCACTTTCGATACTTTATGTGAATGGGCAGAAACATATTTCTTTAATTTGTTTTCTGTTCTCTGTCTTATTTATCAAAATGCAATTTTAAAAATGCATTTTTTTCCAGATTAGAATATGAAAAGAAAAAGAAATTCGAATTTTGGAAACAGAAAGTTTCTATGGAAAAAAAGAAAATCCTAGAATGAAAACCCTTATGACGGAATAAAATTTATAATCCTCAAAGTAAAAATAATTTTTGCTTCCAATGTATGGTGAATACATGTACTTTTACAAGTCAAGATTTAAGCAGTGACGCTATTGTCATTTCAGACCAAACATAAAAATCTCCGTGTTTCCTTCCTGTTACATGTATGAAACAAGAATATGTCCAAAAGACATAATGCCACATCTCATTAAATCATTAAAGCATCAACATGGTTGCTAATGCACTTGTCCGTCAGATGAAATGGACTTTAACTTAACCATTCTTCTATAAGTGGTCATTCATGCGGAAAATATAGGTCAATGCCAGCATCCGAAGCATGCATTTTGCTTAGCATCACTAGGTGCACATATCCTACCAATATTGGTGATGTGGCAATTTTCATTTAGTGGGATTAGACTTTAACCATTCTTCTGTACGTGGTCATTCATGCAGAAAATATTGGTCACATCCAGCATGCATTGTGCTTAGCATCACTAGATGCACCAACCATACCAATATGATTGATGTGGAATTTGTCAGTAAGTGGCAATGTGGCAACATGGGGATTTTGGACGGACAGATGAACGTATGTACGGACGGACGAACGGACCCGAACACTATATGCCCCTCTACTTTAGTAGATGGGGCATAAAAATAGAGATTGTAGGTAGGCATTATTTTTTACATTTTAGTTTTTACCTTGAGAAAATAAAGAGCATAATAAAAGTTAAACAGTGCTTAAGCAAAATATGACAATGAAAATGTTAGATTAGGCATGAAAATATGGTAGGTAGGGAAACAGGAAACACATGTTTTTATTTGGCCCAATATATTGGCATCCAATTACAAACACTCTAAGGTATAAAGAAAACAAGTCAAATTTTCGTTTCTAACATAATGAAGAAATCTGATAAATTACTCGCATAAAGCACTGTACGATAGATACATACGCATTATATTAAAAACGAATCGGGATAATGAAACTCTTAACAGACAATTTTTACTTTGACTTACTCTTTAACCGACATTATCTTTAGAGTTTTCTGAAAATCCTGTTTTAAAAAAGACAGAATAATACAAATAGCTCCAAATGTATCTGGTATTATTATGGGGTGTAAGATTAACAATTATGATACTGATATTTCCTCTTTTCGGAGTAAATAAATTTGAAAAACTCAGAAATTCTGTTTTTGAACATGTTTTTTTTCTTCTACCTCTCCTATCGCCTTTTCATTTTATTTATAACCCCGTTGACAAAGTTTCTACTTTTTTCGTCCATTCAATCCACTAATGATAATCATTTTGTCAGACAATTTTTGTTTTGGCCAAAAACAAATCATTATTTAAAAAAAGTAATGATTTTGTACATAAATGACTTTTAAAACTAATATAAAAATTTACTCTTAACAGTCATAGAACCGACTCGAGTAACAGACTTCTGGCGCATTTATCTCCATGCTACAGGTAAATTAACAGTCTTTCGCTCGTTTGACCGTCTGGTGGCCGTGTAGACGTCCCGTCTCGTTTACAGGTACCGTGTATATCATTTTAAGTAACTATTCTAGATAAAGGTCAAGCAGGTAGGCAGACTGTAAGAATGGTGTTTAGATTCTAAACACAATCCTAAACACAAAATTTGTGTTGAATTTTAAACACGTTTAACATCTAAACATGTTTAGGATTGTGTTTCGATTAATGAAAATAGTATAGGAAAATTTCTAAGATTGATATTTTGAAGAGGTGAAACATGTTTGAAATCTAAACATGATTATATTTTACATGTTTAATTTGGAAAGTGTTTAGGATTTAAACACAATCTAAACATGTTTAGGGCTAAAATGTTTTAAAAGTGTTTAGATTCTAAACACCATTTTTACAGTGCAGCAGGCGGCACATCATTTTTATTATGTCAGATTTTTTTTTGGCTCAGATGCATTCATTTTGATATCTTAAAAGGGCAAGATAACTCAGAACTTATGAGCAAAGTAACTTGGCCAAGTTTCAAAATTACTGCCGAAGACGCCTGGATCGGGACCAGGATGACTCGTTCGTTTAAAATTATAATTCGAAGCAGATTCGTACAACTTGTTCGAACGTTTTCTAGTTCGTCGCCTCCGACTCGATAAAGGTTTATCTTAATACACGAATCCACAAACAGTAATGGCTGCCGATGTTTACGAGTTACCGTTCTTGGTTAGGGGGAACCTTACTTCCGGTTTCAGCTTTCGCTAGTATAAAATCAATCAGCAACAGTATACATTATTCAATTTTTACTCGATTAAAACAGTTTTTCACGAATAACAAAACAATCAAAGTAATGGTCAGTATTTCACATCACATGTACGCAATTCAAATGTACTTTATTTCCACATTGTGCCGAACTTTATGATAAGCACTGGTTGTTTTATGTCTAAATAAGGGGTGATTGTGCATTTTATTAGGTTTAACGTTACAGTGGAACTGACTGACAAATGCTATATGGTGTTTTCAAATAAAATATTATAATTAGAGAAAACAAATCAATCTTAAATATTGGTAATGTCTTTACAATAAACTTGAGGCATGAGCCGGCCAAAAGGTTATGACATATGACATGTACATTGATGAAAAAAAAATGAACTTTGTATGAATTCAGTCCAATATTGTTCGTCCATTCCCTAAATTATGCAATAAAATAAAAGAGATTTACAATACATGTATGTCAAGGTTTGTGAACCCTGGTGAAGTGAGAGCTAGTATCTACATGTACATCTCCTTGACCATCAAACCAATGGGAATGACTGGTGATTTCCGGGAAATACATGTACTTATAATTAGAGGAAACATGAATGTGCTAAAATAATTTGCATGTAATATATATGTACATGTATTACCCTTTAATGGTTATGTGTTTCATATAAATATGATGTATTTATCACAATTTTATTATGTTTATAAGGCCAGTTTTAAAAGTATGTTGCCCTTCCCCACCCTACCAATTTTAAGTTGGGTAGGTAGGTAAATTATTTAATAATTTTAAACAAATCAATTTTCAAGTTATTGGCTACATTTAGAAAAAGCAAGTTTAAATCATTAAAAATCATGATGAAATATTAAAAAATATTAGACTTTACAATACAATATTTCTAGTTGGGGCCAACTTTAGTGGGTAGGTTGGGGGAGGGCAAACAAATTTCATTTTAGGCCTAACATTTTTAATCTTTGTTTCAGATGATATTTTGCATGTTTGCTTCATCCTGCTTGCTAGTGTCTAAGATAGTTCTGCTTATATATGTCGTGAATAACCAAGCTTTAGAATCTGCACTACATGATGCCTACATTCACCTGCTTGCATGAATAAGAAGACATGATACCAAGCTTTAGATACATGTATCTGCACTACATAATACCTAAATTCACCTGCTTGCATGATCAGCCTGTGCATGTTCCCAATTCTTCATTATTTATTATGCTGCATGAAGTCAATAACCCTGCATGAGCTTATATAACCTGTACTGTAGAACCATTAACTTTGCACCTAATATGCTTACCCTGCACTTGTTATGTTCAACAATTTAACTAACTGACAATTGAAATCTAACTTGTATGTTATCTTTAGCAAAATTTGAATTATAACATGTATGACTTGTATGATTTTTGTTTTGATTTCAGAATTGTATTTTTTTTTCAAAGCTCGCCATGAAATTTTCATGATATTAGGCCAAATTTAAGACTTTATTCTATTTTACTCAATTTCTTATTTCTTGTGGAATTTGCATTTTAAATAATTCTTACCTTTTTTGAAGTTTCAAAATGTCAAAGAAACACTGTTGTGTCATAGGATGTACAAATGGTGGACATAAAATTAAAATATGGAAAAGCAAAATATGTGTTGACCATAACAGTAATTATGGTTCTTTTCCTTGTACATGTCCACCACCTTTTCAATTATATCAATTTCCAAAAAATGAAGATGATAAAAAGTCCTGGACAAAATTAGTAAATAGAAAAGATGGTAAAAATCCCCATAAAAATTGGGCTCCTACAGGTGATTCTAGAGTATGTTCCCACCATTTTATTGATGGTGCTCCTACACAAGCAAATCCCCATCCAACACAGCTACTTGGTTATGAGACCAAATCCATCATTACTCCTAGAAAACCACCAAAAAGTAGACTTAGCTTTTCGGAGGTTCCAGCCAAAAAAATTAAGCAAAGTGTAAATGAACATGTATCTGATCATGGGGATAGTCAATCCAAAGATGAAAATGGTATAATTTATACAGCTGTACCAATTCCATCTGAGAATGATTTAGATAAGTCATTTTTAAGTGACCATTCATATGGTGATTTTCACAGAGATTGTGTAAATTGTGAGACCAAAGAAAGTATTATAAATAACTTAAAATTACAAGTTTCAAGGCTAACTAGAGAGCTAACTCATGCTAAAGTTTTATTGAAAAAGAAAACTGAGAAACCATTTGGTATAGAATGTATAAAATCTGATGAAAAAATGAAGTTTTATACAGGTATTCCAAAAAAGGCTGCATTTTTTGCAATCTTTAATTGCATTAAACCCTGTTTACCAAAAGTACAGTATTGGCGAGCTGGAAGAACCTTATGCAATATTTTGCCACATAAAAAACTTAAATCAGGTCGTCAGCGTGTCTTGTCACCACAAGATGAACTTTTGTTGACGCTCATGAAGCTCAGACTTGGTTTACTTAATAAAGACCTAGCTGATAGGTTTGGAGTTTCAGAGCAACTGATATCCAATATTTTTACGACATGGATTAAACTCCTTGAAAAGTTTATTGGTTCACTTGTCTTTAATCCCCCAAAAGAGGTTGTTCGTGAGAACCTTCCTCCCTCATTCCAAAATCAAACCTACAATGCAGTTAGACACATCATTGACTGCACAGAAGTATTTATAGAAACACCACATAACTTGGCAGTACGTGCTGATACTTGGAGTGACTACAAGCATCATAATACTGCCAAGTATCTTGTGAGTATAAATCCGTCTGGCATGTTCAATTATGTGTCTAAAGGATGGGGAGGAAGAACTAGTGATAAACATATAACCAAACATTCAGGTTTTCTCAATTTAGTTGAGCCATATGATAAGGTTTTGGCAGATCGTGGCTTTCCGATCATGGAAGATCTAGTTATGAGAAATGCAGAACTATTGATTCCCCCAGGTCGTAGAGGTACCGAGCAATTCTCTAAAGAACAGGTGGTAAAAACTAAACAGATTGCTAACCGTCGTATTTTTATTGAGCAGGCAATCAGAAGGATGAAATATTTTAGAATTCTTAAATATGAACTTCCGATGACTTTGTTCCATCATTTAGATGAGATTGTTAAAGTTGTTTGTGGATTGTGTAATCTAAGCCCACCACTCCCTAAGTATGGTACTTAATACAAAAAGCTCATAAGCAGATGTATTTAAACAAGCGTGAACATGTCTTGCTGGCTAGCAACACCAGTATTTCCTAATATATTGAAGTGTTGATACTCATGATAAAATTCTAATATAAGACTTATAAATAGTTTTTTTTAAATATATGGAGGCAAACTAAACTTAAATTTGAATAAGCTGAACATTTGAGCATGCATAAGTTTTTTTCGTTTTGCAACAGTTTTCATTTTATGTGACAAAAACAATAAATCTGTCAAAAATGGCCGGGTTTCGTTAAACAGGAAGTAGATGAGCAACAAATCGAAATCATGCTGTATACCAAATATCAAGTGGCTGTGATTAGTAGTAGTTGCTGAGAAAACTGTTATGAAAATATCTTCCCCGCCCCCACATCCCCCGCCCGACATTCACCATTTTATAACCTGGATTTTTCACTCTGTGAAATCCGGCCAAAAACTATTAATGACCTTTAAAGGACAATAACTCCCATAACAAATCAAATCACCTGAAAAATGAAAAAAAGTTTCAGAGCAGAAGATATTAAAAAATCAAAAAATACTTTTTATTCTTGTTTAAAAAAGGTGTACTACTGTCTGAAGACTTGGATGTACATGTATTATAAAAATATTAAATTTTACAATTTGCACAATACCAGCTAACATTTGATTGAAGCATAGCTTTTGTTACTTTCACACATTTAAAATGAAACCATTTGTTACACGTGTCACAACAGATACTTCTTTCCTTAAAGCTGAACACATTTTCCTCTTCTTTTATTTGATTGTCACATACAGGACAGAAATAAACAGTGTTTTGAACTTGATCAACTTCCATTTCTTCATCTTTGCGACCAAGATTTGACAGTGGTGCCATATCTTCACATGATGCATAGTTTATAATATATGGGACCATATACTGTTTGTAAAATTGAACAAGGTTATCCAACATATACTCCCAAAAAGATTTGTTGAACTTAATTCTCTCAAGATGACTAGAAGTAGGTGTATATACGTAAAAGTCACAATAGTGTCTCCCTGTAACTGCCATCTGACCTTGTATCTGGCCATAGTAAGCATGGTTATGATTAAGTTTGACAATACCATCTTCTACTTTGAGGTAGGGCAGTAGCTTTGTACAGGTGCATAATTTAGGATTGCACACTGTACAAGGTGGCTTCAAAGGGCACTTAATCTCTAAAACACCATCACCACAGCAACTGCAGGAAATTAGTCCATCTGGGCTTGCCCCAAGGAATTGACTTCTTTCAAAAATCAAAAACCCACTATCTGTCTGTTGTAAGTTGTGGTGATGTTTCTTGGCTGTGGAATAATACTCCCTTTTAGCTACTGGCTCCAAATTTCTTCCATGTTTGATCTGTCGAGGTAGTTTTTCAGGATCTGTAAATGAATATATTTTTTAAAATAAAATTTCAAAAATAGGGCATGTAATGGGCCATTAAATGATACCCCGCCACGATATGATATTAAAAGTTCATAAAATTTGATTTTTCAAAGTGGCCAATCTCAAAAACTATTTTTCAGATCATGCTGGAAATCGAACTTGACCTGTATTTTATTGTACTAAACAGCTGTGCAAAATATCATTTAAATCCTTTGACGCTTTTTTAAGTTATTGGTCGGAAACCTTCGGGGGACGGACGGAGGGACAGACACCGAAAAAAACTGAGGATATAACATAATACCCTGCCACTTCATGAGGCAGGGTATAAAAATGAATCCTGCCAAAATCATTTGGATTTCTTTAAGAGTCCCCCCTCTATTCGTTTACAAATTAGGGGCCCAAATGGGACAAAAAATTCAAATATTTTATTTGTTTCCACAGTAACTTTCTGGAAGGTCAATTAGTTGCTAGAAATTTGACAATGATATGCCTAACCATTAAACCATACGTGATATTGATTTTGGGGGTCTTTGTCTTTTTAATTTAGAAATGAGGGACCCAAAATGGGGCAAAAAATGCAACTGTTATTTCTGGTCGGATTTTGACTTTTTTAATGCCAAGTAGTCAATACAAAATAGAGGATTTGTTATTGCAACCCCCTTTTTTCTAGATGAAGTTAGGGGCCAAAAATGGCCAAAATCGAAACTTGAATTAAAAAAAAATTGAGGATTGATTTTACATGTCACACCACTTCTTCTAATTTTTGTTAGGGGTCAAAAGGGACAAAAGTGAAAGGTAGCAAACACCTTTTATAAGGGGCCAAAAGGGGTGATCTTTTTGTAATTTTAATTTATTGTGGTCTGCTTTTGAATAAAATGAATTCCTTGTAAATGTGGATGTCAGTCCACCATGGGCTGCATGTGTCCAGAGCAATTGACTATCCATTTAGGGCCTTCGATGTACAGGGTTCAACATGCTGCATTTGGCGATGCTTTTTATTAAACAATGGTGCGCCCCCTGTTGGAATAAATTTTAAATAGGACCCTATTTGAAAATTTAAAACCTGATTAATATACCTGTCAAACCTGTTTCGCCCATCAAGTTTTTCAGTAAAAGTGTTGCATCAACAGATGAGTCCCTTTTCATTGATTCCATTTTTGTGTGAACTGCATAGAATCTGAAAAATATATAATACAAAAGATAATTGGAAAAAAGAAGAAGAAAATGAAGAATTAATAATTTTGTGACTTTAGTTGAAGCTTTAATTTTTCTAAATGTCACAACAAAGTATGTTTGAATAAAAAGCTTCGCCGAGCGCAGCATGATACGACCGCAACATGTTGAACTCTGTACGTTTTAGGCCTAATATGGATAGTCTATTGTTCTGGACACATGCAGCCCATGGTGGACTGACAAAGGTTTTTGACACATGCTTCTCTGATGGACTTTCGACCCAGGGGGTAAAAATATAAATTTTGAATGTTGTATTCTACTCTTTAAAAGAATAATGTTTGGGGAAAAAATTAAAAATCGAACCAGAATTTTCTTAAAATTATGATTACAGCCCAAAAAATTTATTCTTAAATTTAGAATTGCTACCTGACAAGAATAAATTTGCAAAAAAAATTTTCAAAATTGGACCACAAATAAAAAAACCCTATTTGGCCCCTAATTAGGTAATAGGGGAAAAAAGGGGGGGTCATAAAAATTAATTCTTAATTTTGTATTCGCTATTTGACAAGAACAAACATGCAAAAAAAAATTTCAAAATCGGACCACAAATAAAAAAGTTTTTATTTTGGCCCCTTTTGGCCCCTAATTACACAACGGAGAAAAAGGGGGCGCAAAAATTCATCAGGTTCATTCTTTTATTGTAAGAAACATTCTTGACAAATTTCACAGCAATAGGCCAACTAGGACCAAAGTTATGGTTACGACGACGACAGCATCATACCATAATACGTCCGCAAATTTTTTGCGGTCGTATAAAAAGTAAACTTTTCTATAAGACACCACCAATCAACTACCTTCTCTCAAAGTGCAATACCATTGGTTTCTTTTATTAAGTCGTGTATTGTTTTATTGACATTGGTTTACATCTTTTGGAATTATCTACGTGTATAGTAAGTGGATAAAATAAATTAAGACATTCGAAAATGGGCCTTAAAGTAAAATAAATCAATGAAATAATGTATGTTTCCATGTGTAACACATTGATATTTTTTCATGTTTTTATTTTTTTATTTTAATTTAAAAATGTTTTAAACATTAAAAACAAATATTTACTTATGATGATTATTAACTTATTAAGTGTTACATTAGAACTATAAAAAATACCTGGAAGCAGTTATTCTGCACTTCCGTGTGTCATACCACATATCTGACCCTGATTGTGCCTTGGTAAGTTCAGAGAGACGGTGGATTTCTGATGAACTTAGAGTTGGAAATTTATCGATGAACTCTTTCTGCTGGGTAGGGCTATCTGTGAACTGTTTTGCATATTCCTTAATGTTGTAATTTGGCATTGTTTCTGAAAAAAATAAATAAAAATGGATGTTTATATAGAGCTTCAAGACATAATAAAAAAAAGAATAAAGACAAAAAAGTCGCCTGCCTCTTGTCAAGGCATAAAGATCACTCTTGGTAGAGAGCCTCTGATGAGTTTCGAATAGACAAAAAGCATGTCAGGCTAAGCAAAATTTATTGTCTGGAACTTTGTCTTAATTTTGAATTTGTAAAGTTATACATTGCATAAGGTTCTTTCATCGTCTGCATCAGAAACCTCTTTATGTATATATAGTAATGTAAATCCATATGAAAGCAAATATAAGTGAAGACTAATATATTTTGAATAGCTTGTGACTATTGTGATGTTGTGGGCAGGAGATGTTGGGACATAAAAACCTTGAATAGGTAAGTTATGAGGCAACAATACCTGATAATGATCCTTGTCTATTTTCTAATAGGCATAGTTCAGTCATTTATCAAAGGTGGCTTGTTTTTTGTTTGACTTTGGTAGTGGCTGGGTACTGTCACAATAAGTTGATTGTCTGAATAGATTTTAAAAAAAAACTTTTTAGTCTTCATTTTTTAATCAACCTACCTTCCATACTATTCTTTATCTGTGAATCTCTATCGACTGATCCCTCATTTTGATTAACAACAAAACCTTGATTAAAAAAGGGAATAACTATTACTAGATCATGTTCATAACCCATTTACAACACATGTATAACAGTCATTTATTTCCAACAGAAAGTAACTAAATTTGCAATAAATTCATATTGCATTACTTCAAATATTGTTTCAAATTCAAGATTAGATAATGAAATTATTGTCCTGCTATAGAATAGAAAAATAAAATACAAGGGTTTTATAATATCCCTTGTAGAATATATTATGTAGTATTTTAAAATCAAATAAATGTCAGACTTGTTTTATATTATACCAAATTTTGAATATTTCTTTTAAGATGTGTACATATTTACATCTTTACCTGTTCTATTATAGAATATACATGCTTCAAATGAAGACTCTCTGTCAGAATATGTTTGTTACATACAGTCAGTGTACAAACCAATCTAATTAAAATCAGCTGTTATGATACGCTTCTCTCCTCTAGAGGAGAAGCCTATTATAACAGCTGATCTTAATCAGATTGTGAACAAACATAGTCTATAGCATGTATGTTATTGTTGGTCTAAGTAAAGCCATATAAGATGTGCTTTTCTAAAAAAACTAGGTGCTGTGTTGGATGGTTTTTGTATACAATACATGAACATGTACATGTATATGAATATAATTTAAGTTCTCACAAGATTTTTTGGTTGCAATGCTAATATGATTTTGTTTCATTGCTAGATTTTTTGGGGTGATTCAATTATGATGAATTTCAAATTCTCATACCTTTGTAAAGACATGCATCAGGTAAAATGTTTGCCAGTGCTTCTCCTAATGACTCAAGGGGGCTTCTAGACACAAGTTCCTCAGATGCTGGAATCACCTCATATTCTTTTTTTGTGGTAGAAACTAATGGCCTAGATTTTGCTGAAACAATATAAAATAATATTAACTTTTTTAAATACAAGTATTTTCTTTGTTTAATAACTGAACAGAAATTTCAACATGCACTTGTTTGTTCAATGTCATTATTAATTGGTGATTCATTTTACATCTCAACAACAAAACAGACATTAAATTTTTGAGAACTTTAATACTAGTTCATTGTGAAAATGCCAAGTGTTTACATTTTGTACAGTATTAAAATTAGAAATTTTGAGATAATTGAGTGTAATACATTGTACTATTGTTATGAGTATGTTGAATATAAAACTTGTTAGTTTTTTTTATGAATTTGAATATAATAAAATGTTTGACTTTTTTTGTTGAATTTAGTGATCAACATTATGACAGGCCCTGTGTTAAAAAACATTTGACACGATAAGAAAAAAAATTACAAAGTTCCAGGCAAAAATCTCATGCTTCGATCATCTGTTAACATTTTGTCAATGATCAAAGATTCAAAAGAGATACTCAAGTCAAAAGTAAAAGTCTTAATTAATTGGATTATTTAATCCTAAAATATTATAGGATACCACAATAGTTCAATCAGTTTTTTTGTGGTGTCCAATAGTTATGCTTTTTTTCTTTACATGTGACTAGATATGGTTGGTATTTTAAAGAACTAACCTGATTTTCCATGTCTTGATTTCTTGACAATCATCTCAGAAATCGGTTTCGGACCAAACTCAACCTTCTGTTTTGGCACTTTCCATGAACATGGTACTGATGTACAGGCAGGGTTAGACATTCCCATCCGGTTTGCATATTCAAGACGGAAAAGTAAACCTGCAACATGATTACATGTTTGACCCAATCTGAAAAAAAAAGGAAATCACTGTAGTAAATTTATTAAATTGGTTTCTATAACAAATACAAAATACTATTAGCAGTCAAAAAATTATGTGTTATTACAATTAACCTGGTTTGTTTAATTTCATTAAAAATGTATTAAAATTAATGATGCATACATGGCATATACAGTATATTAATTTTTAAATGTGATAGAATGCATGTTAGATGGAAATACAGTGCATTATCTTTTAGGTTTAAGCATGTGTTACAATGTAAGTAATCTTGTATGCTACAGTATTTTCTCGTGTAGATTTGTGTGTGTGTGTTTATAGCCATTGCTCAAAATTTCTTTGATAAATAGTTCAACCATGAACAATTTACATTTATGCTTTTTCTAAAAAGCTTTGAGCAATTTGCCTTCAAAATGTCTATTGAATTTTGAAAGCAGTGTTTGAAAGTCCTGAATTTTATCATTTTAAAAACAGAATATGTGTCGTGCATCTACAAATGTATGTCATTTACACATTAAATCCAAATCAAATACTTGTTTCTTTCTGTTGACATCACTGAAAAGTATCTTTATTATATTGTTAATTGTCTTTCGGCCATGTTGTTAATTTTGTTAAGACCACTCAATAGATGTAAAGTATCAGTGGAACTGTGTACCAAAAACTTTGTTCAACCCACTATCACTTTAAAAATGATGGGCATGTCCCATCTGGCATGTAATAAGTCAACATCATTGTGATATGAAATTTTTCCAGTATGTTTTATTTGATTTCTTATCCCTTTTTAGGACTTTTAAGATTGATAATTTTGTAAATTTATAGTACAAAATGTAGCTGCCTTTAGTTACTAATAGATAATCAAAATAAATTACCCAGCTGTACAAGAACAGTATGCACTCATGATTTTGCCAGTAGACTGCTCCACACACACCCACACCTTATGATCAGGGTTGGACAGTTTCTGTGATGGACTGCAAGCGGCTCTTAATAAACTAAAGTCACCAAGGCGCTGATAAAAAACCTCTTTGATCCAATTGCAGGAAAAGTACTCATACGCCTTCCCAACCTTATATTCATTTAGGAAATGATCTGTTGTAGTGTCCCGACAAGTTTTCATAAAAAAAGATGTGATGTCAGATAGATAAACTGGGGGCCACAGGCGTAAACCATCTTTTTCGGAACACCAACCACTGCTTAGGGAAAAGGGATCTGGAATGGCAACATCATCCGTAACTTTTAGAAGACCAGAGTATGAATGCTTGTTAGCCTTTAGGAGTGCAATACTGGATGGCTGGATAGGGACTTGCATCTTACTAGCTGCAAAGCACAGAGCTGCAAGCTCTGCCTTTGTACCATCCTTACTCATCCCTCTCTTCTCTAAAAATGACCTGAGTGCCTCAACTTTCCAACTCAAAAAAAAGTCTAAAGAAGTGTTGGTTTCGTCTACATCCATCTTAATATAGTGTCAATAGTTAATTACAATAGATAAAAAAGGTTAACAGTAATATGATAATAGGTGCAACCTAAAATGGGACGCAGTTTTAGAATATTTTTGTCAAAAAATGTCATTGATCAATCAAGTAATAATTACAAACATCGAATTATTTGTGCAAATTACAAAGATTTGTCACATTCTAAAATAGTGTCAAAATGTAATAGGATGGCGTTGACGGGACGAAATAACCTTCTTTTGGTGTAACGTAATCCATGACGTCATTTCCCGGTCAGAGTATTTCGCGCTCCAGCAGAAGTAAACAAAGCAACCTTTTTTCTGCCAGGTTTGGGGTGGTTTTCTGTATACCAATATATCTTTTTAGAAGTATTGGGTGGAGAAGATCGATATAAAAACCTGACAGAAAATGACGACTTGTTTCAATCAGGATTTTGGAAAAAAACACCTGGAACATGCACATGCACAGGATTGATAATGATTTAAAAATCTCCATGATCAGCTTAGCCTTAGGTAAGACCTTCTTTTTATGATATTCAGTGTTGTAAAGCCTTATATTTAATTTTTATTGTCTTTAAAAATGCCATAGGTTGGTTGAATTACTGGTAAACGATTGTTCCTAACGCACCTGTTTACAATGAACACTCTCGCGAGAACTTGGCGAGATCATTTCATCTCTTTGACAACGAGAGTTTCCTTGAAAAATATATTTAGAGAGTTAGTTTTTGACTTTCCATCCGTATACTTCTGTCTAATTTAAAAAGAAATTTAACTGTGGTTATTAAATCTGTCAATTTTAAAATTTATTCCAAAAAAAGCATCAAATTTCTGGCCCCATAGAAATTCGTGCCTAGTGCGCTTGCGCGCACTCGGCACATCCGGTTTGGAAAAAAATCAAACCATTAGTTTTAGGAAGTTTCTACATATGTGGGACTGCGTCCCATATCAATGGCTTGGAAAAACTTGCGTAAATGAGTAAAATTTGTGTAGTATTTGGCGCCGATATTATGCTGGAATTTGTCAACAGGAAGTGTGTTTCCCCCTTACTCGCCACTACTCAAACAGGGGAAGTAACAACTAAAAGTAATTGTGGATTGGTGTAGGTATAAAACCACTAATTCCGACTCCCATTGCTTTCTATGTTAAATTTGACATTTCTAAAATGCTGTAGATTTTTTGTTTAAAGTTCAAATAAAGTGTCAATAGTCTTATTTCAATGCAAAATTATTTGGCTCACTCCAGTTCAAAAACTAGCACATCTTACATTGAATAACGGGAAAAACTGGTTTCCGGTTTAAATCATTCTGAACGTCCGGTACTTTCTAGTCATGTTTCTGGCAAGAATGAGACCCCAAGTAAAAGTAATCCTAAAAATTGACACTTAACATTTATATGAACAAACATGGGCTCAAATTGTTTCTAAGATGATCATCTTTCAAATAAAAGCTCATTTAATGATTTGCATGCAATAGTTTTAGCTGGGTCAATACTTTAATGGAACTATATTGTCTCAAAATAGGAACTATATTCAGGTTCGTCCTCTACCGGATTGCGAATTAGTGGTTTTATACCTATAACAGAAAAAAACCTCTTTAAAACTTGATAATTGTCCTTTTTTACATAAATTGGTTTATTGCGACAAATAAAAACCTATTTTTATGTATGTTTCTTAGAAACTTTAGCTACTGCGGGCCACCTTTTAGACCATATACTTTAATGCGATTAACCAAAAAATCCTGATTTACAAAAAATATCATTTTGGAGGAAAAGTGGAAAATCTTAACTGTTTTCTTACAACTGGACTGAACATTTGCATTTGTTTGCTTATTAATTATACATTTTTTATGTCTTTTCCTGCAAAAGTAAACCATAATGTCATTTATAATGAAAATAATAGGTTAAAGGGCCCTCCCCCCTTTTTTGGGCAAAAACATACCAAAAACCTTAAATATCACACTAGGATATTTTCTTTTAGCTTTAAAACATGCCAGATGCCACGCAAGACCTTAATGTTTATAAAAAGTCACTTTAAAAAATTGTTGTATTGAAAAACATTAAAAACAATGCCTGAAATTACCAAAACTCATTACACGTATCAAATTACATTGCACAAAACTGAATGTTTGTAATTAATTTTTCAAGACTGAAATAAATAAGGGGACTAAATGCACTATTTGCAATCTTAAGACACATAAATCATTCAGTTTCTCTATTCTTTTCTTCTACTTGTTAAAAATATCCTTAAAAACATCCTTTTCATATCAATACTGCACTGCATTTGAGCCATGTTACCTAATAGAGGGTGAATTTTGTGCTCAGAAAAACAGATTTTGACAAGCCATTCATCTATTAGCTACTAAAATGCTAAGCATAGTTACTCAGGATCTCAAAAAAGACAATTTTGTTTAAAAATAACAAAAGAATAGGAAAACAAACAGTTTTCTATATTCAGTGGTGAATATTAATAAAGCACACTTAGGCGCATTATGTCAAACATATATTTTGCCAATAATGTAACTTCTAAAAGCCAAATCTGTTGAAAACTGACATAAAATGGCTAAGTGAGATTGTTTTAAGTTATTTGGATCAGCAAAATCTCATTCCATGAAGTTTAGGGTCTTTTGGAAATTTGTAAGCCAGATAAATACCCAAAAATGGAAATTTTGAGAGATTAGACATTTCAGGGGCAAAATTTTTCAAAAATGCACAACATATGCTGTTTTGGTCGTTTTTCCATATTATTCACATAATGTCCAAACTGTTTACAAAGAAAAAGTAGCTTTTTTCAGGAAAAAAGTTTTCTCAGCCATCCAATACAAGGTATAAAACCACTAATTCCGACTCCCATTGCTTTCTATGTTAAATTTGACATTTCTAAAATGCTGTAGATTTTTTGTTTAAAGTTCAAATAAAGTGTCAATAGTCTTATTTCAATGCAAAATTATTTGGCTCACTCCAGTTCAAAAACTAGCACATCTTACATTGAATAACGGGAAAAACTGGTTTCCGGTTTAAATCATTCTGAACGTCCGGTACTTTCTAGTCATGTTTCTGGCAAGAATGAGACCCCAAGTAAAAGTAATCCTAAAAATTGACACTTAACATTTATATGAACAAACATGGGCTCAAATTGTTTCTAAGATGATCATCTTTCAAATAAAAGCTCATTTAATGATTTGCATGCAATAGTTTTAGCTGGGTCAATACTTTAATGGAACTATATTGTCTCAAAATAGGAACTATATTCAGGTTCGTCCTCTACCGGATTGCGAATTAGTGGTTTTATACCTGTATGGCAACTAGACATTAAATTTTAAGCTAAGAAAATAAGTTTCCAAGAAAGTGTACCCGTCTTAATAAAAAAAATGTTAATTAAAGTATCAGGTTTAAAGGTGTAGATATCTATTGTTCACGACTTTTAAAACATTGTATATCAAATATCTTACAGCAGCATTATTATAACTATTAAGTTTTATCAAATCTTATATTTTTGTGTGGGCTTTTATTTCTTATATAATCCGGATATAAAGACAGGCTTCGCCGGGTTTGTTGATATTTACAATCAATATCCAGGTTCCGGTTAAGATCAAAGGTTGAAATCAAGTCCTACAATTTAACCTCCCGAATGATAGCAAGCCAATGCTGCTTAATGACAGCGCAGTAACCTAATGTATTTACATTCCTTCGAATAATTCCCTTCTGAAAATACAAACTTTTTTTCTCTGTATGATAGATTTTAAGCTGTTGCAAGTTTTAGGAATGGACCGGTTAGCAGTTGTGTTTAGCCATGTCTCAGCTTCGCCACAATCACATAGTGATGTGATTTGTAAAACAACTTCCAGTGGTTCACTTCCTCGGTTCAAAGATACCCCTGACGATATTGTTGTAGTTTCTGCACTCAGGACTCCAATAGGGAAAGCCAAACGTGGGTCTTTCAAGGTGAGTAAATGTATGCAATTTGTCAAGTTGAGCACACCCCCTTTATTTTTTAACATGTTAAAAGAAGATTATTTTCATATTATTACACAAGACATGGAAGATGGCACATGTTAATAAAAAAATAAATAAAAAATGGAGTAACTTTTCCAAAAGATGTGAATAAAAATATCTTGTTTGAAAGAAATGGCATGGCTATGAACATTGACTAAAATTCCATATTTCAAAAGCCATATATCATGTATATTCCTTCAAATTTGAAATTAAACATGTACATGATGTACTTGATTTCGAAATGTTGGTTGATTTTTTTATCATTGTAAAATGCTTACTCATTTGAGGGGTAGTTACTCATTTGGGTATTTACTCCCCGTTTGGGGGGAGGGGTGCCCAACATGTATGTATCATGCCATGCTACATTGTATGCAGCAGTAGATTAAGTTTTTTTATTGGGACTCATCCCCTCATGTTTGTGTTTGAATGAAATGAAAGAAACAGGCCCCTATGCAGATTTTCAGTATTAGGACTTACAGGGGTGCATTTACATAGAACTTGACAGTAAAAGATTAAGGGGAGCAAGTGGGATTACAGCAATGATTAGATAGAAAAATCTTTAAGAATCTAAAGCATTTTCTCTAAAAGGGGTGTGTGTTTGCCCTTAATAATAAGAGATGGCATTGTCCATCATTGTAACAAAATGAATACCTTCCACAGGTCGATGGGGCGAGATAAGAAGAGACAATGTGATAATATTTCTGTCAATTTTCTCCGCATGAGCAGATTTTTTTATATATTATTTTGAAATTCCGAAGGGAGCAAACAAAAATTTTAGACATAGTACTTTGGGTCTCATGCAATTTGACATACTCTGTATATTAGTGAGCATGAGTCAGAACAGAAACCCTCATCTGTCAGAGTTTTCTCAACAATCTATCAGAAATTAAGCTAAAAGTACAAATGTAGCAAAAAAAGGCAAAAAAAAATACAGATTGATTCCGCCCACTCAGGGTCTGGCACCACATAGGGTATCCTGTACACACTTACTTGTGATGGTAACTGACAAAAGCATCAACACTGTTGTACATGTATTTATATATTGTACTTTGTTACAGGACACCTACCCTGATGAGTTGTTAGCCAAAGCATTAACAGCTGTCATTAGCCAATCTGGAATCAATCCATCACAAATCGGAGATATTTGCTGTGGTAGGCTTTGATAGATAACAATATTAAAAGGGATTGTACATGTACATGCAAATTTAATATAGATTGGACAAAAGTCAATTCATTGGAATGGGATAATTTTGATAAGCAAGATCACGATAGTTATATAAATGTATAAATTTCCCTATGTTTTTCAGTGTTTATCATATTTTTGCAGACTTTTTTTTTAAACTTTCTAAATTGAGTGAGAGACAGAACTTTCTAATTACATGAATTAAAATACAGCCCCTTGACTTTAATACATGCATTTCATTTCAACAAAGTAGGGGGCTGTATTTTAATAAGACTGCTGACAGAACAATTTTTCTTCCAATTTGCAATCATGCAATTTGGCAGACTTTCAACATTAACTAGGTGGCAATGCTGGTATAATATTTCAATAAGGTTTGGATTAAATGTACATTCAAATTACAATTATCAATTTTGTCAATTGAAACAATATTTTAAATTTTAAAATCTTCAAATTTAAAGATAAATTAACATAAACATTTTAAAACCAAAAGGAATCACTATTTCTTCCCCCGGTAACCTGTACACATGATATATAAATGAAAATCAAGGAACAATTTAATATAAAAAAAAGAAAAAACACAACACAAACATTTAGCATCAAGCAACATGAACAATTGTAAAATTTTAGGCAACTTGATTGAACTCCACCTTTCTTTGCAATGTATTTTAACAGTGAATTATTGTAAGTTCAATTTTGTTTGGTTTATATCCTTTTAGGCACAGTTGGTGATGGCCGAGGGGCGCTGTCTGTCAGATCAGGTCAATTTATGGCGTAAGTAGTTCAGATTTGGGATAATCCTAATTGATTGTAGTCGGTTACATTTTCCCTAGTAATCACATGTAATCAGTAATCGTTTAATTTCATGAGTACAAATATGTACTTAGTTACTATTTCAATAGTCCCGTTTGCATTTAACAAAAAAGGGACTTCCCCAACTGGATGTGTATAGATTTGTCAGTTACCTGACAAAGGTCTGTGGTTTCCTCTGGGTACTCTGTTTTCCTCCACTGTTAAAACTGACCGCACTTCATGGACCAGGTGCGTTGATAAAGGGCATTAAACACCAGCACACACACACACTATTTCGATGCGTAGGTAAAATGATACAACTCTTATGTAAACATGGTAAAGTCAGGACCATTGAGGGTTCTGTCCACCAAAATATCGATCATTGTTTGGGTTTTTTCTTGGACCTTGTGAGTTGATCATATAACTTTTCATTTATTTTGTTGTTTTTACTTTTGTTCATTGTAACAGTGTTGCAAACAAAATTTTAAATTGATCAGTTTTAAAATATTGACTCTTCTTATCCATTGAATTTAATCACACAAATCTGATTGGAGGGAAACAGATTTTTGGGTTCTTCCAGGGAACCCCATGCAGTTTTTAAGGTGGATATTGAAAGCATTAATAGCTCCTTTTAATGTATATTTTCATTGATGTTTCAGGTCCTTTTTAACAAAACAGAGGTCAGAAAGTGCCTTTGAATAGCCTCAAAGAGCAGGATAATATTAATCTTGCTTGAGCCATTCGAGGCCCCAGAATAATTTGATGCTTTTTACTTTGCAGTGGTATACCAGACTCAGTACCCAGTTCTGCTGTTAACAGACAGTGTTCTTCTGGTCTACAGGCTGTCATGAATGTTGCAGGTAAATCAAAATGATTTTAGCTACAACACAAAAGCAACCGAACAACAATTGAGTTGAAACGAATGTGAATTCCTCTGTTCAGAAAGGGCAAGCAGGTTTTTTGCCTTTTGCAACACACCTGTTGTGTTGAAAAAATGAAATTTATATTTATTTTCTTTTTGCACGTATGCCATTGTTCAAAATGGTTCTCTCGCAAAACTTTTTTTTTTAATACTTGCAACAAGTGTGGGCTCTGACGAATATTGCTAAGGGAGTCACAATTATCACAAAAATCACAGGTCTTCTTTGGTGCAGTCTCTGGTTGTTCTGTATACAGATATATTGTTTTAAGTACTAATTTTTGCTCATGTAATGCAAACCAATACCAATTATAAAACTTGATTCCAAATTGATAAGAAATTTGGCATTGATTTGTACATGGATAATGAATTTGTTAGAACAAAAAATTCATGAATCTATGAATATTACCAGTTTTTATGCATCTTGTTCTGAGTTAAGAATGTAATGTTTTGTGCAAGAAAATTGATTTTAATCATTTTCTTTTAGAGATTTTTACCAATAAGGGGATTGTTTTTTTTAGAAATAATGATTGCTACAAACAATGCAACAAGCATAGTGATACGAAAGTGAAAGCATTGTTGTTTAGTGTCAAACTTGATTTATTTGTTAATACATATACAGTATATTACACTGCCCAAAGTTTTTATTTTTGCTGTACATAGACCATACAGAAATGTGGAATAAGTGTGTACATGTGACACAACCAACATAATTATAAAGAAACGGCAAAAAATCCAGCAGCCTTCAACATGTCTAGAGGTTGCTGCTTGTCATCTTGCATTGGCCAAGGCTAAAAAATACAGGACCGGGTTACATAAGATTGAAAAACCATTCCCTGATTATCAACAATAGCAGCTTTTGTAGAAAACTTTAAAAAAAGTTTTGTGTTCAGACAGTTCAAAATTTACATGTAAATATGACAGAGTATCATTTGTAAGGCCAACATAAAGAAATATTCTAGATTCTCATCCCCTCCCGTCCCGTCAATTTTTTTCACCCCCCTCAAAAATTTTATTTTAATTTTTTGGCAAATTAAATTATGTTGATTATTGGTCAATTTTTTAAAATTGGTTACATATTTTATCATATTGGATAAAATATAGAAAATAGAATTCGTCCACCTGCCCCATATTTTAAGAAATTTGGATGAGAATCTAGGAATTATTTTATCATGGCCTAAATAGCTATTTCACTAATTATTTTCTTAAATCTTGTCATGCTTTTAGGGAGTATAAGAATGGGACAGTGCAATATGGGGATCGGAGCAGGGTAAGTGGAAAACCTATAGCTTAGCTTTGAACCTTCTTATGGCTCACATTTATTTTTATACCTGGTCACACGAAGTGGTGAGGTATTATGTTATACCCTCAGTTTCTTTCAGTGTCTGTCTGTCCCCCAAAAGTTTCCAGATGATAACTTGAAAACACGTCAAGGGATTTGAATGATATTTTGCACAGCTGTTAAGTACAATAAAATACAAGTTATGCTCAATTTTCAGGATGATCCGAAAATCATTATTGAAGATTTGCCACTGCATTTTCCAAAATTTGAAAATGATGAAATTTTCTGGTTTAAGAAAGATTGTTAATTTCTTTTCTGTCTCTATATAGATGTAAAGTATATACAGTATAGCATACATGTACAAAAATATTTAACTATTGATGAATATCGTGGCAGGGTATCACTTATAAATGTCCCATTAGATGCCCTATTTTTATTTGAATTAAACTTTAGGCTTAAAATCATGCACTATCAAATTTCACATGACTAGTGTTCTTTTTTTAAGCATTTAGCAGAAAAATAAATTGAAAAATAATTCAAAAATTTAATTTTAGTCAATTGGAAGCATTGTTAGCATATTACATGTCCCCAAAGTAGTTTTAAAGTAAATCAGGAAAATTATATTCATGTAATGAAAGTTAATAATTTCTTTAAAATATATTTATCTTTTATAATAGTGTTGAGTCCATGAGTTACCACAGAGGGGAGAACAACAATGCACCACTAAATCCAAGGATCTTTGAACACGAGATGGCAGCTAAATGTCTAATTCCCATGGGGTATGTATGAAGATACCAAGTTTCAATACAGGTCTATTAACCCTCTTGCTGCCAAAGGGACATATGTGTCCACTATTAGCTCGCTGCCAAAGGGACATATGTGTCCACTACTAGTTTGCTGCCACACAGACATATATGTCTATGGACCCAATCATTAAATGCAACTAAATAATTCCTTATAGTTTAACACACCCATTCATATGACAGAATGATAACTAATAAACAATATTGACCTTATTAAAAAAGTTGTTTTCATGCACTGTAACCGTAGCAAGGTCAAAAATAAAAAAAAGATGTCATGTTCGAAGATTCTGGCGTAAAGCTATTGTAAAGTCACAACATTGTGGCATTGGCGACATCATACAATTTTTTTATCTGTCAGCAAGAGGGTTAAAGTAGACAAGCTCCATTGTTATGGAATAAATTGATAGGTCTGTTAAACATTTGTCAATATAAAAATATATGAATTCAATTGACAGTAATGTGTTGTACAAAAATTCAAACTATTTTTGTACCTGACACAATGCTGCGGAGGGACCTAGTAATGAAAGTCCATCCCTGCCACCTTTTAGTTTAATGAGTATACAGATGTCTTGTAAAAATGTTGAACAATTACAAGACTAAAAGAAAATGATAAGATTTTTACTATTATTTCTGAAAGATTGAAGTTACTGTTTTCATGAACCCTGTGCTTCCCAAAGGAAAACACTAAAAAATTGCAGACTTTTCTTAATTTTTTGCCATAATAAAGTTAGCTTATTGCATGTATGATGTAATAATGACTTCATAATAATAGAAACTTTTGATTGGATGTTTTTGACAATTGACAAAGATTATTTCATTTTTTTATCAGCATTACATCAGAAAATGTGGCAGAAAAGTTTGGAATTTCCAGAGAACAACAAGACAAGTTTGCCTTAGCTTCACAACAAAAGTAAGCTTTCCCATGCTTTCGATCCCTATACATTTATTACTGGTATAGCCCTTATTAAAGGTAACAAGTCTAACAATATCAACTTAGTGATGTTAGATGGCACCTGCGCATTGCTAATTCATTTAAAAGTTATCTTTAAAATCAAATTAAGAATTCGTATTGCTTTCAAAGTATTACACAAAAATTCTCCGATGCCATAAAAAATATTACATTACCAGTGAAAGAATTTTATTCTCTGGAGGAAACAAACTGCCAATATTTTGTGAGTCAGGACAACCACTGATTTTTATTCCCAACAAATCAGAACTTTTACATGCATGCTGCCAATGTTTTTGATTTTCCTTTATTAATCATACATGATTATAGGAAACATCACAGAAATCATTGAAAATCTCTCAGAGTAAAAAATGGCTGGATTTTGTTTAACAGGAAGTAGGTGAGCAACCAACCTGAAATCGAATCACACATTAAAGGACCCCACTCTGATGCTGTATACCAAATATCATGTGGCTGTGATTAACAGTTGCTTAGAAAACTTTTACGAAAATTTCTACAGTAGATGTTGAAATGAAAAATCTATTTTCAGGGCCATGAAAGCTACGAAGGAAGGTCTGTTTAAGGATGAAATTATTCCTGTGACAGTGATGGTCAAGGACCAGGAGGATAATGAGAGACAAGTCACGGTGAGAACCTTGTAACGATTCTTTTCTCTTTCAGAATTACTGTGGTTCATTATTATTATTTGTTGGAAATCAATTTTCGTGGTTTTTGTTGGTGGCCTTGATCCACGAAATTTGATACCCAATGAAAATGAAATCTAATGTTGATCAATATGCTGCACACTTTCAAACCATGAATTTAGGCTCCCATGAAATGGTTATTTTTCATCAAACCACGAAAATTTGTACCAAGTGACCAAAAATAAATATATCCACAGTATATGTTGGCAATAAAAAACAACATGGCATTGGACTGCCTTAACCTCAATCAGAACTATGTCTTCATCAAACTAGATGTTCTACCAAATCATTTGGGTTTAAAGATGCAAAATTTAAATCTTTATTGAATCTTGAAATTGAAAAATCAGAAATACTCTGTTGTAATCAAATTGCTGATGAATCAGTGTATTGCTTTGGGAGACTGAAAAAAACCCAATATTTTTAATAGAAGGTGCACATATAAAAAAGATTGTGTATAAACACTTGAAAATCCACAATTTTATTTATAGTAGGAGGAATTGCTGATAAGAGATTGAAAATACATCTTTGTTTATAGGTTAAGTTCATGGTTCAGAAATTCCATGCTTGTAGCTCATCTGCTACACCCAATTTGGAAAAAAACCTCAGAAGTTCTAAGCAGTGGGTCATTACTCATGTTCATTTAATTACTGATACTCTTTTTATATCTAGGTCACTCAAGATGAAGGTATCCGGCCCTCAACATTAGAAAATCTTATGAAACTAAAACCAGCATTTAAAAAAGATGGAACCACTACTGCAGGTACTATACTTAAATGAAAAAGCTAATGTTTTAGCCTCTTTATTTTTATGTCGCCTGCAACATGTTGTAGAAGCGACATATAGGGGTTACTTTGGCATCTTACGTCGTCTTGCGTCATCCTGTGTCATCGTCCTGCATCCTGTGGTGTCACAAAAATTTCCGGCGCAGTATTCCAGGAAACTACAAGTCACAACCTCTTGATATTTGGTATGTGGCTTCCTCCTATGGTATTATATGGTGTAAAGTGATTAAATGCCCGTATCTCATCTACTTCCTGTTTACTGAATATTTTAAGAAGCAGGCGACATACGTCTTCCTTGGTATACCGCCATTCTAGTTTGTTATGCAGTATACATTTTTAGTCAGATTTCACTTAGTTGTAATGTGGGTTATAAAATGGTGAATGTATAGGCTTGTATGTAAGTGGGGATGCTATTTTTGTAACCGTTTTGTCACCAACTACTTTTATTGTTAAACTTTTTTATATTTGGTATGCAATATCATCTTGAGAGAAGCAGAGGAACCAATGGGGTATCCGAAAGTCAAAAGTCTGAAAGGGCAGAGACAAAACCAGTAAACACCAACAAGAACAGGACAAAACATACAACATGCAAAACACAGAAACACAAAAATAACTGAATATCAATCAACAACGCAGACTCCAGTCGAAAAGAGAGTAAACTCAGGTGCTCCGGAAGAGTAGGCAGTTGCTTGCTATAGCACACCCGTTGCATTGCCAACAGTCAATTCAGTGTGTCCCATATTGTAGTATCGGATAACCTACGGTCTGGTAAATAAAATCCAGCCTTTTTTTTTTTGACTGCAGTGTCTTGCAAAGCAACATATTGGAGTCATTTTGACACTGTCTGTCCTCCTGCATCCTGCCGTGTCACAAAAATTTCAATGGCAGTTTTCTAGGCAACTACATTTTACAGCCTCTTGATATTAGCATGTAGCTTCCTTTCAAAGTACAATATGGTGTAAAGCGATTTTATACCCATTACTTATCTACTTCCTATTGACCAAATGTTTTAAGATTCAGGTAACATACATCTTCCATGGAAGACTGCCATTCTAGTTATATTGACTAATTCATCATTTCCAGGTAATTCTAGTCAAGTTAGCGATGGTGCTGCTGCTGTCCTATTGGCCAAGAGATCAGAAGTTGAGAAACTAGGCCTTCCTATCTTAGGGGTAATAAGGGGCTATGCTGTCCGAGGCTGTCCTCCAGAAATAATGGGGATAGGGCCAGCAGTGGCTATACCAGAGCTTTTAAAAAAAGCAGGTAAGAATTGTTAGATGCATTGCATGGAATATGAGCACTTAAATTGGTAGAAAATGTAAAAAGATTTATGTGTTAAAACTTGCAATTGTGTTAACTGTACTTATATTATTTAATGCTTGTAAAATCGTAAGAAAAGTCAACATTTATAAAGGAAATAATGAAATTAACTATCAAATAAATATCCTGTCTGCTATTCTGTCCATCACAAAGTTATCAACAGAATTTATTTGAACTTGGTACTAAGCAAGTCATGTTACTCTGCTTATTACCAGGAAATTAGGACCCTTGAAAATTTGTCGCTTTTGACCCTTTATAATACTGGGAGACATCAACAACTTTTAATCTTTCTTTTGTTTTATTTCAGGTTTGACAGTAAATGATATAGACATCTTTGAGATCAATGAAGCTTTTGCCAGCCAGGCTAGTTATTGTGTAGATAAGTTAGGAATCCCAATAGAAAAGGTCAACCCTAAAGGAGGAGCTATTGCTTTAGGTCACCCCCTGGGCTGTACAGGGGCTAGACAAATTGCCACATTGCTGCATGAGCTTAAACGAAGGGGACCAAAGTAAGTGATTTTTATACCCCCTTGGTTATTTTTTTTTGGGGGGAGGGGGGATTTTTTTTTTAAGAATCACCTACATTTACATTGTATGTCTGTCTGTCTGACCCACTGTTCATTTACATGTGTAACCATACCCGTAGCCATGGGGGGTTCGAGGGGTTTGGACAAACCCCCCCTTGGACAAAAAAATTGTTAAATATAGGGAAAAATCAGGTGAAAAATCGGTTAAGCACTATTAAAGTCAGAAAAATTTGGGAAATCGAACCCCCCTTTTCACATTTCGAACCCCCTGTTGAAAAATTCTGGGTACAGGTATGGTAACTCCTACTTAACCCTCATGATAAGAAAATTAATGTGGATGGGATGTCTATAACTGAGCATCTTTTTTGCAAATGTATCATAACTTTAAGATTTATAATGCTTGCTATTTTGATCGATTCCTATTGGGCTAGGTAAACATTAAAATTGATAATTACAACAAAAAATTGGACAAAATAAACCTTTGCAAATTCCAATGTTTTAGGGGAGATAATTTCTATAGAAATAGTAGGGAAAAAAACATTTTTTTAACGTTTTTCAAAAATTTTGATGGTGAACTTTATTTTTTATTGTGTATATATAAGAATCCATACAAATCACAAATTAGTAGATTTTCATTTAAATTTATTATCAAGATTTAAAGTACCAGTCTAGGGCTAACTGTGGTCAAAATTTAAGAAAATTCTATGGATAACTTTTAGATGTCCCATCTACCTTAACACAAGGAAAAACACAAAATGGAGATTTCATTTTTGTCTCGCCTGGCGAGACATAGGTATTACTTTCCAGCGGCGGCGGCGGCGTCGTAAACTTTTTTGTAAGACTTTTGTGGACAATGAATTGCTTGAAAAGTATAATAGCTAGGCATCTGATATTTGGTATACAGACAGTTCAGGTTATGGTCTACGCAACTGTCACTATGCCGTTTGACCCTGACCCCATTTTCACGCTCCAGTGACTCTGTGAACTTAGGTCTTTTTTCAGGCCGTAAACTTTTTTGTAAGACTTTTGTGGACGATGAATTGCTTGAAAAGTATAATAGCTAGGCATCTGATATTTGGTATACAGACAGTTCAGGTTATGGTCTACGCAAGTGTCACCATGCCGTGTGACCCTGACCCCATTTTCACGCTCCAGTGACTCTGTGAACTTAGGTCTTTTTTCAGGCCGTAAACTTTTTTGTAAGACTTTTGTGGACGATGAATTGCTTGAAAAGTATAATAGCTAAGCATCTGATATTTGGTATACAGACAGTTCAGGTTATGGTCTACGCAACTGTCACCATGCCGTGTGACCCTGACCCCATTTTCACGCTCCAGTGACTCTGTGAACTTAGGTCTTTTTTCAGGCCGTAAACTTTTTTGTAAGACTTTTGTGGACGATGAATTGCTTGAAAAGTATAATAGCTAGACATCTGATATTTCGAATACACACAGTTCAGGTTATGGTCTACGCAACTGTCCCCATGCCATGTGACCCTGACCCCATTTTCACGCTCCAGTGACTCTGTGAACTTAGGTCTTTTTTCAGGCCGTAAACTTTTTTGTAAGACTTTTGTGGACGATGAATTGCGTGAAAAGTATAATAGACAGGCATCTGATATTTCGAATACACACAGTTCAGGTTATGGTCTACGCAACTGTCCCCATGCCATGTGACCCTGACCCCATTTTCACGCTCCAGTGACTCTGTGAACTTAGGTCTTTTTCAGGCCAAAAAACTTTTTTGTAAGACTTTTATGAAAGATGAATTGCTGGAAAGTTATGATAGCTAGGCATCTGATATTGGGTAAACAGACAGTTGCGGTTATGGACAACGCAACTGTCACCATGCCATGTGACCATGACCCCATTTTTACGCTCCAGTGACTCTGTGAACTTAAGTCTTTTTTCAGACAGAAAACTTTTTGTAATACTTGTGTGGACAATGGATTGCTTGAATAGTATAATAACTAGGCATCTGTGTTTATATCAAGAAATGAGAGCTTAGGTAGTTGATTTTAACGATGGTGCCGGCAGGCGAGACATACTTTTAGTGGCCACACTTGTTTTTATATTATCCATGGGAAACTTATTGACCTTATTTTTTCCCAAAAAATAGTCCTACTATAGCAGGGTATATTTAGTGTGGTTATTTTTAGTTCTCATTAGATTTTAATAAAATTTGAATTAATCTGTTTTCATAATGAAGACTGTAGATAGAACAAAATAAAAATAGTTGTGAATATTTCAAGTACCAGTCTTTCTAAAAATCATGCAGAGGGTGATTCATTGTAATAACACATGTGTTTGAACATGGTTTGTAATACAGAATGGTCACTTATTAACAAAAACAACATCCATTTGTTTCTATGATGTTGGTCAAGAGAGATAAAATTTACCTAGATTGCATTATAAATACTGTAATCAAGGGAGATAACTCTTTTTATGCTATGCATCTCATAACAATTCGAAACACTGATTTCTCGAATGACCAAGACCTTTGTGGAAAACAGAATTGATTTTCAACAATAACACTATACACTACAAACTTCCAAAAGTCTGAATTGTATAGTATTTGTACTAAATCGTGCTGAATTGTACTCGACCAGTCTGAAAAAGTCTGAAAAGTACTTAATTGTACTCGACCAAAGTCTGAAAATTCTTATAAAGACTAAAACGTACAATTTTAAATGTATTGTTGTCAGTCTAAAATGTTCTCGACCTAGTCTTAATTGTACTCGACAAAGTCTGAAACGTACTCGACCTTGATTAAAACGTACTTAACTAATTAAAAATCAATTAGGTCTATCAAACATTAAAGATCTTATCTAATGTTACAAAAAGGTGTTGATTAGTGATTTAATTAGATCGAGAATGTTTTAGTATTGTTAAGTACAATTCAGACTTGGTCGAGTACATTTAAGAATTTACATTTTCTTCCTTATCTATCTGATAATTAACTTTAATTAAGGTCGAGTAAAATTAAGTACTTTTCAGACTAATTCAAACGATTAAGTACATGTTCAGACTTTTTATAAAAAATCAGACTTTGGTCGAGTACAGTTGAGCATGTTTAAGACTTATTCAGAATGGTCGAGTACATTTCAGTACGGTTAAGTACAAATACTATACCATTCAGACTTTTGGTAGTTTGTAGTGATATCTTGATTCAGAAAATGTAAAGAAACCCATGTGTTATTTTTTACCATAGATCACCATTATCATAAACCCTGCATGATTTGTAGAAAGACCGATACTTCATGTCTATGTCACACTCTGTAACAGATTTCTCAGCTGCTTTGATATTTTGTCTGCAGTTTCATGTTGGAATGTCATATGCTTGGAAGCATTTTCGGGTCTGTTGCTTATAAATCTACTAACTTTCTATTTAACAAACCAACTTACAATTAAAAAGAGAGAAAAAAATGCCCTTAGAACTATCCCAGAAATAAATGTATGGGGGGGGGGGTCAGAAGGCACTTTTGATTTATACCCACCATGCATAGAATTTTATTTTTTTTCCCTTTATGTTGCATTTGAGAAATACATGTATTTAAAAATACCACCACCCATACAATTTTGATTATTGTGCCTTCCGACCCCCCTCCCCCCACACAATTAATTCTGGAATAGTCCTTATCAAGGGACCCAGGAATTCTGTTCATGTGATGTTTTCTTATTTTCCAGAGCGTATGGAGTTGTCTCCATGTGTATTGGGACAGGGATGGGAGCAGCAGGATTGTTTGAGTTTCCTGGAAGATGACCACCACAATCATAACATTCAAATGATAAAATCATGAAATAATCGTGATAAATGTGATTAAAGTGATTAAACTGTGATAATAAATTCTAATGATGAACAATAATCAGAAAGTCAGATTTTATAAACTGAGTAACGAAAATACATGTTTTATGGCGTGGAGCTCTAATAAAATTGTTAAATCAAATGGTGCTACATAATCTCTACTAATGTGAAATGTTTGGACATATAATCATGTGGATTCTTTTATATTGAGTATTATTTCATTTGATTTTTTTTTAAGTTTTCACATGTTGCTACAAGAAATAAAATTTTAATGCAAAAATTTTAACTTTGTTCGATTTCTTTTCATTGATTTACATGAAATCTTCTAGAATTATGATAAAAACAGAGTATTATTTGAAACTGAAATTATTTTGGAAATTGGAAAATTGAATTAAAAATTTTTGAGTTGAACTAAGCCTTACAAAGGGGGTTAGTCATGCTGGCATGGCTAATGGTTTGGGTTAGTATTGTAACAATTATTGTGTAAACTAACTAACCCCCTTAGCCATGCTGGCATGACTAACCCCTTAGTAAGGCTTAGTCTAACACAAACAAAATTATTTTATTTTCCAATTTCCAGAATAATTCCAGTATCAAATAATACCTTGTAATACACCAGTACTAGTGTTATCAGTTCAATCAATGTGAGAGATTTTATTTCAACTTAATTTTATTGTCTTTTAGTTCCATGTATTCTGTAACAGAAAAACTATTTATTACACAATTACTGTGATATATTTTATATAAATCAAAGAACAAATATATTGTTTTTGTGTTTTTGTTGGTTTTTTGTAGTTGCTATGTGGTTTCGTTTATTGCACTTTAATTCTAAAAAGCTTATTTGATGATTTAGTAATATTTTAAAATCATTTTAAAATAATTCATTTTGAGTTATCGCAGGGAGTCACAATTGATCTTGACGAGGGAATATAGATATTTCTTTCGTCCTGTCGTTTTATTTTCAGAAAAAAACGGAGCCTGTTTTTTTTTATTTATTTTTAATTTTTAAATGTTTCAACACTTACTTGCCTTTATTTTAATTCAAAGCACTGTCCTGCGTTTAAAGGCAGGGTATTATGTTATACCCTCAGTTTCCCGTTTTTATTCAAATATTGTAAGGTTTCCAGGTTTCATTTCAAATAATTGCAAACAAAGTAGTATTCAAATGCTTTTTACATGTCTTAAGTTAGTATCAATTATATTATTGGAGCTCAAAGCAACACTCGGAAGCTGTTTCGGAAAAAAAACGTAGTGCAAGATAATACGGTTACAACGGAAATCCAAATAAAAGTTTAAATTCACGTACCATAGTATTTCTTGAGTGTGATATTATTTTAATAAAGTAAAAACTATCTTTGTGAAAAGTCCATATCTTAAAATGATCTGAGTGCATTTTAGTACATAGCCATTGAAATATTAATATCTTATTATTTTGATATAATTTTAATCATATCAGATCGGGCCTGAAAAGTCAGAAGAGACTTATGGGACCGACCATTTAATTTGAAAGGGGGGGTACTTGGATTTTATCAAAAATGAATCTGGGTTGTGATAAACAGATATTCAGGCACCATAGGTTATGAAAGATATATTCTGACGGTTTTCTGCCATATGAAATAATGTTATTATAACAAAAGTCCCAAAAGAGCCTTTATCGCTCACCTGGTCCACTCCTTCAGCAATATAAGGATTTCTTCTAATGAGCTATTACCCCTCATCTGGCATCTTCGATCCAATGGAGACTTTTGTAGAGGTCAATGAGCTTTAGCCTTAAGCAAGCAACAACTTTTCTTTATATTCAAAAGTAGTCATTCTATAGTGCTTAATATATGACAAAACCAGCTATTTTTACCTTCAAAGGGTCATGTCCTCTTAAAAGGGAACATCTAACAACTTTGAATCAATGGAGAGTTCAACAAGCTGAATGTTTAAGCAAGCTTTTCTCTTTCTGCAATAGTTTTTAATCTATAGGGCAAGAACATACAAAAAGCTATTTTGACCTTAAAGCGAATGAGCTATGACCCCTATAAGGTGTCATCTGACATCTTAGAAGCAATGAGCTGAAGGTTTAGGCAATCAACATATTTTCTCTATTTGCAATATTTTTCATTCAATAGGGCAAAAATGTAACACGAGTTTACACTTAAGTATGTCTCGCCTTCCGGCACCATCAGAAGCAATAATTCTTTCTCACTTCCACTATATTTTGCAATTATAAGGATTTTGAGTTTCTCAGATCAAAAGGTGTTTATAGAACTTAATCATTGCTAATATATGCAATAAAAAAAACAAAGTCACTCAACCAGAAAATCAATTTCAAGGTCAAAAGATTGGGATGCAACTGTGCTAAGCTACTACTTGGGCTTATGCATACCAAGTTTCATCAACCTAAGAATTATAGTTCTTGAGATATGGAGCTGCTCACATCACCTTACCCTTGCTTTTATATGTATTGAAAATAGTTAAAGTCACGCAACCGGTAAAAATCAAGGTCAAGGTCAAAATATGGGGATGCAATTGTGCTAGGCTAGTACTGTGGCATATGCATACGAAGTTTCATCAACAAAGGACTTTTAGTTCTTAAGATAGGGAAGTGCTCGCAAAACCTTACCCTTGCTATTACATGTATGAAAATTGTCATAGTTACTCAACCGGAAATTCAAGGTCAAGGTCAAAAGATGGGGATGCAACTGTGCTAAGCTTCTACTAGCCAAATTTCATCAACCTAGGCCCTGTAGTTCTTGAGATATGTAGATCGCCGCCGCCGCCGCCTCCGCAGCCGCCTCCGTTGATAAAGTAACACCGATGGCCTGCTTCTGCCCTGAAAAAAAATCCTATTTTTGATATTTTAAGTGCCATAGCCCCAATAAGGGGGTATCTACCAACTTCAACCCGATGTTGACTTTTTAGAGCTCAACAAGCTTTAGTTTTAAAGAAGCAACAACTTTTGTCTATCTGCAATAGTTTTCATTCTATAGGACAACAACAAAAAACGTTATCTTTTACCTTTTTAGGGCAATAACCCCTAAAAGGATCATCAAACAACCTGGACCCAATATGTATTTAAGATCCTTTAGATTTTTCCTAACTGTTTTAATTACAGGATATTAAAAGTGAATTCATTATAATTTCTATTTTAAGTAACAGTGCATATGTTTTTTTTTTATCAGATCCCTTTAAAATGAGGATCGTTTGTCTCTCCCGTCAAGTTAAATTTGCGATCCTTTACTGATATCGGAATAATTAATTGGTTGATGAATTTATCATTCATTGGGAGACGTGACGTCTCCTCTCAAAATTCCTATCCATATTTAAATAGAATGACAAATATCGTTTTTATTGTCCAAATTCTGTATTTTGTCTCATGAAAATTAACCGATAAATTAAAAAAAAGAGAAAAATTTCGTACTTCAATTGCTTTTAAGAGTGTTATCAACTTGCGCTTATTCCATATACCGACACCTTTTGCAATCTATGTACGTTTAAACGGCGCATAATCTGCAAAAAAAGTTAAAGATTTCAGCGATTCATTTCGTATAAAAGATGAATATTTTGTTTAGAAAACATGAATTCCTACTTATATTTGTTTAGAAAATTTGGAAGATATCATAAACTTTAAATGATATAAAACTAAACCCAAATTAACTGCATTAAAGCCAATTAGTGTGAAAAGGACATTTTCTAAAAACAAATTCTGATCAATTATTTCCACGACATCGCGGAGAGAATAGCAAAAGGAAACCAAGTCGACATTATACTCCTTGACTTTGCCAAGGCTTTCGACAAAGTTCCACATGTCAGATTACTCCATAAATTGGAATACGACGGGGTCAACAAGAAAACCAACGACTGGATTCGCTCATTTCTCAACAATAGGAAACAACAAGTAATATTAGAAGGTACAACATCATCAGAAGCGGCAGTCTTATCAGGGGTTCCCCAAGGCACCGTATTGGGACCCCTACTATTTTTAACATATATCAACGATATGCCAGAGACCGCTACATCGTCTGTGACTAAACTATTCGCTGATGACAGCCTACTTTTCCGGACAATTAACAATCAAGCAGATAGCGACCTCTTACAGAAAGACCTCACTGCCTTGGAGACCTGGGAAAACAAATGGCAAATGAGTTTCAACGAAAAGAAGTGCATAGTCATAAGAGTTAAACCGAAGAACAAAAAGACAATCCAAACATCATACAAGCTACATGGATATACTCTGGACAATGTCGAGGCTAGCAAATACCTGGGAGTAACAATCAACAACAACTTAACTTGGGACACACACATCAACAACATCACTGGAAAGGGGAATAAGACATTGGGATTTATACGCCGCAACCTCAAAGACTGCTCCAAAAATGTCAAATCTGCAGCTTACACATCTATGGTTAGACCAACAGTAGAATATGCATGCTCGATTTGGGATCCAACAAACCAGACCCAAATAAAATCCATAGAACAAATACAGAAAAGAGCAGCAAGATTCGTCAACAATAATTACACCGACAGAACTCCTGGTTGCGTCACCCAGATGATAAACGAACTTAAATGGGAAAGCCTAGAAACAAGAAGGAAAAATGCCAGACTTAACATGCTGTACAAGATCAAAAATGAACTGATAGACATCGACAAGGAACAGTATCTAAGACCAAACGATAGAAGAACAAGAGGGGCTGATAAATATTTCCAAGAGAGAACAAATTGCGAAATCTACGGACAATTGTTCTTCCCAAAGACCATCAGGGACTGGAACCGGCTACCGACACCAGCAACATCCGCAAAAACCATGGAGGGATTCAGAGCTGCCCTTAAGGCATGCTCTGTTGCCAACTAACACAGCTCCCATAGTGAAAACGACTGTTTTGCCCGACACGCGTCCAAAGTTTTCGCGGAGCCATCCACATTCGGAAACGAATCCGGCTCCTTACCTGGAATAAGATTTCAATCATATGGCTGCTGTTCTATATTTTTTAATTTTAAAGAATGTCTTTAAGCTAGCTGCACGAATCAGTCCAATATATTTTTTTCTTTATAATTTTTCTTCCGTTTGGAACAGTATTAATTTCTTCACTGCAAGGAAAAAAAACACAATTGAATAAAATAAGTGTGAAGTTTGAAAAAAATGTTCAACGGATGCCTGAACTAGTTTTACCATTCGGTATTCCTCGGCCGAGTCCGCTACTCTCCCTCAAACTTACGAACTCAGCCGAAGTTGCAACGAGTGCTAGTTTAAGGTTAGTGAGGACACCTGACCCCAAAAATAATTCCGAATTTAAAATGTCAAATTTTTTGATATATTAGTATTAGGTATATACTTTATCTTGTGTAAAAATATTGGACCCCCTTTCCAGGCTTGTTGTTCCAATATTTAGGCCCAAAGTTGTCCCACATTACTATAGATTATATAGGAAAGGCCAAATAATTAGCATAAAATCCTGTCGCAGAAAAATTCCACGAATTGAAATTTTATTTTTATTTGATAAAAATCAATGAAATACAATATATTTTGAAATAAAACAAAAAAAAACTTGGGGTCACCAGCTTACTTTTCTCTCTACTACAAAAATCTTTGTAATTTTTTGGTCATTTTTCAAGTGGATTATCTCCCTTGTTTTATTTGAAAAAATTATATATGAAGGAATGGTTGTTTTATTTGTATTAGAATTAATTTCTTTTGATTAAGTTTTATTAAATTAAACTATTTAACACAAGTTTTAAGGTGTTTGTGACGTCTGTACTTGTTTTTTGCATTTTTAGCTATTTTTGGTCACATGACAGGTGTCCTCACTAACCTTAATTTACGTGTCGCGATTAATCACGATAAAAGTATTGCTGCATTAAACATTAATTTACACAAAACGTACGATATGATCCCATCTATCAAAATTGTGTTGGAATCGCAAAAAGCAAAATTATGGTCGGTTGACAAGAGACTCGCAAGATTAATAAAAACAAACCTGCTTGCCAAATTATTTAAATGGTTTAAAACATCGTGTCATTTTATCCCTGTAATTGAACTAGCCGATAAACTCGTACTTGGTTTCGGCTTTCTTTTTCGGACATTTTGGGTAAGGTTCGATTTTTTTCGACGTCTTTGGTTTAGGCATTCCGATTGTTAATTTAAATTAAGGATGAGAGGTCACTCCTTGAAATAGGCAAATAAAGCATAACGAAAATTAGGAACCAACCATTTAGATTGAAAGGGGGGGTTGTTTTTTATCCGGTCAGAAATGTTTTTCCGCACAATTTATTTTTCAAAACTACCATCACACAAAAAAACCCATTATTTAGATTTTTTATATGGCAGACGAATACCTCTTAACTTCTGGTGCCAGATTTTTCCATCACAAATCAGATGCAGAATATATATTTAGGACAAAACCGAAGCCCCACTTCAAGTTCAATGGTCGGATCCTTAATGACCCTTTATAGTATTTTGACCCACATCTTCATACTTTGTACTCTGACAAAAACTTTGATAAAAGGAGCATGGTCCTGTTTCCAAAATCAACATGCATTTAGTACATACATTTTGATAAACAATACAAGAAAAAAAAACATAGAAACGATCAACATATATGAAAAGAAATGATATTGAAATCAGAGAAATGGTAAAATATAAGTATAAAAGGCAAAAATAACTATGCAACCTGCAATTTAGTTATTTAATCAAAACATTTCCTACCATTTTTATATGCAATAAAGCTGGTTGAAAATTTAAAACAATCTTCTGTATTTTTTGTGATACATGAAGTAAATGCGACATTATTCTACCTTAAAATACGATTACTGACTTGTTCTTGAACCTTTACTGAAAACTTTCCTGGCCTCATATCTCAATATTTAGTTTTGCAGTACAAAAAAACTTTTCAGTTCAAGGTGATTAAAATTAGCTTCTACATTCTGACATTCTACGTAATAACTAAAGCCTCCAGCTTTAAGATGTTTTCAGCTATCGTTGACATATGTTATTAAATATTCCATGTATTCAATTGTTCGTAAAACTTTGGCAAACGTCTTTTAGTTAATTTCAGGAACCGTGTTTGTTTTCAACATTTTTTTTAACCTCCTATTTCTTTGAAATAGAATCAGAATCTTAACTGATATTTCAATTGTACACATAAAAGTAATTAATGGAAGAAAAGAATCTACTAATGACAAAATAAATTGAACATTTCTTAATGAAATAACAGAACTATATGAGCGTAAGTATCAATCTCGAAATAATTTGGATAGTGCAGGAAGTTAAGCCCAGTGCAATAAAAGTTAAATCTGTTAAATTCACATTGACATTTTGTTAATCTTTCTTTTTCTACTTAATGAATTCAAAATAAAAAAAAAGGAATAAAAGGAAAAACAAAACTACCGAACTTGGATGATCAATATCAAATGTCCACGAGAAAAGACAAAACAAGAAAAACATACTGGAAAACTTGAAGACCGCAATGGTCCTGACTTCGAACAGGCATTTCAAAAGAAATGGCGGGTAAAACAAGGTTTTATGGCGCGCAAAACCTATTCCTTCCATTTCAATCTACGAATCCGGAAGTTAAACAAAACACTATACACAGTTGTGAAAACGTTAAAGAGATGTTGATGTGATCATATTAGTACAACAACCAGCCAATCACTAACCATGATTTTTTCCACCAGTGGCTTATAACGAAAGAATTTGTTTTAGGGATTTCCCGGGTAAACGTCAAATCGTGAAATTGGTGGTTATCGTGCACTTGGTAAGCCGCAAATATAAACACCTGCGACTGTGCCAATAGTATAAGGCAAGTTTTGACTATTGTTAGGACTTGTTTCAAAGGTACAACATGGCGTTGTTATAACAAATGAATGATTTTTAGAGGGTATATTCGTTCATTTAGTGTTGTTCATTATTAATCAAATAATTTGGAGTGAAAGGAAACGTTTGATAAATATTTTCTTTTTTTTCTTTGATGAACTCTTTATCTATCATCCTTGCAGCCACTCCTCACACATGCAATTCATTACTTTTTTTGTAGTTTGACGGTAATTTGAAAATCTTGAAGCAGGTGCGACAAAAAACAAGCCTTTGACGCGGTTTATGTTATCGTTTAACTCGATAGATTCCGTTTTAATAATATCGTAAACTCTTTGTTTTACAAAGCTCTATACACCTCATGCTCCTTAATATAAACAAATTTTGTTACTTAAGATGTTTGAAACCATTGTTAGTATTATAATGTTTTTTTTTTTCGGCCTTTCGGAATGAAATATATCTTTTTAAGCAAAGGAAAACAAAATGGATAAATCAGAATTGCGCGACTTTGCTACAGGTATTTTTTCTTGATATGGATTGGAAAATGAGTTCAGGATTACTTATGTTCATAAAATTATAATATGTTATTTGTGAAAAATTATGGAGAAAATTTGGATGCCAATTTGATATCTATATAATGAGATTGTAAACTATATGCCATTTTACCACTTAATTACAACCGGTGTTAAATGTTGGAAACTTAAGGTTTGTCCATACATCCGTGCACGACCAGTTTGAATTTGTGTTTAAGGTCCCTTTAATGAACTACATTTTTATATCACTGAACATTACTAAGGTATAGCTATGAATAAAACTTCTTTCATAGTCGGATGTTGTTCATGGGTTTCCCACCTCACAACCCCCCTTCTGCCACCCCCATCCTTTCTTCTCACCTACCTGCAATTCTTCTTATTTCACTCCCATCCTCTTCACGCCCTACCTTCCACCTCTTGTTAGCTGGCCGCCCTCTCATAATCAAATTCTCTGATATTTTTCAAACAACTGGGTTAAGTGTTTATAGTCATAGTCAAAAACTTGGAACTATACACAGTATGGTATTAAAGCTTCACATTCGGGTAACATTTAGCAGAACATTTATTTTTTTACGCTAATATCTCGCCATATTAGAGATAATCGGACAAGAGCCGTATCGTGAGTAATGTTGACATAAAGCCGTTTACCTGTTACGTTCTAATGTAAATTAGTCAGGGCATAAATTCTTGTTATCTCCCTTTTAATTATAATACCTTATATGACTAAACTGTGAACACTGCTCATAAAAAGATTTATTTTTCAAACTTGAATCAATGTATCATAGAAGGTAGAAAAAAGGGGGAGGGCCCAAGGAAGTATTTTGTTTTCGGTTTATACTTTTTGTAATTTCGGAGTTTTCCCAGAACATTGGACTTTTTCAACTTTTTGATCAAAACTTGATCAGCCGTTAATATCTCCGACCCTATCTGTCAAATAGGGTGTGGGGTAATGATGTGCAGAACAAAAAAAAATCATATTGTCCGTACTCGAAGATTCATCATTTTATTACCTACAAGTAAAAATCTACCAAAGCAATTTTTCGTCGATCGGCTTTTTGTAAAGCACCCAATCCGAATTCCGTCGATGTTTTGTAGTATCCCTATTTTACACGTTCAAATAAAAATTCAATTCAAATCATAATTTCATGTCAATAATTTTAATCAGGAACATTTGAAATATATTTAAAGTTTCTGCTGTGGCAGATCCAGAGACAAGATGTTCCGGAGGGGGGGGTGGGGGGGGGGGGGGGGTCGAAACACACCCTATCCGTAGCAAAATTTATTGTCTGGAACTTTGTTGTCATTTGTATTTCGAACACACGTGAAGGTTAGCACTGCTGGTGGAGTGTAAATTCCCCGAGGTTAGCCCGCTCCGGCACCAACACTTTTGAGTTGGAGAATACATCAAAGCTTTAAATCATCCGTCTAAATTTCAAAATTATCTAAACCCTAAGGTTCTTCCTACCCCAGACATAGGTTGAATATCTTAGTAATTATTTGGTTCCCCTGTTTGGTATTTTTGGTTATACTGTTCTATGCTCTTCATATTCATACAGTGTTTGGCATTTTCAATATTTTTGGTAGAGCGCCTCTGATGAGTCTTGAATAGACGAAACGCGCGTCAGGCGTAGCAAAATTTATTGTCTGGAACTTTGTTGTCATTTGTATTTTGATAATTATGTAATATGTTCGTGCAGATTTTAGGCAAAAATGGCCTGGAGCCCTCTGTAGTAGACAATAGGCGGACCTCCTAAAATTTATGTACAAAGTCAGGACCATTGCAATCTTCAATTTCTATGGTATTTTTACCTTGTTTCGTCTTTTCTCTTGGACAATGAGATTGATCTTCCAAGCTCGGTAATTTTGCTTCAATCCCTTTATTCATCTATCAAAGATTCATTAGATGCGATTTATCCAAAAGATTGACAATACCAATCATTAAAATCAATGCAACCCCAATACAAATGTATGCCGCACTTGAACTATTAAAAAAAACAACCGGCCATTTAACTTGAAAGGGGGGCATGGTTTTTCTCCTAAAAATATTTTGGAAATTATTTTTGATAAAAAAATATTTTGACAGCAGAGGGTAAGAAATAAGAAAAAAATATTCTGAAGAAGGATTTCAGCTACATAAAATAATGCAAATAATTTAAAAAAAATTCTGTCGCGATGCCTTCAAAAAATAGTTTTCTAAAAATTCTTTCAAGTTAAATGGCCTGTCCAATATGTCTGGGGTAGTAAGAACCTTGGCATTTTGACAATTTTAAAATTTAAACGGGGAAGTCATTGCTTTGATGTGCTTGTTAACAATCTAAGTATTGATGCCGGAGAGATTGAAAATACCAAACATGCACTAGATACGAACACGAAAAGCAAAGATTTAAAAAAACAATACGTATATATCGAGCAAGAACCCATTTTTGACCCAAGATCGGCCAATAACATCAGAGAATTTTGAATTTTAACGGATTATTCCAATTTCATTGCTTTGGTGTGTTCGTCATCAGGGTTTTTTGACACTCAAAGAAATTTTAACTTTCTTTTGGAAAGAAACTTAAGTTTATTTTTAATATATACCTCAGATATGCATTTACATGGTCAGCTTCAACTTATTAATGGTTTTACTTACGCCCGCTTTAGATTTGATAATTTCAATTTGTGTTCATAATAAATGATCACCAACTGAAAAATTAGGGTCGATTTTAAATAATAAGTATGAACTTCCGGTATGGTTTGTTTTGGATGAATTGCTCTTCTCCATTTACATGAAGGTCGAAAAGCGGATAAACACACGGATTCTCACATTCAATACCAAAAAAGATCTCATTTTCATTTGCAAGCAACTAGACCCAAATTACAAATTTTTGGTTGAAAATGGCGACAACCCATGTAAGTTTTCGAATTACATGTAGATCTATATATTCCAACGTCTTACATGTCAACATTTAAACCTTTTGAAAGGGTTCCTATAAATTCAAACTACAGTTGTATTTTTTCTCAACCTCCTGACTGTCTGAATTCTCCATTGTTTATTGTAACGGGGTGCGGAATTTGTGTTCGTATCCGTCCGTTCGTACACTACGGCAAGTTAATAACCTTTAAAGTTATTTTCCATAGAGCATGTATAATAATATGATGAAACTTTATTTATATTTGCATACTAGTATATATAGAGACAGATTTATGATGAAATGAAAAACCAAAATATTATACTCCTGAGAAAAAAAACCTTTATAATACGATCGAGTGCATGAAGATCGCAGAATAAGGGACATGGTGCGATGATATGGGGCGAATAGGGTCGACATGTCTTTGGATATATTCTTACTTACAACTATCAGACAATGAATAGTATAATTCTAATAAAGAATCGGAGCAGTTGCACACGACAGCTAATCCCCTCGCCCGTTACATTAAAATGTAAATGGAACAGATGTCAATTACTATCCAAGATATACCCACTTTCCAAATATCATTACTCTTCTATTGATTGCCGAGATATGCGCCTTAACCAAAACTTTAACCTGAATCATTCATCTGAAAAATGTAGGTCAAGGTGACCTAATTTGGGTACGGATGTTGGTTACTTTCCAAGATGTCCACACTGACCCAACATCATTTTTCTACCACTTGCAGTTGCTGAGATTTGGACCTAAACTTAAACCCAAGTGGTTCATGCGGAAAATGTAGGTCAAGGTGACCCAATTTTGTTACGGATGTTGGTTACTGTCCAAAATGTACCCACTGACCCAATATCATCGCTCTATCACTTGAAGTTGCTTGGATATGGACGATAACCAAAACTTTAACCGGAGTCATTAATGCTGAAATATAAGTCACTTAAAATGCTACTGAATCTGACTACCATCAAAGATGTACCCACTAATCAAATATCATCCCCCTATGATATTTAGTTACCAAGTTATTGACAAAACAAATACCATTACGTACATGCATACGTACGAAAGAACGAACGAACGTATGAACGAACGAACGAACATATGAACGAACAAATCAAACGCTTTATCCCCTCCCTAACTCCGTTGGGCTCGGAGATAAAAAAAAAGAAATGAGACCCAACATTTCTATATTTTTATAGGTGAAATTAATTGGAAGGGGGCCTAAACGATTCGCACAGTTGTTGTGAAACCCATTTCAGCATGATTTTTTAACAGATTAGAATACTTTTGCTGTGGTCATATAAACTTGTATTTGTTAAAACTACCGTTTTTGCCTCAGTTTTGTTCATTGGTGTATTCATTAATATATCTGAGGTAGATGGTACATACAATAAATGAAAGTTGCAACAAACATACAAACTAAAACATTTGCTACGACTTACGCAAGGTTTGTCTCATCATTTCCGCTGCAACCAAAAAGAAAAAACCCCAAACACTATAACACTATTTATAAAGAAACAAAAGAAACAAGAAATTTGTGACCCAATACTCAACAATAATACTCCCGCTTTCACAACTATAACTAGTATACAATGCGTTTAATATCAAGTTTACAACAAACAGGAAGTAAATGTTCGATGGATCCAAAAATGCATAAATACATCATGTCAATACCAAGCTTGTTACCAATTATCAGCAACCTATGAGTTGCTGAGTTTTTTGTTTTAGTTTTCGGTAAACAGGAAGTAGAATAATTGATGAAAGGATATGGAGTAAATGAACATGACACTACAACACATATGTCGACTCCAACTGCAATTAACATTAATTAAGAAGTCCGATGGATCAAAAAAAGTATCCCACAATACATCATATCCATATCAAGCTTGTTTGGACCATCAGCAACCTAGGAATAATAGTTGCCAAGCCAAGTTATATGCAAATGAAAAAGCTGGGCAGAATTAATTTTGTGTGTCTTCGATAAACAGGAATTAAATGTCCGATAAATCCAAAAACGTATTCCACAATACACCATGCCATATAGGAATAATAGTTAAAACAGTATAACCTCCTCTTCTTCGAAGCGGGGCATAAAAATGTCAAATTGAATACAAAATTTGAAATTTGTTTAAGATGAGTCAAAAATGTGGCTGAGGTAGAAATAAAACACATGTAACTTAGGGGGCGACCATTTGATTTTGTTTTGGAGGGGGCTATTAAAAAAGCAATATGCCAACAATAAACAATCAGGATACAAAGTGCAGGACAACGCTTTGGTATAAAAAAAGGGCAGTATGGTCTTTTTTGCTGTAAAATTTTTATTTGATTTTAAAATTCAAAAATAGCTCGCAAAATATCCAGGCTTTGATTGTTCAGATAATAAATAGGCTGGATGAAAAACATATCAATAACCCATTAGCCCTATAAAAATCGAATGATCGCTCTCTTAAATGTACGAATAGGTGCTTAAGATTTTATTGAATTCATACCAGATATTATTCAAATTCCACTGTGATGCATAGGAAGAGGTTTTTATTTGGACAGTCTAACAGACAATTATCTACAAATGTACATGTAGCTACTGTTTAACTTTTTTTTAATCTCCTCTTCTACACAAAAGTTTAAACGGAGGAATCGCTTAATTATAAGATTTATCTTTTTTTTTTATTTTACATATCTATACCCGCGCCCACCCCCCACACCAAATAATAATAAGAATAAACTAATACTTATAATGAAAATAAAGAATTAAAAAATAAATTTATATAAATATAAAAATTTAAAATAATTATATAAAATTAATAATGAATGAACAACGATAAACGAGAGTTCATATGCATTATACCATAGATGTATATATATGGGTTATACGTCTATGATTATAATACATGTACAAATCTAGTGCGGATCAATTAAGACACCTGGCATAAGGGAGGCAATGATTATGTCGTTTTTAGACTTCTTAGGGCAACTTAATGATACGTAGATACGTACGTTGCTTCTCCGATTATCTCTACTGGGACATTAGTGTTTAAAGGTGATTAATACCCAAATATCAATGTTGTTCATGAATGTCAATGATACCGAGTAAAATAATTTTCAAACATCCACAATAATTCCTTATTAAATCATTATCGTATTTAACGTATTCTTATGGGCCTTCCATATATTCTCTTATAACTTTGGTCTAAAAGTCGGTCACGGTAAAAAAAATCTGAAAAATATGTACAAGCCCTGGCTACATTGTTTTATGTAACGCCTCTTGTGTAAAATGAATCAATCCCTTGTATCCACCCATTTATATTTTCTATTCGTCTTTTGTCTACTTTTACAGAGCATTTAATCGGTAAGAATACAATTTAATGCAGTTGACTTAAGTAAAGTTTGTTTGCAATGTTTTATGTGTATTTAAGGTCACGGTAATGCTTTACGTGGTAACGATTTTTTCTTATTCATTATTCGAAATGTACATGCATTGGCAATTTTGTAAGTCTCAAAATAATGTAAACGTCGTCATAATATGATATTTAAGGATGGTCACTCTTCCTGTTTCAGGATTTCAGTCTGATTTCGGAACTCCTCTAGACTTTGCCTTTAAAGATTTGTTTTGCAACCTGACCCCTACTTTTTATGATATTTTCTGATTATATAGACCTTAACAACCAACTGTATAAAATTTCTTGAAATTCTTGATACAACTTCATGGTTTTTAAGGCCCAAAACGTCACAATGTTAAAGTTATGTAAAATCTAGAGGAGTCTGATTTCCCGCCAAATTTTTGACGTCATTTATCTCGAAAACGAGCACACGGACCTATCATTTTCTTTTTGCTATTTGATTAAGTAAACAATTATCTATCAATACCACCACATATCATAAAATCTTTGATATAAAAAAAGTTCAGGAGTGATCATCCTTAAGTGTGTAGTTATCGCTGTAAGTATCTTTTAGATTTTCGGAAATTACGTCATTGCGATTGTTACGTCACAACGTCAAGGACGTCATTACTTATTGGCTTTTAGGAGGAAGAGACGGAAATATTTGGTTGAAATACATTTTTTTTATTAATTTGTGGCTTCGTGAATAAAGAATAACTTAAAGAACATTTAAAAAAGTTTTAGTCTCTTCTACCGTGAGTACTTTGAACTAATCACTGCATGATGTTTGCTTTATTTTTTTATGCATCATATATAAATGATGTGTATACACAAATTACGACGAAAACCAAAATCACCATGCACACATTTATATAATAGCTCACTTATTATCAAAACAATTATCAAACCTCTACAAAGATATTTCAAGACTAGACATATCGATTTCGCATTTTTTTCAACTGGATGAAATACACATTTATTAAAATAAATTCTAAAGTTCAATACCAAAAACATTTATAAAACGGTTGAGTTGGTTATGCTGTTAATCGATATTTCAAGGAGTAACCTCTCATCAGCAGCATTTGAATCAAAACATTGGAAGATCAAAAACCAAATATATTGAAAGAAAAGTTCTCAAAACTTTAAAAATGTTAGAACAGGTAATTAAGTCAAATCCAGCACCGAATATATCGACCATGTGCATTACAAGTAAAAGAAACCTGGTATTTTAAACAATTTTGAATTTAACCATCGGTCTTTTTAAGGACAAAAATATATAAGAAAAATAGCAAAAGCTAATGAATACAAGAAATAATATGATAATAGGTGCAACCTAAAATGGGACGCAGCTTTAGAAAATAGTTTTCAAAAATGTCATTGATCAATGACATTTTTGAAAACTATTTTCTAAAGCTGCGTCCCATTTTAGGTTGCACCTATTATCATATTATTTAACTATTATTATTATAACTAATAATTACAAATATCGAATTATTTGTGCAAATTACAAATATTTGTAAAATTCTAAAATAGTATCAAAATATAATAGGATGACGTTGACGGGACGAAATAACCTTCTTTTGGTGTTACGTTATCCATGACGTCATTTCCCTGTCAGAGTATTTCGCGCTCCAGCAGAAGCAGCGGAAGCGCCAGCGACGGTGGAGGTAAAAAAGGCGGCAATATAATCTACCACCGGAAATTTATTTCCGTCATTGTTTTTTATGTGGCGGCGCTACAATCGCTAAGCAAGTGCGCGATGTTTACAATAGTATCGAAGTTATTTCATTAAATAAAATGAGTTTTTGAACTAAAAGTTGTTCTAAAAACATGAAAATAGGGTCAAATTATCTAAACTGCAGGTGACTGATAATCAAAGAAATCTGTCAGAATTGTTTACTAGCTAAAATCGAAGGATTTCGTAGTCGACTCGCTGTCAAGATTTTTCCAAAATAAATATGGCGGGTAATACCCATCTCTTAAAATAACCGACAGATTCACATCCTAAGCATTTTCTATAAATAAAAAGTGTATAATTAGCTAAAACAATAGTTCAACTTATTTATAATTAGCATAAATTCCCATCATCGGCCCCTTATTTTAGAAACGAGGCATGTTTTGGATGTCCCTTTTTCAGCCATTTTTTTCTTTAACAGGGCGACCTTTCCGACAGATATTCACATATTAACGTTATTTCTTTAGTTTTTTTCATTAATTGGTTAGTTTCAGGATAGAATCATGTGACCCTGTTATACTTGCCATTTCTTTCAGTTAGTTTCACTCTTTATATTTGTATATAAACCCATTTTTTCATGTATGTTTATCCATTCAGATGAGATGCCCTAGCTACCCCCTTTTTGTGTGAGCATTTCTCTCGAGTTTGTCATTGACTGAATATTTTCTTTGTAATATTTGTACATAAATCCATATTTTAATGTTTGTTTTATCCATAGATGAGATGCTCTACTGATCCATCGTTTGTGTGAGGATTTCAAGAGTTTTGTGTCAGTAAAATAAAAATCATGTTTTAGTGTTGATACAATAAATTTATGATCATGTAAACCCATTGAAACATTTCTTTTATTCCCATTCTAAATTCACTTGTATTAATAAACATATATATATCAACCAACTACTTTTATATTATTGTTTGAATTAATCATGTGAATTTCAAGTCTCATGTTGATTTTTTGTAGCTTACTGTTGTGTTTTTATCATGTTTCATTGGCATGTCAATTGTCATCACTTGTTCCATCTAAAAGTGATACTTTTTCACCTTCATGTCTTCCTATACCTAGAAATGGAGTTGACCAGCCTGAATATTCATATTTAGATATGCCATCACTACACAAACGATCAAATTGTTTTAAGGTCCACCCTGAACGTGACATTGCAGGCCCCTGTGGTAATTGTGACCAGAATGACCCTTGTGGAAAATATGTACATTTGGCACAAAAAACTCAGATCCTGACTTGGTCAGCTTTATTAAAAAAACATATTCTAAAATAACAGAAACATCTTGTATTTGTAGAAAATGTGACATTTTGATAAAAGAAACTTTCAATGAGACAAGAGAAGGTCCTTCAAAGGCAAAAAAAATTGTGATGGTTTAAAGCAATCATGCATACTAAGTAAATTTGACAAATGTGATAATATATCAGATCACACAACAAGTATAAATGTTAAAATATTTAAAGAGGCTTTTAATATTTCTGATTTAGAATTAGAAAAGGAAGAAATCACTTTTACAAAGCCTGTATCTATTTGTCATGTACATTATAATGTGTTAAATAACTTAAAACACAAGAAAGAAATTTATACATGTTTTGTATGTGAAAAAAGTAGTAGTAAACGTCATGTTTCTATTTCAGATGAATCCTTGGAGTTGTTTTATATATATTTAAAGGAATTAAATTTTGAAATTAATTCTGATGTCACTAAAGTATGTTGTACATCCTGTTATAATGCATTCAACTTGTTTTGTAGGTCTGATAGTGGTGAAACTTCAAAGTTTAAAACATGTAGCTATCTTTCAGACTGCTTAAGCCAGCATTTAGCAGCTCAGAATTTTTCTTCAATTTCAACTGAGAACATTGATATGTACACTTTTAATAAAATAATAAAATATGTTACATCAAGTTTCTTGAATGATGAACCTTTATTGCTTCCATCAGTGTATGAAAAATATAAGATATTGCTTAAAGAAAATATTGATACATTCAAATGTGAAGTGTCAACCACAGAATTGTCACACATTTATCACTCTAGCAAGTGGCTTTTGAGAATGTTAAAAATGAAACTTGGTAAATGTTTAGTACGATATGTTCCTAGCAAAAAGTACACAGGAAGTCTAATTTACAGAAATGGTTCAGACTTGGTACAGATACTACATCAAATGACATATGAAAGAGATAAAGCAAATAATGAAAAAGACAACATTATTAAAAAACTATCTGAAGCAAATAAAGCTCTTCTCTTGCAAAAAAAACCAAAATTGACAAAAAGTGAGATTTTAAATGAAGCTTAACAAATTCTGAAAAATTATGTGAAATTTTACATATCAAAAAGTACTTCACAAATGCCTGACATTAAGAGCTTTGATCCAATTTCAGAATTGTATGCTATTCCCCCTGTCTTGTGGAATTTTTTATATAGGTTGACCGCAACATCAACAAAGGAGAAAATGTGGCTTAAAGAAATAGATACTTGGGATAAACACTTTAAACATGAAAATATGCTCAGATTGATACCAAGACTTTTTATTTCTAGTTGTATTTTTACTACACAAAACTCACAGTGTGTAAAACCTATGCATTTGCTTCTAACAGACATTGCAGATAAATTTACCAACTCATCAACTGTTTTTTTGTCAATTAATGCAAGAATAGGTGCAGGAATTTCCAAGGACTCTCTGCGCAGGTTTATAACAAGCCGTTGTATTGAACTAGAAGAAAAAAGTAGAGTGCTTTCATCAAATAAATTTTGTGTAGCGAGTTTTGACAACCTCGACAAAAATCAAGCCTATTCTGTCGTAGGTTCTGGAAAAGACAAAAGCGGTTTCCATGGCACAACAATTCAAGCTGCAACACCTCGGCCTAGCATATTATGTAATAGTTCATCTTCTAACCCTGTTGATTGTGTTTCAGATAATTCTGATAACCCTGTTAATTGTGTTTCAGATAGTTCTGCTAATCCTGTTGATTCTGTTACAGATAGTTCTGCTAATCCTGTTAACTGTGTTTCAGGCAGTTCTACTGACACGACAGTATCTAGTGCCAGTGACATAGAAGTTTCCTCCAAAGGAAAGAGTTGCAGAGACAGAGTTTTACCATCCACACTTACAGAAACCATCACCAATACTGAAAACAAAATTGGCCCCCCTCCTGAAATTTCTGAAAATAGATTTAAAAATTTAGAACTTACAGATTTTGACATTACACATGCTGAGAAAGATGCTTTTGATCAATTCAAATTGAACATTAATAAATACGGCTTTTCTAAATTTTTATTACAGACAAGAAATATTTCAGTTCCTGGGGTAAAGACATTTTTTTCTGTTCCTGTAGAAAACACAGAAAAATCTAGTTTTCAGTCAATAGCTGTTTTAAATGAGTGTGCAGATAATAAAGAAACAGTACTCCATGTTCTCAATATTTTGTTTGAAAAATTTCAGATTGGAAATCAGTTGAAATATTTGGTAGTTGTAGGAGATGGCAAAAGCTATGATTATTTAGTGAAGTTAAAAACGGAGTATGGAGAAAGTTTGAATTGGGTACTGCCTTACCCAGGAGATTGGCATCTCCTAAAAAATGTATTGCCTATATTTATGAAAATTTATTTAGATGCTGGACTGAAACAGCTTGCCACCAAATTTCACCATGGTTCAACATACAGAATCTTAACAGATTGTACAAAATTTTCTGTTTCTCACAGGTTTCTTATACAAGCTTGGGAAGCCATCCTTAGATTACAAATTTCAAGTTTTAATAAAACTAACAACTTTAATGATTTTCAGGCTTCCTTTGACAACATTCTAGCAAACATTATATCAACTTTGATTGATTTTAAGCAACCTGAGGATGGTCCTACCTGTGATCTGAATTTTTTCTCAGAAATATGTGCAAGAAAGGAAGAGATTTTTTCTTTAATTTCAGAAAATATGCTGGACAACTTTGCAGCCTGGAGAGAACAAGAGTGTCTTAAGAGTGATACATTTCGCTTTTGGGACACCTTTGTTCATACCGACTTTATGAACTACCTTGGGCTTTATTTTGCTATCCGAACAAGAAATTGGCATCTGAGAAACCACTGTTTGAAAGAATTGGCCTGTCTATTCCATGCTTTCGATAAATGCAACTATCTTAGAATGATTCCATACCATATTGCAGATCTTAATACTTTTCCTCCTGAAGTCATACAGTTTTTTGAATCTGGCTGTTTTTCAGTATCTTTATCAGGTGATGATTATTATTCTGTGGCACTAGATGAGGCTCATGAGATGGAAATCAATTTAAAAACTAAAAATGCTTTGAATTCTTTCAGTGACTCCTCTCTTGCTTCACTTACATACTATTTACCTTACAGGGCTGAGACATTGCACAATCTTAAGTGTAAACTATCTCTCGACAGTGACAAAAGGTCACATACAGAACAGTCTGTACCATATGTAAGTCTAGAAGAAAAAAATATTTTAGAGTATTTTCTAAAGTTGCAGGAATCTACAATTTTTTCTTCAGATGATGGAAAATGCTTCATCATATCTACACTGGTGTTGATGCTACTAATGAGCAAGCAGAAAGTTTATTAAATTACAGAGAGTTTGGTAAATCTGATTTGGTAAACTATATTTCATGCTTTTTAATTAAATCCACAGATCCCAAAGTCAAGCCACCAGCAAGAAAAAGGCGAAATTTAAAAACTTTCAGTCAACCAAAGATTACAGTTCAGAAACAAAAAAAAAGAAATCAAAGATCAGAACACAGTAATTTCATGTTTAAGAAAAAAAATAGCTTTTTCAAAACTAACAAACAGACCAGTTGCTGACTTGGAACAATTTGTACAACTTCCTAGGGCCCTGTGTACTTCTGATGGTATTCCAGAAAAGGGTCAAAAATCATGGGCAACACCAGTTTTTAAGAAATTGTATCCTGAAGCTTTTCTGAGTAGAATACCAGAAGCAACTAATTTATCTACATCTTCTGCTTTCATTGTAGATGGCATGTTCATTATTAATACAAGTCCTCTTAGAATTCACAGAACATTTTCAGATTATGCAGCTTTCTTATTTAATATTTGGGTTACACTTAAAAAGAAAAAGTTTCATTTTACAGAGATCCATCTGATATTTGACCACCCAAACAGACATGGCATCAGTCCAAAAGATGCAGAGAGATCTAGACGTGACACATTACATGTTGACACTGAGTACGAATCTATTTCAGATAATAGCCCTTTACCAAGCAACTGGAGAAATTCTATTTCAGATCGAATACAAAAGCGACTTCTGGTTAGCTTTCTTTCTCATAAATTTTTGCAACTTGCTAATGAGAAATTTTCAGTAGTTTCAGACTTTAGGTTTATAACTGCTGGTGGGTTCGATGGCGAGTTCTCAGATAAAGCTGTCTGCTCTAGTCAGGGCTCTGTTTCAGTTTTTACAATGGCTTGTGGGGATCATGAAGAGGCCGACACTAGAGTCTGGCTTCATGCAGCAACATCATCAGTAGCCAATGTCATTATATACAGCCCTGATACAGATGTTTACTTTATTGGTCTTCCTCTCTTGAAGAAAATTTCTAAAAATGTTTTTGTACAGTTGAAGGATACACCATATGAAAGTACATATGTTCATTTGAATAAACTTGTTAATGCACTGACAAATGATATTTGTTTTCAGGGTATCGACAACATTGCTCAGTGTATTCAAATGATTTATATTATCAGTGGCTGCGACTACATTTCTTACTTCAAGGGCCATGGTAAGAAGAGTTTCTTTGAGGCTTTCAGGAAAAATGCTTCCTTTATTACAGGCTCCATATGTAACATAAATACTGAAGATGGTCTGCAGTCTTTTTACAAACTCATAGCATGTGTTTACTTTACACGCCACAGTTCTGCTTTTATGCCATTTACAAAACCAAAAGCACTTTTTGACTCCTTTCAGGATGAAAATATACATGACAGACATTTACATCTGATTTCTGATATTAGAGAAAAAATGTGGGAGAGAATTTTAAGTGAAGTTGATATAATACCTAATGCAGATGCTTTAAAGTTGCACTTCAAGAGGTCAAGTTGGGTTTTCATTTTTTGGTCTAAAGCTATGAATCAATTTCTTGAACTACCCCCTCTCACTGATTTTGGTTGGAAAATTGAAAATGGTGAACTTAAATGTGATTGGGATATAGAGAGTAACCTCAAAAAAGTTTTACAAACAGTTGATTGGTATACCAAAGGGTGTTCTTGTAAGACTGGGTGCAACACAAATCGTTGCAAATGCAAAAAAGCTAAGTCCGACACAAATGATGGGTATTGTTCACCAGGCTGCAAATGTTACAACTGTCAAAATATGCCAAACTATGCTCAAACTTCTGATCTTGATATTTCCCTTTCAGATGTTGTCCTCGAAGAAACTCTCTTTGACAGCGATTCTGAAGAATCTGAAGTAGAAAATGAAAGTGTGCATGTAGATGCTGCAGCAGAATTAGAACAGATATATTTTGACCTCGATGAAACAAATGTGTAATGCAATTTGGTTTATTTTCTAGGTTATATGTCATTTTCTTGTTGAATGACACATATGATTAATGTTGAGATACAGATCTTGACTAGGAATTTAAAATAGGACATTCCTTTTATTAAGTCCCCCAAACAACGTTTGGGGACTTATTGTTTTTGCACCGTTTCTTATTATTAAGTCCCCGAAACAACGTTTGGGGACTTATTGTTTTTGCACCGTTTCTTATTATTATTAAGTCCCCCAAACAACGTTTGGGGACTTATTGTTTTTGCACCGTTTCTTATTATTATTATGTCCCCGACCACGAAGTGTCGTCGGGGACATATTGTTTTTACTCCGTTTCTTATTTTTCTTCTTATTATTATTATTATCATTACAAGTGTGACCGTGTATATAAATATACAAAAGGGTTTTTGATGTTTTATGATTAATAGGTACTGGCTACCCTTTCAGATAACCTGAAATACAGTTAAATATTGTTCAGTTTTTATACCAGCTATGACGTAGAAGTGGAAATAAAATTTTACTTGGGTATCCAATTCATTCTCGCTTCGTCATGATTTCATGTTGCTGATAGCGGTTTTGACTGCTGTATAATGTTTTTTGTTTGTTGTATTGTTTGAATTAGTGATTATTGTCATCATTCAATCGTGGTTTTAGTTCCTCCTCGTCTTGTTGTTTTCGTACAGTATTTTGTCTTAGGTTCTCTCTTGTTGAATTGAACTTTTGTCGATTGAGTTTTAAAGTGTGTTTTATATGTATGCTTTGTGCAAGCTTATCAATAGGGGGAAGGTTGGATCCAAAACAAGAGGCTCCCAAGAGCCTGAATCGCTCACCTGAACTACACAGATACATATATTTGTAGATATTATTGTGTATAACCATATGCGATTTAAATTTATGAAATATCTTGGATGTTTCAAGATATTGGGCTTAATAAGTGCAAATTTGGCAAAAATTAGGAAAAAGAACAATAACTCCCACATCAGCAGTCAGATCTTTTCCGAAATTTCAGGACAGGTAGATCTTAATATGCTGATCACTTTTGATTCTTGCACAATTTTGATATCTGAAACCAGTTTTGAGTTATTAGCAAAAAATGAAATTTGTCCCTATGTTCTATTTCTAGCCATGGTGGCCATGTTTTTTTATGAATCAAAAATATGAACGATAGAGTTGTAGCATATAAGCTATCAAACAGTGTGTCATGTTAAGATGCAGTTGGTCTTACCGTTTCAGACAAGTCAGGGGAAAAGTAATGAACAATGGTGAATATTGACGCTTTAAGGGCCATAACTCCTAAAAGAAATGGTTCTACAGCTTTGACCTAATGACATGAAATGTAGATCTTGATGTGCTTAATCATATGCAATTTGAATTTTTAAAATATCTTGTATAGTTTTCAAGATATAGGGCTAAATAAGTGCAAAATTTTGAAAGAATCCAGAAAAAGGGCAATAACTCCTATGTCATTTGTTGGATCTTCTTGAAAATTTCAGAGCACATAGATCTTGAAATGCTTATCACTTTTGTCTCCCATCAGAATTTTGATATCTGTTACCGTTTTTGAGTTATTTGCAAAAAACTGTAATTTGACCCCTATGTTCTATTTTAAGCCATGGAGGCCATATTTTTTGACGAATCAAAAATCTGAACGATAGAATTGTAGCATTAATGCTATTAAACAACTGTGCCAAGTTTGGTTGAAGTTGGATGTATGGTGTCAGACAAGTTAATCTTTGAAATTCAGGGTAAAAGTAATGAAAAATGGTAAATTTTGATGCTTTAAGGGCCATAACTCCTAAAAGAAATGGTTCTACAGCTTTGACCTAATCACATGAAATGTAGATCTTGATGTGCTTAATCATATGCAATTTGAATTTTTAAAATATCTTGTATAGTTTTCAAGATATAGGGCTAAATAAGTGCAAAATTTTGAAAAAAATCCAGAAAAAGGGCAATAACTCCTACATTGGTTGTTGGATCTTTTTGAAAATTTCTGGGCAGGTAGATCTTGAGGTGCTGATCACTTTTACCCAATGCCAGAATTTTGATATCTGTGACCGTTTTTGAGTTATTTGCAAAAAACTGTATTTCACCCCCCTGTTCTTTTTTTAGCCATGGCGGCCATGTTTTTATACGAATAAAAAATCTGAACGATAGTTTTGTATACATAATGCCACTAAACAACTATACTAAGTTTGGTTGCAATTGGACTTATGGTGTTGGACAAGTTAACGTTTGAAATATTGTTTACAGACGACGACAGACGACGACAGACGCCGACAGACGACGACGACGACGACGACGACGGACGCCAAGTAATGGTAAAAGCTCACATGGACCTTCGGTCCAGGTGAGCTAAAAACTAGTTTAACCCCGCCACATTTTATATGTGCCTGTCCTAAGCCAGGAAACTTTGCCAAAGCCTTTGTTTGTCCTTGTCATTCTGTGTTAACTGTTTTATGTCAAGAATTGGGTCTTTCGTTGATGATTTAGGGATTGGTTTTGAAACTTTTGTATTGTATTATAAGTCTTGGGCCAATGCAAGACGGTAAGCAGTGACCTATGGTCATGTTGAAGACTGCTTGCTGTTTTCCGTTGTGATTTTTTGAATTGCTGTTTGTTTATGTTTGTTGTGTCGCGTTCACTTATTCCACATCTCAATATCGTCTATTTAGGAACATACAGATGAAACGCTTTTGATTTTGATCTGTACTGATACTTATACAACTGCATACCAAATATTAATGGTGTACCATAACTTGTTAAACAAATTAGACCAACATCGCCCACAGGTTAGCCAAGAAGTTTAGCACGTTCAAAGATTGACTTGAGAATAGTTGACCAATATACAGAAGACAGACAACAAGAAAACAATCCAGAGAATAATATTTAAAGAATGATGCAAAAACAAATAAAAGCTTCCACTTAATATAATGTTTTTATTTATTCATATGACATTTATCTTAGATATACAAAAGTGTCATGTCCTCCCTCTTCATAATAGACATGAAAATCTCACTATTGTCTTTATTTGTTTTCAATATACCAGGAAAAAAGCTGACAAAAATAAAAAAAAATGCTATGGATCGAAGTCATTGAAATATCTATGTTTGTTGAAGGCGAATAGAGCTCCATTCTCTTTAATACGTGCATAGACAAGGTAATGGTAAGCTTCTCCAATCAGGGTTTAGTTTCCATTTTTGCACACAGTCATATGTCTATTGTTTTATTATATAATCGGTCTGACGGCCTAGTTGAGTAAAAAATATTCCTGCAATGGTTTCCTGACATGGTCGAATTCCTGTTTTGTCAGTATGTGTGCTTCTTTTACTTCTGCAAGACCCATTTAACATATATTTCCATCAACTAAACATAAAAACTGTCAGCTACATGTATTATCTGAATCCCGAAACTTGACTGTTTGTCCTCGGTGCCTTTATGTACATTTCTACAATAAATAAATAAAAATAATAATAGACTCAACGTTTTATAACTTTTCCTTATTGAACCGCCACATAGAAGGATGCAGTTATTTGTATGGTTAAAACTCGACTTTTGTATAAATCTGTGACATCCCTTTGAAAAGAACACATGTTTTAATATAAGGATAAAACGCTTCAGTCTATAGTCGAATGAGTTCACATAGAAATATTTCGGTTACATTTGTTTTTATATTTTAAAGCCTACACTAAACACAATCCCGCAATTAAAAACAAAACATATAGAAGCAATATTCTTATAAATTGATCAAAAGACTTTATAAATGTTTATAAAAAGTATTTACAAAGCTCCATGAGAAATTAAGCATCTTGATTTAAATCACTTTTTATAAGAAACCTACGATTTGAAAAGAGTCGGGCTTGTTTGTTTTTCTCAACGTTTTGTGTGATGCCAAATATTTGGTAGCAAAGTTTAAATAATGGATCAACGACAAATTTGATAAGATTTCGATAAACATGACAGGAAGTAGATGAGCAATACACCTTAAATCAAATCCCAAGTTAACTTAAACCTCCCTACTTTTTTTTCTGTTGTGAGGGTTACCTTCCAGCCCGTTGACCTCAAAGAAGCAAAAACAATTCTTTCAAAGACACTTTCACTAATCTTTTTGTATACTTTCATATATAACACCCTTAAACATAGGATATTTTCGTTTTTACGCATCTTAAACTTTATAAAATTCAATATCATAACTTTAATTACCATGTAAGATTACGAAAGTTAATATGATAATTGATTATGGTGTAAAATAATAAATCCTAAACGAATTCCACAGACGCCAGCGCGGCACCCCTCAAGCACCGCAAAATGGTTTTGCTACATTGTTGAAATGAATAGATGGCAATCGTAGGCCAAACGGAGGGTCATGGAGTTAGGGGTACTTTATCTTAACTAATGTTATAGGAGCTAATGCTGAGGCTGCATACCAAATATCAAAAGGCTGTGATTAGTAGTTGTCGAGGAAATTATTACGAAAATATTTTTCCGACCGGCACGCCGAAATGAATGATTTTAATAACCGGGATTTTTCACTTGAACAAGGCCTAAATTTTTGCCGTTAAATATAACTAATTTTTAACCGCTTTGAACGAAACAGCAAATCTGTCGAGAAAAGTGATCGGCCCTTAAACCATAATTCGATTTGCAAGTATGCTTCCTGTACACACACACACACACACATGTATTAAATCAATTTTGATATTTAACAAGTATCCCTCAAATTGTGTAAGCATTGTCCATTTATATGCGCATTCAGAAGAAAAAGCGATGAAAATTTTGAATCCACACAATAACATTGTAATTGATAATATATATATATTTTTTTTTCTCGAAATGTTATAATTGTCAAAAATATTTGTACAAATAAAAATAACAACAAAGTTCCAGACGAGAAATTTTGCTACGCATGACTCGTTTGGTTTTGTCTATTCAAGACTCATCATGTATTGTACAAACTATTTTACCAAGGGACCGACCATTTAACTTGAAGAGGGGGCTTGGTTTTTTCCTTAAAAAATGTTCTGAAAATTATTTTTGATGCAAAAAATATTGTGGCAGCAGAGGGTAAGAAAAAAATATTTTGAAGAAGGATTTCTGCCATATAAAACAATGATAATAACGAAAAAAAATATTCTGTTGTGACGCCTTAGAAAAATAGATATTTTTTACCGCGGGGAAAAATATTTCTGTTTTGACCAAAACAAAAAAGCAAGGCCTCCCTTCAAGTTAAATGGTCTGTCCCTAATAAAATAAAGTTTATTAAATACATTTTGTAAATAGATATCATAAAAACTAAAGTGATGTAACTTTTTGAATCCACACAATAACATTATAATTGATAATTTATTTCCCTTTTTTTTATCAAAAAGTTATAATTGTTAACAGTAGTTGTACAAATAAGGCACGGACCATTTGATTTTCTGGAGGGGGCCTGGGATTTTACCTTGAGCCGGGAATTTTTTTTCGCCCGCTTTGCGGGCCAGATTATTTTTTTCACACACATATTAAGCAAGGAAATTTTGTTGGCAAGATTATTTTTTTTCAATTGGCAAGATTGAAACCAGATTATTTTTTTCAACCTAGGTGCTGGCCAGATTATTTTTTTTTACGAAAATCAGGGCCGGGAAATTTTTTTCCAAGAAAATCAAATGGTTCGTGCCTAAAAATGACAACAAAGTTCCAGACAATAAATTTTGCTCTGCCTGACGTGCATTTTGTCTATTCAAGACTCATCAAGTATTTGTACAAACTGTTTTACTAATAGAATAAAGTTAAATAAATACATTTTTAACAGTCCGAAAACCGGTGGTATTTAAACAATAGAATGTGAGCTCTTCATCGGAAAAGATAGGAAAGTCAATTCGAATGTTTATCCTGGTTGTCAAGTGAATCAAAAGTTCTTTTTAGTACAAAATTTCTTCCAATTTTAAGTTATGCTGATAAAATAAACTTTTTTGAATTAAAAAGAGTTTTTAAAAGTAACAGATTGCATTTTAATGCATGTTATTATGTGGATATTTATGAAATGCATACGGTGCAAACTGAAATGGATCGCACAACTTTAACTTTTATATAAAAAATTGAAAAAAATCACACTATTTGTTTAAATGTATATCTTCCCATCTGCAAATTTTCAGACATGTACTACAAGAGGTAAAGCCAAAATAAAATTAAGAAAAAGACCTATTTTTCTAGTCCGTCTTGACAACCTTCTTTTTAAAAGTACACGATTTACCTGTTGAATTCGATTATGTCATAGAACATGTTTACCTTTTTGACCGGTATCCGTAAATTGGGATCAACAGTATGTGAATTTGCATTGTATTGGAGTAATAAATGTCCAATTCAATATTCAGTCATCCGTTTAAAAAATAGGAATGCCTCCCATTCATCATGTTTATAATTTATTAAAGATAGAACTTGGTTGTGTCCCTTGAAAGTTTTTCATAGTTACACATTGAATTCAAATGGATCGTTATATGATAACAGTAAAATATAATTTTCAAACTAATATCTGTCGAAAGAAAAGGTAATAACCTAACATTCCCACAAGTTTCGAAAATGTACTGCAGGTATTACGCCTTGCGTGATTTTTTAAAGGTTGAGTTGACATTTTAATTTTTTTCAACGGCCAATAAGTTTCACTCGATTTGTTAAAGACATAGAACCTATCAATTTCGCATTTTTTAACATTGAATAACAAGTACATATATTTAAAATATACTATCTAAAACTTACCTTTAGCAACATAAAAACTAAAAGTTTTGCAGTTTTCTATAAAATAATCTTATTTTAATTATCCAGTATTGTCCAGCATAAATATTTACATTTGGTAAACTGGGTACTGTTAAACTAAGAAACGAAATGTAACCAAACGAGACGAAGAGAAAACGAAATAGGTAAATTAAGAAAAACGACTGGTGTCGGCTAAAATCGATTCAATTTTTCTTTTTACCAGTTCTCTCGATTTCGTTTCCTTTCTTAATACAGATTTCGGTTGCTAATTTTAAGTTGTTTACGTTTCCTTCTTAACCGAGATAGTTTTTTTGCAGCTCCGTTTCGTTTGGTTACTTTTTGTTTCTCAGTTTACCAGTACCCGCAAGTGTTTACATTCTATAATTAGTTTGTCCTCTTTTTTGACACTGCGTTTTTTTCTACAGTTTTCCGTCGAAAAGAATGCTTTCTGGCAGGTTTTTTGAAAATTTAACAGTTTCTTCAAAGGTTTTACAATGTATTCTTCAAATAGTGTGAATTTCAGTATTTTTTAAAATTTGCCAAAATGATAGGTTCTATGTCTTTAAAATATGCACTTTTGTTGACCTTATAAACAACTGTTTACGCAACAGAAAAGATTCGTTAATAACATAACATGTCCAACGTATATGATAGTAGTCAAATCCATGCGTAATAAATGAAAATTGAAGATTGTTTACATGCCGTGGCCATCGTTGTTGTCATCGTTAAAAATTTAAAAACACATTAGCTGTTTTCTGCAGGGGAGATAATTGAATACCACTAGATATTAGACTGTTAATATATATAAAAACTAGATCGACGTGTTTGAAAATTAAAATATATATCAAATACATAAAATAACGTATAATTATGTTCTTTAAAATGACAAACACTTACCTAAAAAGCAGATAAACCAATCCCAAATACATTGATTCTTTGATGGCCAGAGTTTACATAAAAGTGACCACGTGAAATTTCAATTGCCTTTTTATACCAAGAGGTCAAACCGGGTGCTCTTGACCTCACACCGGGTTTATCTTTCGGAATATCCTCTAGATACTTCCTTTATAAGTATACTGAAGGAAAAGGTTAAATGAGTGCGTTTAACCAGGTGAATATCTATAAATAACATTGACGTAAACTTGCAAGGGGTCAAACCAGGTGCTGTTGACCTTGCACCGGGTGAAGCTTTCTGATTGATCTTTCTCAGATATTATTGGTTGATTAAAACTGGAAAATCCCCTAGTACATTTCTGTCTTGCAGGTGAAGATAATGGCTTCCATGACCTAATTTAAAACCTGTCCGCTTCAAAAGTTTACAGGCCGATTGCAATTTTATTACAGCATCTATCAAAATTATCTTACACTTGATTCTAGAAAAAACATGTCTTAATCCAATGGTGTATTTATTTTTTTGCTGCAACATATAGTAAAGGCTAAACTATCAAAAGAAGTTGTTTACCACATTAATTTGTATATTTATACATAATTATGTCCCCGACCACGAAGTGTCGTCGGGGACATATTGTTTTTACTCCGTTTCTTATTTTTCTTCTTATTATTAAATCCCCGACCACGAAGTGTCGGGGATTTATTGTTTTTGCACCGTTTCTTATTTTTATTATTATTCTTCTTCTGGACCCAACTTTGTCCGTAGGATTTCTCGAAGACGAAAAGACATAGGTCAATGAAACTTACCAGAAAAATAGGTCACCACTAGGAAATGATCCTTCCGATTTCGAAATTTTGAAAATGGCGGCCATCATGGATTAGCGGCCATTTTGAATTTGAAAAAAAATTTCAAAATAATCATAAAAAATCACAAAAAATATGGATATGAACCAAAATAGGTTTATAGGTCAATATAACCGGACAATATGCAACCATTTTCCGAAAAATCCAAGATGGCCGCCATATTCAAAATGGCCACCAAAGGGCGAAAATTGAAAAGTTGTCCGATTTCAACAAAAATTGGCATTAAGGTCAATATTGATATTACAAACAACATGGTGACATTTTCGAATAAATCAAAGATGGCTGTCATATTCAAAATGGCTGCCAAAGTGCGAAAATTGAAAAGTTGTCCGATTTCAACGAAAATTTGCATTAAGGTCAATATTGATATTACGAACAACATGGCAACATTTTCGAACAAATCCAAGATGGCCGTCATATTCAAAATGGCCGACAAAGTGCGAAAATTGAAAAGTTGTCCGATTTCGACAAAAATTGGCATTTAGGTCAATATTGATATTACGAACAATATGGCGACATTTTCGAACAATCCAAGATGGCCGCCTAAGTCCAAAAAGCTGAACAAAATTGTGACAAAAGTGGGCACGGGATGGGATTATTTTGTGACTTGCTTGCAACCACAATCAGCACTTGTTATTCTTCTTCTTCTGGACCTAACTTTGTCCGTAGGATTTTTCAAAGACGAAAGACATAGGTCAATGAAACTTACCAAACAAATAGGTCACCACTAGGAAATGATCTTTCCGATTTCGAAATTTTGAAAATGGCGGCCATCTTGGATTGGCAGCCATTTTGAATTTGAAAAAAAATACAAAATAAATCTTTAAAAATCACAAAAAATATGGATATGAACTAAAATAGGTTTATAGGTCAATAATAAGGTCCCGGACAATATGCGACCATTTTCCGAAAAATCCAAGATGGCCGCCATATTCAAAATGGCTGCCAAAGTGCAAAAATTTAAAAATTGTCCGATTTCAACGAAAATTGGCATTTAGGTCAATATTGACATTACGAACAACATGGCGACATTTTCGAACGAATCAAAGATGGCCGCCATATTCAAAATGGCCGCCAAAATGCGAAAATTGAAAAGTTGTTTGATTTAAAAAAAATTGGCATTTAGGTCAATAGTGATATTACGAACACCATGGCAACATTTTTGAACAAATCCAAAATGGCTGGCATATTCAAAATAGCTGCCATAATGCGAATAGTGAAAAGTTGTCCAATTTCAACGCAAATTGGTATTTAGGTCAATATTGATATTACGAACAAAATGGTGACATTTTCGAACAATTTTGTGACAAAAGTGGGCACGGGAGGGGATTTTTTTGTGACTTGCTTGCAATCACAATCAGCACTTGTTTTTCTTCTTCTTCTGCTTCTTCTTCTTCTTCTTCTGGACCTAACTTTGTCCGTAGGATTTCTCGAAGACAAAAAGACAAAGGTCAATGAAACTTACCAGAAAAAAGGTCACCACTAGGAAATGATCTTTCCGATTACGAAATTTTGAAAATGGTGGCCATCTTGGATTGGCGGCCATTTTGAATTTGAAAAAAAAAATCATAAAAGATCACAAAAAATATGGATATGAACCAAAATAGGTTTATAGGTCAACATTAGGGTCCGGATAATATACGACCATTTTCCGAAAAAGCCAAGATGGCCGCTATATAAAAAATGGCCGCCAAAGTGCGAAAATTGAAGAAAAGTTATCCAATTTCAACGAAAATTGGCATTTAGGTCAATATTGATATTACAAACAACATGGCGACATTTTCGAACAAATCAAAGATGGCCGTCATATTCAAAATGGCCGACAAAGTGCGAAAATCGAAAAGTTGTCCGATTTCAACAAAAATTGCTATTTAGGTCAATATTGATATTACGAACAACATGGCGACATTTTCGAACGATCCAAGATGGCCGCCGAAGTCCAAAAAGCTGAATAAAATTGTGACAAAAGTGGGCACGGGAGGGGATTATTTTGTGACTTGCTTGCAATCACAATCAGCACTTGTTATTCTTCTTCTTCTTCTTCTTCTTCTTCTTCTTCTTCTTCTCGACCTTACTTTGTCCGTAGGATTTCTCGAAGACGAAAAGACATAGGTCAATGAAACTTACTCAAAAAATAGGTCACCACTAAGAAATGATCCTTCCGATTTCGAAATTTTGAAAATGGCGGCCATCTTGGATTGGCGGCCATTTTGAATTTGAAAAAAATACAAAATAAATCATAAAAAATCACAAAAATATGGATATGAACCAAAATAGGTTTATAGGTCAATATTAAGGTCCCGGACAATATGCGAACATTTTCCGAAAAATCCAAGATGGCCGCCATATTAAAAATTGCTGCCAAAGTGCGAAAATTTAAAAGTTGTCCGATTTCAACGAAAATTGGCATTTAGGTCATTATTGATATTACGAACAACGGTGACATTTTCGAACAAATCCAAGATGGCCGCCATATTCAAAATGGCCGCCAAAGTGCGAAAATTGAAAAGTTGTTTGATTTCAACGAAAATTAACATTTAGGTCAATAGTGATATTACGAACCACATGGCAACATTCACTGGCGGTTGGCGGCTACTCGTAACGGCAGTTACGAGTATCACAAGATGGTGGAGGATTTTCTGATTTATTTTTATCACGTCCAAAACGATGAATCTCGCTTCGAAAACAAAGTCTCTTGATGTCAGGTAGATGACAAATAAAAAATATAAATATTCCATTTTATCTTTTTAAGTAAAATGCCTTCTACTTCGAAAATTTCAAATATTTAAAAACACAATTGATACTCGTAACTGCAAAATCGAAAACAGTGACGATACGCGTAACTGCTAAGGTATGATGTTGGTAACGGACAAATATTATATCAAAACAGTGAAAGTACATTTAGAAAAAAAACATAAATTACTAGTATTGTATGTGTTTGTAATTCTTATACAACCGCAAAAAAAAATTGCGGACGTATAAAGATATGATGCTGTCGTCGTCGTCGTCGTCGTTTGCTTTATCTGTTAACATTTGTGTTCCCACAATAACTTTAATTCTAGTTATCTGATTGCAATGAAATTTGATACATAAAAGGATGGATGGGATTGATTTTAGGGGTCCACCTTTTTTCGTTTAGGAATAAGGACCAAAAAGGGGCAAAAAATGCAACTTTTTTGTTTGTTTCAATAGTAACTTTTGTTATGGTTAACCAAATGCTGTGGACTTTCACTTTAATGTTTTATATCAATAAAGTCTACCAAAGGCTGCATGGGCAAAACAAAGTTGGCAGTCCACCACTGGCAATATGTGTCAAGAGCAGTTTACTGTCCATATTAGGCCGAAACATACCGTGTTCGCTATATTGCGGTAGTATCATGCAGCGCTCTGCGAAGCTTATTATTTAAGTAAATGGGTGAACTGGATCTTTAAGCTCTATCACAGGCGTGTGGGTCTTTGATTTTATTTTTCATTAATTGTAAGGGTATAAAAATTCTGACCCTCAATTTTTTACCGGACATATACATGTGGTAATAAAGCAAGGTTCATTTTTTATATATAATACTCACAATAAATAAATATAAAATCATAGACCCAAACGCCAAACTGATATACCTCTCTGTTCTAGAAAGTTTTTAGAGTTTATGAAAGGGCGATGAATATAAAATGTTGATGAAAAATGATGGTTTGGGTTGGGAAACGTAAAAAAACAGTAAATTTTATAGACCACAGGAAAAGGGGGAGAGGTGAGTATGGACTAAAAATTTAGCATATGTGATGCACATCTTGGTGGTCCACAAATGGATATGAAGCGTGTCACTCTCCGCACTGGATGGTCCACTATGATAAGCTGTCAGGCTTTCTGTATTATAGACTTGACAAACCCCGCGGACAAGGGTCAATCTATTAATCCACCTAAGGTACACACTTTGGTCGCTTTGTGGAATAGGCACTTGCCCGATGTCAAAATCACAAGACTCTCAGTTCAGCTAGGCTCTGTTGCGGGCTTGTTCGTCACGAAAACTTTCAATTATCATATAATTACATGTATTCAAAGGAATTGTCTCTCAGTCCCCACATGCAGGGACGCGTATCCCCTAGACCTCGCCGTCCCCGCCTCCAGTATTCATGAAACATAGATTTTAACGAAAATATGCCGACCTGCAGAAAACAGTTTTAAATGTAATTTTTAAGATATTCAAAAAATCTACTATTGTTATGATGATCACTTTTTCATTTGGACCATTCAGCAACGTTGAAAAATCTTCACCTTGGGGTTTATTTTGGGTCTCTAGCTTATCCATGAATGTTACATGATTTTCAACCTGCCCCAAGTTTTGGCGGTACGTTTTTAATGAACGAGCGTTTTATCATCTTTTAATTTGGCATACTTTCTAACTTGTTTATTTTTTTTGGGGGGGGGGGGCATGCTTCATTGTATGTCCAGTTCTTTTCATTAGTATCACTCTTAATCAATTTATAGTTCGCACATTTTTAACATGAAGCTTCATTAAAAATGTGCTACGGTCAATGGTTTTACACACCAATGAAACATCAAAATACAAACATTCGATTCTTATAATTACATTTTTAATGCTTTTTTAGCTCACCTGATCCGAAGGGTCACGTGAGCTATTGTAATGGTCACGCGTCCGTCGTTCACTTTTCTTCAAAGATCTTCTCCTCTGAAACCACCGAAGGGATTACTTTGAAACTTTATACACTTGATCTTTAGTATGTCTTCTACCAAGTTTGGGAAATTTGTGCACGCTGACCAACCAACATGGCCGCCGTAACTAAAACAGAACAGGGGTGTCAGACCATAGTTTTTAGCTTATAGCTCAAAAAGTATAAGAGATAGAGAAAATCTGAAGCAACCTTCCATGTTCAGCATCAAAAGCTCTACGAAACTTTTCATTGAGTTAAAGTTGTGGGACAACTCCTCAAAGGAGTTATTTCCCCTTAATCGTCAAAATTGACCATTTTCACAGTTTTTAGACTTTATCTTGAAAACTGTAAGAGCCAGAGGAAAAGTTAGCATCGCAAAATTGTTCAGCTCATTGAGAACTACAAAAATGATTTCAGGGTCAAAATCAACCTTTTTAGAGTTATCCCCCTTTTACTGTTTTCAATCAATTTTAACTTGTTTTTTTTCAAATAAAAAGCTTTATTACTTTGTATAATTCTTGATCTTAAGAGTGTTTTTTTATCCTAACTGGTTTCTTTTATGTTACTTACCAAGTACATGTAGACTATGTTGCCCACTAGTTAAGAGGCTTAGGCATAAGTGATCAGGGGGGGGGGGGGGCGATTCGGGCTCCTGGGAGCCTCTTGTTATTCATTTTTGTTTAATTTTATGGTGCGTCTTCAGGTAGACCTTCGAAAACAATATTCCACTTTGAGATACGCTTTCCTTGCTTCCAGTTGCGTATCTCCAAGTGAAATATTGTTTTCGAATGTCTAAAAATTGGGATACTTGATGTTGAATGACCGAAAAGGCAAAGACATCCCCAAACAAACCACGCAGCATACAAAATACACAACAACTTTTAAATGCCAAATCGGCAAAGGTCAGTTACGAGTATCTTCTCAAAAACATATTTTACAGTTACGAGTATTTCATCATTGCAGTTACCGACAGCTTCGTGTTTTTTTAGATTGACGATTCACGAGTTTCACACTACTAAAGCGTATGTTAGATGGCAACTGTATGCCATTAGCCTCGATATTCTTTCTATTTTCATTCAAAAGAAAATCTTTTATAAAAGATATAAAGTAAAATCCGACTTTCCAGCAATATCCACCGCCATCTTGAGATACTCGTAAATGCCGTTACGAGTAGCCGCCAACCGCCAGTGAAAATTTTCCAACAAATCCAAAATGGCTGGCATATTCAAAATGGCTGCCATAATGCAAAAAGTGAAAAGTTGTCCAATTTCAACGCAAATTGGTATTTAGGTCTATATTGATATTACGAACAACATGGCGACATTTTCGAACAATTTTGTGACAAAAGTGGGCACGGGAGGAGATTTTTTTGGTGACTTACTTGCAATCACAATCAGCACTTGTTTTTCTTCTTCTTCTTCTTCTTCTTCTTCTACTTCTTCTTCTTCTTCTTTTTCTTCTGGACCTAACTTTGTCCGTAGGATTTCTCGAAGACAAAAAGACATAGGTCAATGAAACTTACCAGAAAAAAAGATCACCACTGGGAAATGATCTTTCCAATTTCGAAAATTTGAAAATGGCGGCCATCTTGGATTGGCGGCCATTTTGAATTTGAAAAAAACCCAAAATAAATCATAAAAAATCACAAAAAATATGGATATGACCCAAAATAGGTTTATAGGTCAATATTAAGGTCCCGGCCAATATGCAACCATTTTCCGAAAAATCCAAGATGGCCGCCATATTCAAAATGGCCGCCAAAGTGCGAAAATTGTAGTAAAATTATCCAATTTCAACGAAAATTGGCATTTAGGTTAATATTGATATTACAAACAACATGGCGACATTTTCGAACGAATCCAAGATAACCGTCATATTCAAAATGGCCGCCAAAGTGCGAAAATTGAAAAGTTGTCCGATTTCAACGAAAATTGGCATTTAGGTCAATATTGATATTACGAACAACATGGTGACATTTTCGAACAAATCCAAGATGGCCGTCATATTCAAAATGGCCGCCAAAGTGCAAAAATTGAAAAGTTGTCCGAATTCAACGAAAATTGGCATTTAGGTCAATATTGATATGACGAACAATATGGCGACATTTTCGAACAAATCCTGGATGGCCGCCGAAGTCCGATAGGCTGAAGGAAATTGTGAGAAAAGTGGGCATGGGAGGGGATTTTTTTTGTGACTTTCTTGCAATCACAATCAGCACTTGTTATAATTATACTTTTTTCTTTTTCTTCCGTCAACCTGATGCACGAACTTGTCCGACTATCTCCTCGGACAAAGGTGGACCGATCGATTTGAAACTTGGAGGGGTGATAGGTCCCAAGGTCCTACAGTGTTTTTTGCGATTTATAATTTCAAAATGGCCGCCATTTCCAAGATGGCCGCCAAAAACCGAAAAACTATTACCTTATTTATCTTGGAAACCACATGATGAAATTCAACGAAACTTGGTATACATGTTCAGAAACATAATTGGAAACTTTTTGGGCAAAAAAAAATTTTGCGAGTGGCGGCCATTTTGAAAAATGGCCGAAAAAGAGCGAAAAATGTAAACATTGTCCGATTTCAACGAAACTCGGTATACAGGGTATATGGGTGATGGCGACTGACGGCACATTGTTGGAATTTCTGTAATGGCCGCCATTTTCAAGATGGCCGCCGAAAACCGCGAAAAATGTAAACATTGTCCGATTTCAACGAAACTTGGTATACAGGATATATGGGTGATGGCGACTCACAGCGCATTGTCGGAATTTCCGTAATGCCTGCCATTTTCAAGATGGCCGCCGAAAATCGCGAAAAATGTAAACATTGTCCAATTTTAACGAAACTTGGTACACAGGGTATATGGGTGATGGCGACTCACGGCACATTGTCGGAAATCTGTTGAAGAGGACAGACATTATATGAGAACGGGAGGGGACATCCCACATTTCGGGAAACGTAAATTTTAATTATTATACTTTTTTCTTTTTCTTCCGTCAACCTGATGCACGAACTTGTCCGACTATCTCCTCGGACAAAGGTGGACCGATCGATTTGAAACTTGGAGGGGTGATAGGTCCCAAGGTCCTACAGTGTTTTTTGCGATTTATAAATTCAAAATGGCCGCCATTTCCAAGATGGCCGCCAAAAACCGAAAAACTATTACCTTATTTTTCTTGGAAACCACACGATGAAATTCAACGAAACTTGGTATACATGTTCAGAAACATAATTGGAAACTTTTTGGGCAAAAAAAAATTTCGCGAGTGGCGGCCATTTTGAAAAATGGCTGAAAAAGAGCGAAAAATGTAAACATTGTCCGATTTCAACGAAACTTGGTATAGAGGGTATATGGGTGATGGCGATTCACGGCGCATTGTCGGAATTTCTGTATTGGTCGCCATTTTCAAGATGGCCGCCGAAAATGGCGAAAAATGTAAACAATGTCCGAATTCAATGAAACTTGGTATACAGGGTATATCGGTGATGGCGATTCACGGCGCATTGTCGGAATTTCCGTATTGGTCGCCATTTTCAAGATGGCCGCCGAAAATGGCGAAAAATGTAAACATTGTCCGATTTCAATGAAACTTGGTATACAGGGTATATGGGTGATGGCGACTGACGGCACATTGTTGGAATTTCTGTAATGGCCGCCATTTTCAAGATGGCAGCCGAAAATCGCGAAAAATGTAAACATTGTCCGATTTCAACGAAACTTGGTATACAGGATATATGGGTGAAGGCGACTCACAACGCATTGTCGGAATTTCTGTAATGGCTGCCATTTTCAAGATGGCCGCCAAAAATCACAAAAAATATAAACATTGTCCAATTTTAACGAAACTTGGTACACAGGGTATATGGGTGATGGCGACTCACAGCGCATTGTCGGCAATCTGTTGAAGAGGACAGACATTATATGAGAACGGGAGGGGACATCCCACGTTTCGGGAAACGTAAATTTTAATTATTATTATACTTTTTTCTTTTTCTTCCGTCAACCTGATGCACGAACTTGTCCGACTATCTCCTCGGACAAAAGTGGACCGATCGATTTGAAACTTGGAGGGGTGATAGGTCCCAAGGTCCTACAGTGTTTTTTTGCAATTTATAATTTCAAAATGGCCGCAATTTCCAAGATGGCCGCCAAAAACCGAAAAACTATTACCTTATTTTTCTTGGAAACCACATGATGAAATTCAACGAAACTTGGTATACATGTTCAGAAACATAATTGGAAACTTTTTGGGCAAAAAAAAATTTCGCGAGTGGCGGCCATTTTGAAAAATGGCCGAAAAAGAGCGAAAAAAATGTAAACATTGTCTGATTTCAACGAAACTTGGTATAGAGGGTATATGGGTGATGGCGATTCACGGCGCATTGTCGGAATTTCCGTATTGATCCCCATTTTCAAAATGGCTGCCGAAAATGGCGAAAAATGTAAACATTGTCCGATTTCAATAAAACTTGGTATACAGGGTATATGGGTGATGGCGACTGACGGCACATTGTTGGAATTTCTGTAATGGCCGCCATTTTCAAGATGGCCGCCGAAAATCGCGAAAAATGTAAACATTGTCCGATTTCAACGAAACTTGGTATACAGGATATATGGGTGATGGCGACTCACAGCGCATTGTCGGAATTACCGTAATGGCTGCCATTTTCAAGATGGCCGCCGAAAATCGCGATAAAATGTAAACATTGTCCAATTTTAACGAAACTTGGTACACAGGGTAAATGGGTGATGGCGACTCACGGCGCATTGTCGGAAATCTGTTGAAGAGGACAGACATTATATGAGAACGGGAGGGGACATCCCACGTTTCGGGAAACGTAAATTTTAATTCTTCTTCTTCTTCTTCTTCATCCGATTCTTCCACTTAGTCGTGAACTTGTCCGGAGATCCCAGAGAAAACGACTCCACATATCAATATGAAACTTGGCAGGATAATAGATTGTAAAGAAAGGAAGCTTCGTTTACAATCAGACTTTTCAAAATGGCCGCCGTTTCCATGGAAACAGGAAAATGGACTAAATATTGGACATTGCAATATCTCGGTAACTTAGGTGCGCAGGGTTCTGAAATTTTGTAGGTTGATAGAGCAAAACATTCTCTTTAATAATATGAAAAAAAAAATTTGAAGCGATATTTACGGTTTTCGAGATATAAATAAAAATGTGATTTCTCAAGGGAGATAATCGGGTCGAATTTTTCAAAGTGCTCCAATTTACATGAAAATTGATATTTAGGGTTTTTTTGACATGCTGAAGAGAATAGTGGCAAATACAGGTCGTTTGGGGGACTTTGTGACTTGCTTGCAATCACAGTTAATACTTGTTATTCTTCTTCTTCCGATTCTTCCGCTTAGTCGTGAACTTGTCCGGAGATCCTAGCAAAAATGACTCAACAAATCAAAATGAAACTTGGCAGGATGCAAGATTGGCATGAAAGGAAGCCTTGTTGATAATCGGAATTTTCAAAATGGCCGCCGTTTCCATGGAAACAGGAAAATGGACTAAATATTGGACATTGCAATATCTCGGTAACCTAGGTGCGCAGGGTTCTAAAATTTTGTAGGATGATACAGCAAAACATTCTCATTAATAATATGAAAAAAAAATTTGAAGCGATATTTACAGTTTTCGAGATATAAATAAAAATGTGATTTCAAGGGAGATAATCGGGTCAAAATTTTCAAAGTGCTCAGATTTATATGAAAATTGATATTTAGGGTTTTTTTGACATGCTGAAGAGAATAGTGGCAAATACGGGTCGTTTGGGGGACTTTGTGACTTGCTTGCAATTACAGTTAATACTTGTTATTATTCTTCCAATTCTTCCACTTAGTCGTGAACTTGTCCGGAGATCCCAGAGAAAACGACTCCACATATCAATATGAAACTTGGCAGGATAATAGATTGTAAAGAAAGGAAGCCTCATTGACAATTGGAATTTTCAAAATGGCCGCCGTTTCCATGGAAACAGGAAAATGGACTAATTATTGGACATTGCAATATCTCGGTAACCTAGGTGCGCATGGTTCATAAATTTTGTAGGTTGATAGAGCAAAACATTCTCTTTAATAATATGAAAAAAAATTTTGAAGCGATATTTACGGTTTTCGAGATATAAATAAAAATGTGATTTCTCAAGGGAGATAAATTTTGAAGCGATATTTACGGTTTTCGAGATATAAATAAAAATGTGATTTCTCAAGGGAGATAATCGGGTCGAAATTTTCAAAGTGCTCTGATTTACATAAAAATTTATATTTAGGGGTTTTTGGACATGCTGAAGAGAATAGTGGCAAATACGGGTCATTTGGGGGACTTTGTGACTTGCTTGCAATCACAGTTAATACTTGTTTCAATTGAAGTTACAAATGTAGGCTTCTTAATGAATGTCCAAACTGTATATATACTCTCTCAAAAAAGAAACGCAACATATAAAGATACTTAAAATACTTTTGAAATAAAAACTAATGAATTTCAACTAAAAATTGACGTACGAATGTGAAATTTTGCAGAATAATTAAAAAATGGTTAATCTTACGTGTGATATAAACACAATTCAAATTTACCAGCCAACAAAGGCGCAGCGCCAACTGAAGTTATACCGACTAAATGATAAAATCACGACTTCACTTGTGTTCTCTCTGTTTCTAAAAAAACGCTGCATACGATCTTCTGGCTCCCATTTTCACACATATTGAAGCCTTTGCTCCCATACCCCACGTTTTTAAAAACATCGGGTGGCGCTAGCGCTTGCACTTATCCAACTTTGAAAAATCAGAGAAATTGATAGTCTTATCTAACATCCACTAATTCTGGTAACCAATATGTGAAACGGTCACTTTTTTGGTTCCATAACCATGCAAAAATCTTCCTTTCTTTGATACCATCATTATCATAACGATAATCCCGTCTAAAGTGGTTAAAATTAGGCTCAACATGAGGCGTGAATTTCCCCTGCACACGACATATCGGTTGAAGGAGTTTTGAACAAGGGAATTCTCCTTGGATTATTCATCCAGAATGATATCAGCACCAAAACATTGTCGTAAACTAAAATACCAATTTTTACAAAGAAAGCTTCTGCTAAACATTCTAACAAATGGCAAACAATATGAGAAGGAAGGTTCAGAGATTTTGAAAAATTGGGTGGAGTGTAGTGCATCAAGAGTCAAATGGGAACATGAGAATCCTTACCAATAACATAACAAACGTAAAACACAAGACATTTTTGCTTTTTAAAGACTTTCTGAAAATTTTGATCTTATGAAAAATCGTGCATCTACTGATTAAATCGGATCTGCGCATGCGCCAACGCCTAATTGTGCAATCAAAAACCACGGAAAGAAAGCACAAACTTTTGGGTGATAAGAATCAGATATTGAAATCTTGTGCGGGACGTTCTTTTGAATATGGGGGTGGCAGTTTGAGTACTGTCTTGCAAACAAACTGCATGACATAATTCTGATTGGCATGCGCACTCAATTTGTAGACATTTTATAAAAAAATTTAGCAATTAAAGAAAAAGTGGCCCCTCTACAATTGCCAAGTCAAATTTCATAATGATATTTTAACAATTGATGATATAAAACTCGACTTTAGTATGCGATGTAATTTTAAAATTTTTGCATGTTGCGTTTCTTTTTTGAGTGAGTATAGTTTATTCATACACAATACTATGTATGTACTTCTATGCATATTTTTATTTCAGACATACCAATAGTTTTTTAATCAGTATTGTTTGTGTTTGTACATGTATAATATATGTGATTTATGTAATACTGTAGATATCTTGAGGTTCACATTGTTTATACAAAATGTACATGTCCTAATACATGTATATACATGTACATATTTTCTGATTATGAGATTTTTTAATGACACATTAATCATGTTAATTGATTTAATCCAATTTTTATCATAGGTTTTAAGTACTTGATTCTTCTCTTTTTAATTGTATTTCAGCTTCTTATTAACAAAGAAGCAAGATGATGTAGATGGCATACATGTACTTATACATGTATTGTATGCCCAAATGTATGTTTTACTGACAAGATTTGTTTGTTGCTTTAATGATGACCTACATTATTAGGTGTTGTAATGCATTTTGTTGTTCAAATGCTTATGTTGTGTTTAACTTTACTTTCAGAAAATAATTATACCTGTATATATATATATTTCAGATACACTGCCTGTGCCAGTTTCATATACAGTATTCTCCTTGATGACTGTGAATAGAAGAACATTTAATAATAACAGAATTATGAATAATGTACATTTTATTTGACTTTGACTTTTAAATTCTATATAGGTACATGCACATACAGATGTTTCATCGTCGAGATATCTCATAATCATTAACATTTTCTAAATGTACACACTAATATATGCATACATACATGTATTTTGTGTTTATAAGTTATACCTGTCAACTTATATGAAATTCAATTACAACTGCATAATATAATGTAATTGCCACATAACATGCATAATAAGAAATGTTTCTCAATTAGAACATAAATCATTTATTATTACATATACTATGAGTTCAGTTGTGCCTACATTTGTGCATGTCCATGTGTCTCTTTGTCTATATATGTGAATGCAGGTCATTCGTGTGCCGTCTGGGGAAAGGCAGGCATTGCGCCCCGAGTACCTAAATGTCTTTATGTGAATGCTGGTCATTCGTGTGCTGTCTGGGAAAAGGCAGGCATTGCGCCCTGAGTACCTAAATGTCTTTTTGTGAATGCTGGTCATTCGTGTGCCGTCTGGGGAAAGGCAGGCATTGCGCCCTGAGTACCTAATCTAAATGTCTTTATGTGAATGCTGGTCATTCTGTGGTTGTGTAAAGTATATGCAATTATAAATGGAACAGTTCTTTGTTTTATAAAGCTCAAAAAAAGGAGAAACAAAAAACTTGTCAATTCAATTTAAAAAATCATATACTTAATTTTGGAGTGTATTTTAAGACTAAAAGGTCGAGTAAGACATGTAAATTGTGCATGTACCTAACATCCATGTATATAAGTTAATGCATTTGGTGATTTTTAATTGTTAAATGAAATATGTTCAAAATAAATTAAGAAAAAAATGCACACGTGTAAGTCTTCGTTAACCCCTTTAACAAGTATGTTCAGCATCTTTGTATCTGGACAGTTTGGCTTTAAAACTACATTGTACATGTGTATGTCTTGTTTAAAGTCAATTGAATTTTAGTTCTAGGTGGGTAAACTTTGATTACTGTTTTTGTTAATGTTGTCTGATGCATATATTGATGATGATATTAACCTGCTGATCCTCTACTGTTTTTCTCTATCTGATCAATGGAAATATGGTGTGCATACTGTAAACTGTATAGGCAGACTAAGATGTCTTGCTACATAAAAATAAACAGAAACAGATGAAAAGTTTTTGAACAATTAAATGAGGGTAACAAAATTAGGAGTCTTCCATGGAAGACATATATTGTACATGTACATGTATGTTGTCTTCATCTAAAAATATTTGTTAAACAGGGAGTAGATGAGTTACAGGAATAAATTAATTTTTCACCATATACATGTAGTACTATACATGTAGCATGAAGCTACATGCCAAATATCAAGAGGCTGTGACATGTATAGTTGCCCAGATCACTGTGACAGAAAGTTTTGTGACACCCCAGGACAACAGATACATGCCAAAGTGGCTCCCTTTTATATGTGGCTTTGCAACACATATCGCAGGCGACATAAAAATGATAACAAAGTTCCATTGATAAATTTTGAAAAGCCTTAAGCTATTGGGTATGACACAATGCAGAGACACTCTAGATAAAAGTTGTAAGGCATAAGGGAATGACCATTTAACTTGGAAGGGGATCTGGAGCTTGGTTAAAATATTTTTTTAATGATTTTTGAAGGCTACCCCCATCTTTAAAAAACAAAGATCAACATATTAGTGACCAACCATTGAGTTTAGGGGGGGGGCACTTGGTTTTTATTCCCCTAAAGATATTTATGTTGGTAATGAAGAATTAAAATATTCTGTCGCAACGCCTTCAAAAAACAAATATTTTTTCTGTGCTCCAGGGAGAAAAAAATTCTGACCAAAACAAAAGCCCCCCCCTCTTTCAACTTAAATGGCAGTCCCTCATGACATGTGTCCCTTACTATTAAAAATGAGATCAAAATGATGCAAATCTACATTTGTGTCAAATTAAATGGGTTTAAATAAGCATTTTACCCACCTACAAATGTGCCCTGCACTTTTCATCCATTTGTGACACCCCAGGACAACAGATACATGCCAAAGTGGCTCCCTTTTATATGTGGCTTTGCAACACATATCGCAGGCGACATAAAAATGATAACAAAGTTCCATTGATAAATTTTGAAAAGCCTTAAGCTATTGGGTATGACACAATGCAGAGACACTCTAGATAACAGTTGTAAGGCATAAGGGAATGACCATTTAACTTGGAAGGGGATCTGGAGCTTGGTTAAAATATTTTTTTAATGATTTTTGAAGGCTACCCCCATCTTTAAAAAACAAAGATCAACATATTAGTGACCAACCATTGAGTTTAGGGGGGGGGCACTTGGTTTTTATTCCCCTAAAGATATTTATGTTGGTAATGAAGAATTAAAATATTCTGTCGCAACGCCTTCAAAAAACAAATATTTTTTCTGTGCTCCAGGGAGAAAAAAATTCTGACCAAAACAAAAGCCCCCCCCCTCTTTCAACTTAAATGGCAGTCCCTCATGACATGTGTCCCTTACTATTAAAAATGAGATCAAAATGATGCAAATCTACATTTGTGTCAAATTAAATGGGTTTAAATAAGCATTTTACCCACCTACAAATGTGCCCTGCACTTTTCATCCATTTGTGACACCCCAGGACAACAGATACATGCCAAAGTGGCTCCCTTTTATATGTGGCTTTGCAACACATACCGCAGGCGACATAAAAATGATAACAAAGTTCCATTGATAAATTTTGAAAAGCCTTAAGCTATTGGGTATGACACAATGCAGAGACACAGACAACAATGTAAAATAGAAGAAAAAAAATTTAAAAAGCAAATATGTGATGATATAGATTCAAACATGAACAAAGACCCAAAAACATTTTGGAACATGATAAACCGAATGCAGCATTCCTCTAGTGGAAACAATGATGATACTTTAAATATGGATGAATTTAGCAATTTCTTTGAAAAAATAAATAATCATTCTAATCAAATACCAAACAACAACTTTCACAATTCCATCAAAGATAAACTGGAAACCCACATTAATAATTATAAAAATCTAAATAATCCAAATAAAACTGAATTTGATGAACCTATAAACAAAGAGGAGATCATGAAAGCAATCAAAACTCTTAAAAATGGAAAGTCCACATCAAGGGACTTAATTTCAAATGAAATGCTAAAATACGGCATACATCAACTTATAGAACCACTTCTAAAACTTTTTAATTTTATTTTTGAAAAAGGTTGTTTCCCTAAAGCGTGGAATGAGAGTTACATTTCTCTAATACATAAAAAAGGAGATAAAACCAACCCGGCAAACTACAGAGGAATTTCATTAACTTCAAACTTAGGTAAATTATTTAATAAAATAATATTAGCAAGAGTCATTAAATTCATTAACAATAACAATCTTATAAGTGAAAACCAAATAGGATTTAAAGAAAAATCCAGAACCACTGATCATATATTTACAATTAAATCAATTGTTGATACATATAAAACAAAGAAAAAGAAAGTGTTTGCAGCTTTTATAGATCTAAGAAAAGCCTTCGACACAGTGTGGAGGGAAGGCCTTTTCTATAAACTTTGTAAAAATAAATTTCCCACCCAAATTTTTAATATAATTCACTCAATGTACAAAGATCCATATTGCAGAATTAAATTTAAAGAAGGCCTAGGCCAAAAATGTATTTCAAGGTGTGGAGTAAAACAAGGAGATGTCTTAAGCCCCATTCTTTTTAATTTATATATCAATGACCTGGTTGCCAACCTCAATGAAAGCAATAACGATCCCGTTATTTTGGGTGATCTCACAATCAATTCTTTACTTTATGCTGATGATATTATTTTGTTGTCCAGCACCGCTAATGGTCTACAAAAATCTCTAGAGATACTAGACAAATTTTGCTCTTCTTGGAAATTAGATGTAAATGAACAAAAATCAAAAGTAATGGTATTTAATTCCAATGGAAAAACCCATATAAATAGTTTTAAAATTAATAACTCCCCCATTGAAACAGTAAGAACATATTGTTACCTTGGAATAACTTTTAAATATAATGGTAATATAAATGTTTCAACCAAATTATTAATGGAAAAGGGTCGCAAGGCCTGGTTCAAAATAAAAAAAACTATTGGACTTGATAATGCATGTTGTCTAATGGAAAAACTCTTTGATTCTCTTGTAAGTCCAATAACACTTTATGGGTGTGAATTATGGGGAGCATTTTGTCACTTAAAAGATACTGACCCCTTTGAACACTTACATTTAAAATTTATTAAAGAAATACTAGGATTACACAGCAAAGCAACAAATGCTGCATGCTTAACAGAGCTTAATAGACACCCACTTGTAGAAAAAGTAAAATTACTAGCTATAAAATTTTGGGATCATATTTCAAATTCAACAAATACATTAGTTAATAAAGTCTATAATAATATTCCTGATAACAATAAATGGATTACAACAATAAAAATGTGGGTTAAGAAACTAGGCTTTGGCTATTTAATTAATTGTACTGAAAATATCAAATCCGCATTAACATTAATTAAACAAAGACTATATGACCATACAGTACAAACTCAGAACAGCAGTATAGCTGAAAGTAAAAAGCTGTCTTTCTATAAAACTATTTACAGACAAAACCAGAGACCTTTCTTTGTAGATAACTGTAGATTCAGGTCAGATAGAACAACAATTTGTAAATTCAGAATAAGTGCCCACACTCTAGCAATAGAGAAAGGCAGATATCAAAATATTCCCCAAAACAACAGAATATGTCCAAAATGTGACACCGGTGCAATTGAAGATGAAATGCATTTCTTTGTTCATTGTCCGGCTTATACAACTTTTAGAAAAGAATTAATTATTAAACTCAAATGTTGTTTTAAGAATTTAGACTCATTAACCGACTACAAAATACCTTTAATTCTAAATAGCAGTTCTATAATAGTACATAAAGCTTTAATTAAATACATAAACAATTGTCAAGGAAAAAATTAAGTCATTATGGTCACCCCACATTTGCTTGTAATTTGAAAAAAAAAACCTTATATTTATATTCAAATAATGAAAGGCTTTCGTGATTAAAATTATATATACATGCAGGATTAATGCATGATCCATTTTTGAGTTGCCACCACCCAAGGTTTATTACTGTAATATATAGTCTTTTATTTCGTTTGATTTAAGAATATGTACATGTATTAATATGTTAGAACCATTTATTGTAAATGTGTTTTGACAATAAATAATTCTAATTCTAATTCTAATTCCATTGTTTAATGTCATTGCTGAATCAGTTATATAACTGTCGAATTTGTCTCCAACAAGGTGAATAAAAGGCATTATCGTCATCCTTTACACACATTTAAGCTGTATATTTGCAATCAAAGTTCAAAGGACGGTAAAAATGTCCACAATTCACGGTCTTAATCCTTTGTACGTGTCTGCAAAGTTGTGATTCTCCATGAACAAAGTGGAAAAGACGCTAAAGTTGGCGGTTTGTTTACGTTGTCGTTGCAGAGAATGATGGGTAATATGAGACAAAAATAGAAAGTCGAAGGTCTTTTCTCGAGGTTTAAATATAAACTGACCAATCAGAGGCCTTAGGATGCAATTCTGTCGGTTAAATATAAACCTTGGTTTTCCCTCTTGTGGAAAAATACAGCCACGCCCCCTTTTTCGCCGAATCATTACCAGCATTCTAAACTGTTTTTTTAGAAACGGTCGAGTTCTGCGACATCATAATTTAATTATTTATATAAAAAAACGAAGTTAAGATATCTTAATTGCCTATAAAAGGGTTTTTAATCGATTTATTGACAGTAAACAATTTGACGCCAAATACGATCGCAGCGCCATCTATAAATTTTAGATTATTCCCCTTTTCCCGCGGGTCCACCTATGTGAACTCTCTAGCGTGGCCGGCATTTCCGCTGAAGTAAACAAAGCAACCTTTTGTTCTGCCAGGTTTTGGGTGATTTTCTGTATACCAATATATCTTTTTAGAAGTATTGGGTGGAGAAGATCGATATAAAAACCTGGCAGAAAATGACGACTTGTTTCAATCAGGATTTTGGGAAAAAACACTGGAACATGCACATGCACAGGATTGATTAAAAAATCTCCAAGATCAGCTAAGCCTAAGGACAAAAATATATAAGAAAAATAGCAAAAGCCAATGAATACAAGAAATATAATTGTTAATTTGTAAATTTGGAGGTGTCTTAGTTACTGCATATGACAGCCAAATAATTTGAACTTGACAATATTTGAAATCTTCATTTCGTGCTAATATTTGGGTTTATTATTATTTTATAAAATGCCTCTAAGCAATATGCAGAATACTGTAACATTTTTCCCTGACTAAAATATTTCTTGTTTCTGTACATGTGTCAGAGGACAATTTTGCAGCTATTTATTTTCACGATTCTTCGCGAAAAACAATTATATTACTGTAAAAATGAATTTGTTCGCGACAAATAATATTCGCGAATTTCCGTTCCTGGCAAAATCAGCGAATATAAATCGTTCGCGAAAATTAGTTAACAGTAAATCAATTCCTTGTTTTCGCACTTTTATATTATCTTATTGTATTTTGTTTACCTTTAACACTGTACATATTAGTTTAGAATTGTCCTTTTAATGATATTTGTTTGACGCACATAATGCTAGTTTGCAAATATTTGTGTATTTAATGTCTTAGTAATGCTGTATGTGGTCACATTTGAGTCAAAAGAAGAGTGAACTCAAGTGGTCATGGTAAGAAAGCAATACCAATTGTAAATGTGGGTCACATCCGCAAAGAATGGCAATACTAATATGACTTACATGGAAAATCTTTATCTTAGAACAAGACAGGGATCATTTTCAAATTCGCTCAATTAAAATGCGCCCGTTAAACAACATTCAACAGCCTTCAATATAACCAGTGCATTAGCCAGGATTATACAAATTACATAAAATTAAAAATCAACCCTTTAATTATTAACGGAATTATCTTGATTCCTTGTATCAAGGGAATTAGACATTATTAAAGATTAATTACATTTTTGTTTTGTAGTTTTAATTTCCGATGACTACGGGATATAATTTTTGCAGCTGTTATAGTTTTTCTCTCAGCTTTAATCAGATTTAAAACAATTTATAACTAAATTTAGGATGTTCTTTAAAAGGTAAAGATATAAAATATGCAACACATTTGAACGTGTCCGTGATTTCGTATTTGAGGGTATAGACGTGAAAAGTTTGGCAAGAACGGTTTTCTCTGACTATTACAAAGGTTTAGCAGGGGTACTATTCAGTTAAAACTCTTGGGATATATATATATATATATATAGGATTAGTTCACTATGTAAAATGTTTGATTAATAAAAAGGGGGTTAACCCTTAACATGCTCTTTGGTGATTTTTTCATCTTTTAACCATAAAAATAACTTAGTTATTATTTACAATAATTTCCATTTATTCAGATCACAATTTTTAGAGAAAAATCAATGCTTAGTTAAAAGCTTTATTGACATTTTTTTTTAAGCAGCTCCAACATTTTACAAGTATGTTGAAAATGAGGTTAACTACGACATCATACAATTTTTTATTATGTTTTGACAAAAATATAACCATTTTTGGCACTTTTCTGACTCAATTTTCAGAAAATGCATCAATACGAAATGCACACCACGAACATAGTTACATAAATTGATGATTGATATTCAAAACTTATTAAAATCTTAATAACGAAACAAAAATGTGTCTAATGAACCTGTCTCACTTTTTGGCAATCCTTATGGGTAATTAGTATTTTACAAGTACTATTAGATTTGCTAACTCCGCATTTTTTAAACGGAGAGACGACGTTGCATAAAAGAAACCTTTGAAACAAAACAAAACTCTCAAGATAGGATAAAGAATCAAATGTAATATGTAATATTCGATGTTTATCTGTATTTTCAAGAAAAGGGTCTTACAATCGGATACAAAATTTACAATTTATGTTTAAGATTTGCGTAGATAAAATCAAAGAATAAAGATTCAAAAGTAACATGGGAAAAGTAATATAAAAAAAAATAGAATTTTAAAGAGGTCAATGCTTGTTTATTTACTAGAAACGAAAATAAACAATGATTTGATCAAGATTCAAAAGTAACATGGGAAAAGTAAAAAAAAAGAATTTTAAAGAGGTCAATGCTTGTTTATTTACTAGAAACGAAAATAAACAATGATTTCCATTCAGTTTTTGTTTTTGTTTTTGTGTTGTTTGTTTTTTGTACTGTTATCGTTTGTGTATACTGGTTTTGTCTTTGCATTTTATGGTTTTGTTTTGACATTCGGATGCCCAATTGGTATCACTGTTTCCTTCATGCAAATTGAATGTAGAAATTTCAACAGTTTCTAGTAAATGTAATTATTCTGAATCACATGCCCCATGGTGAAGGCCTGTGTATGACTTAAGGGTGAAAGAGGCAAAGAAGCACAAATGGGGCATTCTAGTGTCAAAAACCCGAAAGGGCAAGGAAAAAAGGCGGTTAACACAAACAAGAACAGCACAAGAACAAACAAAAAGACCTAAAACACACAAAATCAACCAAGCAGAAATTAACAACGCGAAAAACAACAGAAAAAGCGCAGTTCTATGTTTTGTTTTCTCCAATATTCATAACCATGCAAAAAAAAATTCCATATCACTTTACATTTCAAAAGACCCAACAACCAGCTCTTATAGTGCAAATTCTTGATCTGTGGTTCCGTACATGTTAACAAGTACCGTTATTCGTCTAGAACACTGTTACTTAATTTTTTTTTTAGTTTTCGTTTTATGTTAGAGACCGACTAGTAGTTGTGTTAAAAGCTGCTTTAGAATGTTTGCCACGTTCAAAATTTAAGAAACTATTAATAGATATTGATAAGCACAGAACTATCAGAATCTATCCACATGAAACATTATAGCCCGACTGCTTTGAATATAAACATTTTGTAAGTCTTTATGGAACGTATAGCCTTCTTCAAGAAATGAGTATTTACAGGAAGAAATTCTCTTTACATCCGCTTAAATAATGTGTTTTGAACAGTGGTAGGATTAGTCACATATTGTGGTTTCATTATTATTCATAGGTTACAAAATGTACCAGCTTTCGTGTTTTTCGTGGATGGCAGTCAGCCAAGAAAATGAAAATGCAAAGAAGATTTTTTTTTTCGAAGCAAAAATGTTGATTCCACCGACAATGAATGAATTCACAATACTGTAATTATACTATTTTTCATTCGTTTACAAATTATGTTTTTGTTAACAAATTACAAGTTTTTTCAAAGTAGACTTCGTTGAAAACTATAGAAGCCTCGTAAAATTAGTCCAAGGGTGTTTTAAATTAATATCACACAATAAGCACATAAAAACACGGCTTTGTTTTCCTCGAATAAAGCTTTCATATTTTTGCAACATTACTTTTATTTCTGTCTTTAAATCTTTAGAACTTTAAAATGCGGTCAGGTGACATATTATTTATAAACAAACGGATCTGTGACAGGAACTGACCTTATATTTAGAGATACGACAGCGGAAGATGTAGGATGAAATTAACTTAGAAAAAATCTACTTGACAGCTTACGTATTACTTTGACTATCAGAAAGGATGGTCTCTTTTGATTTTATTATATAGCAAGGATTTTAACACTGTATTTGAAATGATAGATACCTGTTCACTAAGTCTAGTGACAAAAGTTAGGTCTGTGTGCTATTTGCGAAGGTATCCGAAATAAAACAAAAAGACAGACAATGGGTTCCACATAATTTATCGTTGTTAGGTATTTGACTTGATATGAATTTAAATGACAACAAAGTTCCAGACAATAAAAATTTCTACGCCTGACGCACGTTGCGTCTATTCAAGACTCGTCAGAGACGCTCTACCAAATACATTGTTTAAAAAACAACTATATGATTATGAAAAGCATAAAACAATGAAACCAAAAATAAAGAAATGGGGAACCGAATTAAAACTATCATGATCAACCTATGTCGGGGATAGGAAGATACTTAGTTTTTAGACAATTTTGAAATTTAAACAGTTAATTTAAAGCTTTGGTGTGTTCTCTAAAGGAAAAGTGTTGTCGCCGAAGCAGGCTTACCTAGAAGAATTAAAACTCCACCAGCAGCGCAAACCTTGACGTGTGTTATAAATTTTACCGATAACGAAGTTGCAGACAATAAATTTTGCTACGCCTGACGCACGTTTCGACTATTCAAGACTCATCAGAGCAATCTCCAGTGTGTAACAAATTTTATCTTTGAAAGATGTTTTGGAAAATAATGTAGAGTTATTACCCAAAACAACAAAATTCCTAGAGTTTGAAAAGGCTTTTTCGAGTTTTTTTCAGGCGACATTTTAGTTTTTTGTGTGGCAAGGTAGTGTATAAAGTTAAAAAATTGAACGTTTTCAAAGAGTGAACCTCAGAAAATTATCTAGATTTAAAATGATATCTAACAAATCTTTTGAGTTCTTCAAAATCCACATTTGGTTGATTCCACTAAGTTTGCAGTATGCTTGATTTCCTCATTAAAACATATTTGTCACCTTCGGAGGAGAGATTTTTCAACAACAAATCGGCATTCCAATAGCACAAACTGTGCTCCTCTCCTCGCCGATTTGTTTTCATACTCTTACGAGACTGAATTTCTTCAGGGACTCGTAAAGAACACGAAGATGAAAGAGGCAAGGTCATTTAATCTTACATTCAGATATATTGATGATGTCCTCTCTGTCAAAAACACTTCATTTGGTAGATGGATTCCTTCAATATATCCTCCAGAATTGGAGATTAAAGAGACCACCGAACCCAATCACTTCGCGCCTTTCTTGGATTGGCACCTCGAATTTGACCCAGGTGGTCATCTCAGTACAAAAATTTACGATAAAAGAGACGATTTTAATTTTCAAATTATTAATTTTCCTAATCTACAAACCAATATACCTACTTCCCCTGCATACGGTGTTTATATTTCACAACTTATCATTCGATATGCCAGAGCATGCACACATATCACAGATGTTATGATCAGACACCGAATTCTTCGTGACCGACCTTTGGAGCAGGGCTACAAGAAAATACGTCTCATACGATCCCTAAAAAAATTCTTTCTTCGTTATCAGCCACTAGTAGAAACGTTTAAAATTGAGTTAAAAGATATGGTGGTTAATTGTTTTAATTGGTGTTTGACTAGTCTGCTGTACTGAGATGATCACCTCAATATCCCTATTGTGTCTCACAACTATGTTGTGTTTTATGGTCATTACCGGATCTTAAGATCGCAATGGAAGAGGGAGGTTTGGCGCCATAAAACCTGGTTTAACCCACCATTTCGTCTGGAACTTTGTTGTTATTTGTATTATAAATAGTGTCGCAGTATGCTTGTTGACCTTCTTTGACAGCAGACAAGATTTTAGTTAAATGGACGGACAGCTCTGTAGTACGTCTGACGCAAAAATTGCTCACGAAGGGTTATGTTGCTCCTCGGTTGCTGTCTTCACTCAAGAAATTTTACGGAAGACATCATGCACTTATAGACAAATATGGGATTTCGATCTCTCAGGTGAGTGCAGATGTTGGTTTGTCATAGGGTGTTGCTTTGTCTGCCTTTACTGGATTTGACACGCTGAGTGGACTATTGGCAACGCGACGGGTGTGCTATAGCAAGCAGGAACTGCTTACTCTTCCGGAGCACCTGAGTTCACTCTTGTTTCGACTGGAGTTCGCGTTGTTGATTGATATTCAGTTGTTTTGTGTTTCCATGTTTTACGTGTTGTCTGTTTTTGTCCCGTTCTTGTTTGTGTTTACTGGTTTAGTCTCTGCCCTTTCGGACTTTTGACATTCGGATACCCCATTGGTACCTCTGCTTCTTTGAACATGATGAAGATCCAGCTATATACCTTTCTTTGTATGGATTTTTGTGAAGTTTAGGTATCCAGTACAAATATGGTAACTCTTTATGTTCCTCTTTCATTTGAATATTGAAAGAGGACATAAAACAGCTATAATGGTTGGCTATGATTTCATCTTTGTTAAATGTAGTCCGTTTGTATGTAGCACTAGCGGAAGTATTACCATTACCTAGTTCTTTTATTAGACAATTGTAATAATGTGCTTTACATACAAAAACTGTATTATAGGAAGCCTTGTCTGCTGGCGTGACAACATACCTGTCATGTAAGGAAGAGAGACAATCGAGAGCTTCACGATCTCTAAATACAGAAGAAGGCCGTGGGTTCACACATTTGCGAAGTTAGTCTATTCGGCTTCGTACAAGAGATCGGATAGTCCTGTCCTTATCCAGTCCGACAGTGATTCAAGCTCTGGTTCTTGGTCCTTTTCCCTCTTTATTCAGGCTCTAGCATAGTCCTCCACAGCGTCCATGATGATCTTAAAGTTGTGATTCCATGCAATTTATACGTTGTGGTTCCATAAATTTAGGTCCATGGGAAATCACATTACGTAATAAATCATTTTCAATTTTCTTAAGATCACCCGTGATAACATGTCCAGATGGATCATAGATAAAGGGAGAAGCATAGCAATCACATGTCAGAGGGGACTTTAGATATTCTTCAATGTTTAGGTCCTGCAATGCCTTTTTGTGGTTGAAAAAATTACTACTTATGGTTTTAGTGTAACGGTAGGAAACAATTGTTGTTGACTGATTTTTGGAATATGGAGGAATTTGAGATGTAACTTCCTTGCGATTTGAAAAAATGCTGATGTTAATAGCATCTATCCCTTTGTTCTCAAATGGAATATGATGTTAAGCAGTCAATGGTTTTCATTAGTACTTTTGATGATCCACTTGTCATGGATAGAAACATATCTAGAGTATCACTGTTATTATGGATTACAGTACACCAAAATACTTTCCATGACTAAAAACTGGCATAGCAGTTCACACTCTTTTTGGTGATAACGATTAACTTTTCACAATCGTTTGCTCAGAAAAGTGGATTGTACAACCCCAGGCGGCCTAGCTTTGATGAAACCTGTACCTGTACAGGATATGAGCTGCATTATTTGCAATAAGTTATTTTTATGCTAGGAAAACCTAAACTGGAAAAAAGGTCATAACCTTGACGGTCACAATTGCTTTTCTGGGTCTGACTTACATGTATCATGTCCGACTCTGTGGTAGTAAGTCTAAAGCATTTAGTTTTATGTCTATGTGAGTGTTCAGGTATTAAAAGTCTCTTGATTCTAATTCATTAAAAATAATTATTTACAAAAAGGTATTTAACATGTTTTCCAGGCCCAACTGGGTCCGCTAAGCCCTTTGAATAATTTAAAAAGAATAAAAACCGCATTTTTCCCATTCATTGTTATGTAATATACCTACTGTAATGGATGACAACTCTTGTAAATGGGAGATAACTCACTGTTTACGAAAGTAGGGAATAATTTGCACATGTGCAACAAATTTTGTTGACATTTTCACCCATTTGTCTATGTTGTTTGTTAATAAAAAAAGTAAAATTGACTGGCTGTCACAAAATTGCAAGTAAAATCGTGATATTTAAGTCAAAATCAAAAGATTGGAAGAAAATTTAACAACGGAAAATAACAATTTAATATTAAACACATAATGACCCAAAAGTCTGACGGACATCTGGTCCAGTGCAATACTGACTTTGGTCGGGACGATGATGACAATCACTGGACATGTCCGTAGGACCAACAAATTTTGCCAAGTCTTGAAACAAACATCCATTTTCTTTTTGCCTAACAACATACCTTTATATCATATGTTTTACCTACAACAGTTACTGCAAACACAATCATACAGACACCAAAAGTACATGTAACTAGGTGAACCATATGTCAAACATACATGTTATGATTTAAACTTGTGTTACAATAAAATCATTAAAAAAGTAAAGTATACTATTTTTTATTTTTCAGTTCATGTCCCACAGACCTAGTGAAATGTGCGAGAAGGATGCACCCTTTTATCTGGGAGTAAATCGACTAAAAAATGCCAAGCACTGGTACAAGGCTCAACCGATGGGTGAAAGAACACTGAGTTCAATAATGAAGACAGCTGCATCTAAATCTAATATTGACAGAAACAAAAAAATCACCAATCACTCTGGCAGAAAAACAGCTGTACAAAGACTTATTGATGAGGGAATGCCTGTGACAGCAGTCCAACAGCATTCAGGCCACAAAAACATTGCTAGCATAAACAATTATGCAAAAACAGCCTTAAAACACAGAAAAAGATGTCCAACATTCTGGCAAAAAACTATGAAAATGATGAAGTTGTATATGTACCTCCAGTTAATAAAACCAAAAAATGTGAAACTGCTCCAAATTCTGAGTCTGAAAATATCCTACCTGTATCACCAAAGCCGCATCAAAATGAAGTAAAACCAAAGGACCCTTCTGATTTATTTCCGAAAGGAACTATCATAAATGGTGGAACATTCAATTTTGTATTTAGAGATCCTGATTACCAAGAAAACATGATGCCAAAAGCAAAGCGAAGGAGACCACAGGTTATTGAATCTGATAGTGATTAAAATCTGTAAAAAACTGAAAAACACTTTCCGATTTCTATTTCGAAATTCATACATCAAATGGTCCCAATGATGTGAAATATTTTGTACAATATATTTCCAATTTTGTTGTTGTTTACTATTTGTAATCTACTGTTTCAGGTATATAAAAGTTACTTAAGTTTTGAAATTTATGCATTAATTTTTAAAAATGAATTTGATACATACATGTACATTTTTGTACATGTATGTTCAAACAACTGAGAAAAGAAAAGAGATACAATGGGGCATTTCAAAGTCAAAATAAAGGTTATAACGTAACAAAACATTAGAACTTGAAGGATCAATCTCAATTGTCCACAGGAAAAAAAGAATTCATAATGTGAAAAATAAAGTTCGCAATGGTCCAGACTCAGTACAGGCTTTTCATCCTCCTCCATTGTGATCACAAGAAAAGTCAAATAAAATATTTTTCTTAGGTGATATCATACATGTACATCATGAATATGCTTAACAGAGGTACATGTACATATATGCAACACCTCAAAGAAGTGACTGTAACTTAATATCAAAATCAACTGGTCCATGCAAGATGTATCACTCCATAGTTTGTGTATGATATCTGGATACATTTACATGCATGTACATCTGATAAGAATAGTCTTGCTCAGTCAGTTTCAAACAAACATTTTTACAAGTAGTGTTTTTGATACATTGTAATAAAAGGTAATAAAAAAATACTAAATAGTCAATGGGATGATCAAATCAATAACGATAAATATCTTATAAAACAAGTAAAAAGCTTTGCCAAGGTGAAGCACACCATACCAAATATCAAGAGGCTTTGTTAAGTACATGTATATATGTAAATGTAGTTGCTATTAAGGCCAAACAAAAGTATGTCTGTTTAGGGTTTCCCTACAATTGTATCTACCCTCCCATTTTATTGATATTTTGCCCCAAAATGTCGTGAAGAACTGAAATTTTTAGAAACCTTCCATAATACAACTCTACATGATTATAATATAAAACAAAAAATGCAACAAAGTTCCAGTATATTTTGTTGCACCTACTTCCAGACAATAAATAATATTTATATAAATTTATTTGCCTACCTACACTATTTTCGCAAAAAAATCAACATTAAACAAACATATTTTGTTTTGGCCTTACAATATTCAACAACAAGAAAAACAAGAAGATACACCATGTCATGTCATGCTCACCTACATGTACTGCTAACAAAAGTATATTAGTTACAAAATCAATACATGATACATGTATGTAGAGTACATTGGTCACATTGAAGGATGCATGCTGGTTGTTTTACGTTGTGGATTTTTTAAATTGTTGTCAATGTTGTACACTTATTCAACATCTCATTATCTTGTATAGTTGCAATTCTATATATGAAACTGGATAGAATACCAAAAGCGGCATCTGAATATCTGTCTGAAATTTAGACAAAACCAGAAAACGAGAACACTGTTAATTACACCAAAACAAAACAAAAACTGAATGACACCTAACAACACGAACACAAGTGAACTCCTGACAGCCCCCCCAAAAAAAATATATATATATAAAAGACATGAACTGTTTGAATTAAACTATGAAAAAATATCTGATCTGGAGTTTCCTACAAAATTATTACATGTCAATGACAATCAAATAATATTTTCAAATTATTTGGCTCGGCCATGCAGACCGGTCCGGCCCTGGGCAGGGTACTCATTACAGTATTTTTGGACACATGACATATGTTCAAGAAGTCGCTGTTGGTTAGAAAAGAAAATAACCTGTCTAGGTCTATTTACAACAATGATGAGCTTTAAAAACTTACCGCTTTACCCTTAAACACTGAACATGGACCATTCCCGCTGAGTTGATCCAAAAATAGAACACGCGGTAAAATAAGGACTGTAAAAATATTGCGCAATAAAATATAGTGCAAATTTATTTATTTAAAGCAACTGATTTATTCTGATTTTTTTTTAATGAGAAGTGGATTTTTATCGTAAGTTTCATAAAATATTGAATTGCCGATAAACAGAATAATAATTGCTTTCGTTTTGGATACTGACTATAGCACATGGTATATCTACGACTCGCCCTTCGTGCTCGTCATAGATATACCATGTGATATAGCCAGTATCCAAAACGAAAGCAACTATTATTCTATATATAGCCCTGCTTCAAAAGTCAGTCACGAAGAAACCGGTGTCTGATAAAAAAATCTGTGAAATGTGTGCAAGCTCTGGCATATCGAATAAGTTGAGAAATATAAACACCGTGTGCAGGAGAAGTAGGTATATTGCTCTGTAGATTAGGAAAATTAATAATTTGAAAATTAAAATCGTCTTGTTTATCGTAAATTTTTGTACTGAGATGACCACCTGGGTCAAATTCGAGGTGCAAATCCAAGAAAGACGTGAAGCAATTAGATTCGGTGGTCTCTTTAATCTCCAATTCCGGAGGATATATTGAAGGAATCCAACTACCAAATGAAGTGTTATTGACAGAAAGGACATCATCAATATATCTGAATGTAAAATTAAATGACCTTGCCTCTTTCATCTTCTTGTTCTTTACGAGTCCCTGAAGAAATTCAGTCTCGTAAGAGTATAAAAACAAATTGGCGAGGAGAGGAGCACAGTTTGTGCCCATTGGAATGCCGATTTGTTGTTGAAAAATCTCTCCTCCGAAGGTGACAAATATGTTGTCAATGAGGAAATCAAGCATACTGCAAACTTGTTCCGGTGTGTAACAAATTTTATCTTTGAAAGATGTTTCGGAAAAGAATGTAGAATTAGAGAATTCTCGATAACTGACGAACGAACGTAACTTTACCTAACCCAACGAAAGGTTGATTTAAAACGTAAGTAATTTGTCAGGGAGAATTTATTATTTTAAATTCTTAATACACTGTCTTGTTGAAAGTTTTAGATTCCTATGCCCTTAATTATTATAAAAAATATTTTCATTTTAATTTCTAAATTTAAACTAGAAAAACAATGAGCAGCTGGCTTTTCAAAAATAAATCCCCCCCCAAAAAAAAGATCAAAATCTACTAGATCATTTTTTTTAAATTGGAGGTGTTCACACAGATTGTCTAAACGTTTCATGAAAATCCATTGAGGAGTTAAGAAGGGGTTGCAGATAAGAAATGAATGCACCTAACCTCTATCTTTTGCTTAATGCTATGGATAACCCCAAAATCAATCGGATCAAAATTTTAAAATAGGAGATACCCATCTACGGTCTGTCACAAAGATTGTTTTGATTATTGCTGGGTTTAGGAAGAGATGTGGATTATAGATGGATACCCTTTAATGTAACAGAAGGGTGGACAAAAGACGGATGGAAGGGCTAAAGGACATCCCTTTCACAATTTTCCGCCCACTTTTCAAGTGGATTGTATAATATTATACAATTATCACCCTAGTTGGTGTGTGACCCGGTGGTTTCTTTCCCCGAGAAAGTAAGGTCACCCGAGGGCTTGCCCCGAGGGTGACCTTACTTTTCGAGGGGAAATAAATCCGGGTCACATATCATCTAGGATGATAATTGTTATATTATATCGAATATCAATTTAAATGAAACAATTTAATTTTAAATTTTAAACATATTTCGGGCATTTTAACTTTTTCCATGGGAAAAATACAGCCCATACAATATTGAAGAAAAATCGTGGGGCCACGTGCAAATTCTTACGAGAGGGTGACCTTACCATGCGACCCAACGATCACCGGTTGACCTTTACATGTCACGTGAAAACCACTAAGCGAATCACAATAAAGATTTTTATATGAGTATATAATATAGAGAAAAGATAAATTAACCCTGCAACATTCAATGGTATTTTTGAACATTTGTTCATACCTTAGGTGAGAAAATGTACGATTATATACATAATTAAGGTGTCATGAAAACCGGAAAACATCAGTTAATACGTCTATCCATATATTGACCATAAATTGACACCCTCGTTCCTTTTACGCTGAACTGAAAGTAGATTTTGGTGAAGATGTGTATGTATTTTGAGAGGAGCAATCTTTTACAGCAGTATTTGAATAAAAATGAAAATGCCATGTAAAAAATCGTGTTTGAAAATTCTTGCAAGCGTGATTTAATGTATAATTTTCTTATTGATATTTTTCTGTTTTCTTTGTTTAATGAAAGCACCCACACTATTTAAGGTAAAGTTGGTACGTTTTCTACAGAAAGTTATTACAAAATGTAAAACGGACATTCTCAGAGTATGAAATAAGTCAATTAAAACAAGGAAACACTAAAGTCAACGGCACTACGAAGTAACAGACTAAAATTTAAACTGTAATCAGCAACACTGATTCACGTAAAAATGACTATGGGAATCTCCGGTGATTTGTAGTTTAAGCAATTTCTGCTTGTTGAAGCACATCGTCGCCTTTAGAGTGAACTTGAATATACCGAAAAGGAAGCACATCTTGCTTATGGCAAAGGCGTATCTTGGTAATTGGAAGCAATTATTTACAACCGGTGCCAAATTGCTCACATGGGGAGTTCTGGGGTTTGAACCAGCTTTTTCCTCGGCAAATTGTGTAACTTTCGTGAAAATTTCAGCAAAATTGGCATGGAACCACCTTTCATTCTCATTATACTATAAAATGGCGACCCCCCCCCGCTTTGAAATGTTTCTGGATCCGCTGTGTAGTCGTGTTCATTTCGAAAATAAAACCCTCTATATTGTTCCCGAACTCGCGAGGGTTTTAACGGGATGTCATTGAACGTAATGGATTCGCCGTCTGAAAATTAAGCGCCAAATAAAGAAGCTCCCTTATACGATTAGTGTAATTCTTTATATGTAAAAGATTATATACTTCAAATTCAAGCGATCGCTAATATAAAATATCATTTAAATGACAAAAGATTAATTCGTAAACCTTCGGCTGTGAATTGTTCTCCGAGTAGTTACGTTTAATCTTTCGTCAAAACATTCGTAATAAAGGATCCTTTTGTCTCTTTCGTATAGATAGGTAAAGTTTCGTTCGTTTTCTTTCGTTCGTAAGTTATCGAGAATTCTCTATTATAACCAAAACAACAAAATTCTTTGAGTTTGAAAAGGCTTTTTCGAGAAGTGTTTTCAGGCTATCCCTTCAGTAGAGCCGAGAAATCTGTAACGAAAGGTTGCAATCGACGGAGTGACGGAAAAGGTGATTGCAATATAGATGTAGCCCCCCTTTATGAGTGGAGGTATAATTATACATGTTATGTATGAGTTATCCGTACTTCAGTTCCATTTTAAAAACTTTTATGATCTGTACTTCAGTTCAATTTTTAAAGACTTTTATGATCTAAGACAGGTAGCCAGTAGATCATTATTGACCAGGTACCAAATAAGTGACCCGACCCGGTTACGGGAAACCAACAATCTTTTCTAGGCCCTATCGCAGCATAATTCATGTAATTGGAACACATAAGATGTTCCAGACTGTTTAAGGAAATTAGATATTGCAATGCACAAGTATTTATATTTTAATTTGAAATTTGACGCATTTGTTGCTGATGTCCATGAATATATACCCTGCCTTAAATACATGTACATGAAAACCCTGATATTTTGTGCCTCTTCGCTCCTTGTTTTTTATGAATTGAACAAATGTAAAGAATTTTAAACTGTCATTGTATGATGTTAGTCTAAAAAAATAGCATAAAATGATATTCAGTACCAGGCTAACCTCTACAGGTATTGAATTTGCTTACCTTCCCAAATAAAACAAGTTGACCATTATCATTATATTGATCATGTTGATTTCAATTCACATTTTGCCATAGGAACTAGGACAATCATGGACATTCTTTTATATCCCTATTGAGTGGGATTACAACATGCTATTGTTTTTTTTTAATAAAAAACATGTGAGCACAGTGTAGGGCATGCAGATTTACATTTTGTAAACAGTAAAAAGGGGGGGGGCAGACTTACCACTCCCAACTGGAACAAGACTATGGTACATGTAAAAAATCTCTTTGGCCATGCTTAAATCTATTGCCCGGTCTGCCTTCGATTTACTTGGTGTAGAGAATGACAACTTCTCACAGTGCTTTTTTTCCAGTACGTGCCAAGAGAGTTACGGTGTCCAGAGCAGATCAAAATAAGACGTCTGCTGGATTTGTCAACATCAAAGAAACCAGCTCTATATAATATCAAATCTGGTTCTTCATATTCACAGCCTCGAATCCCAGTTTTTAAATATCTTAAGTGAACAGTTATATCTCTCTTACAATGTTGCAGATGAATAATTTCTCCAGAACAGTCGCCAAACTATTGAAAACAACAATAGTTTGCTGCCATTTTTGTAAACATAACAGGATCGCACTGAATGTTTATGAAAAATATTTTTTTGGTAAAGAAGCTTTCACACTCGAAATTTTTACAAATAAATGGACCAAAAATAATTATTAAACATAAAATAATTGTATTTTGAGCAAACTAATAACCTACACTTAATAAAATAAATTACTGTTCATAGGGAGGTAACTCCGATTTTGAACATAACAATATTTTAAAACCTTTTTTTTGTTAAGAAATTTTATATCCCACATATTTTTTTTTGTTCAAATGTTTGAAACAAACACATACAAACTGCTTTAGAGACATATTTACTTCCAGTCTCCCATGAAATAAATATTATGACCCATTTGTTATGGATGGTTTTACAAAGCTTTAATAGGGATTTGGGGCTTTTAATAAATGTAACTTTTTTGGCACAAAACAATTTTTTCACCAAAACGCTTTTAATTATGTTAAATACACTTGTTAACATACATTATTCTCAAAAGAATAAGAATATAAAAAAAAATCAATGTGCCAGTAAACATGGAAATTGCCTGTTTTTTTTTAATGCACAGCCTCTTAACAAGCATAAAAGTGATTTTGAGAAGTCTGCTTAATACCACTTAAAACTAAATCAGCAAGGAAATGTGCACATTTTTGACAAATGCACCTCACGCGAGAGCAAAAGAATGAAAATTATAAAGCCATTTCCCCGATGAAAACAAATTACGATGTACTTCTCGTTCAAATGATGTGTATGTTTAAAATGCTTTTTTAATTACCCAATCAAAATTCTTCTTTATAAAAGGAGGTGTTATCACATTTTGTATAAAGTCTTAGTATCGTTGTGATGACATAAAAATAGTCATATATTCTGGTAATCTTTTGTACAATAATTCAAATTTTAAATATGGCCGTTTTAATGTCTTTGTGATCCTCGATCTGTTTCATTGAAATTGTATTTTGAATGAAAATAATAGGTATGTAGCTTTTTATTCTTGGTTAAGAAATCCCTGCCAGGTTGTATTACTCGTTCAGCAAGCTGTATGCTTTTTAGAAAAGCATTTAGATATCCTTCAAGCCTCTTGTTTATAATTTTTTTTTCTTTTAGTCAGATTATTGTGTGTAAGAAAATGATATAGAAATGTTCTAATAATTTTATTAATAACAACGATTTCTTCATTCTACGCCAACACGACAGATATCAAGCGCTGAAAAAGTTTATAAGAAATATTCAAATTAAAGGAAATTACTACAGTATGCAATATAACAGGTATCAAATATTTCTAACAAGAAAAGGTGTACCATTTAGCACTTTCTGTCGGAAGTCCAAAAAAGAAATTCGATCAGATTAAATCACCACTAAAGTAAATCACAAGACATAAAATAACACATTTTATAACTAAACCTCAATAAATCAGTTATAACTCAATTTGCAATAACTGGGTGTAGAATAAGTGTGCATGACACAGACTACATATAAAACAAGCGACACATACATGTAGTTATTTGTTCTTTTTTTCAGAGGAGCAAATTGAAATAAATATTATAGTTTTCATTATTTAATTTCAAAAAATTAAGCAAGCACATAAATCAAAGCAATTTGTAAACTCAAGCGTGAAAAGAAAAGGATCACATATTCTAGGCATAAAAAGAAACGATAAGTCCAGGCATGTTCAACAGACTAAAATTTGATTGTCTCATAACTGCCGAAAATACCAATATTGACCTAAATTTTTCACAGAATGGAGAGTGAACTTTTCCTAACAATTTAAGGTAAAAATCATTTTTTTTCACGTCTCAAGTTTGAAATTTCAAAAGCCACTTTTTAACCCTAAAAAGCCAAACTGGGTGTTTACATGTTGTCACGTGGCTTTTAAATTTCTACCCTCTTGGATGAAACATAATGAAATAATGCGTCTTTAAAAATGTGTTGAAATTTAGATTTTGTTTCTTTCTGGTTTCAGTCATTCAATTTCTTATCATCTAAACTTTTTTTATGAAATTGTAACATTTCTAAACCGATGTTAATTTGTTTTTATGCACATTCAGATAAGTTTTTGGGTGAAAATGAGGAATCAGACATATCTAAGTCTATTAAGATAACATTGGAATTAGCTATCGATTCTTTTTGTTTTGCTTAGTATATTTGTAAATTTGTTTACTTAATTTTCCTCTCATCAAAGGGACAAACTATAAGATAATCGTCACATTTTAAACCATTTTGACAAAATATAATTGTACTTTTTATACTGAAAATGATTACGTAAATTAAACCCTTCTCCATGCATTAACCATTCTCTTATATTGATATTTTAAGCTTGTCGTTCAAGTTAATGACAGTTGCGGTCAATTTATACTTACGGGCCGATGGAAAATAAAGATTATATTCATCCACCTGGAACATATATCTACCCGAAACTCCCATGTTAGACAACAAAGCTGCATCTTGTATTGCTGGAGTACGAGATCCTGGCATGGTGTAGGATTGTATTCCATCTCCAGCATTAAACCCAGCCTAGAAATTATAATAAAGGGCTTACATTTATTCATAAAAATAATCCTTTAGAATTCCGATCAGCCCTTCTTCCTTATGGAAGACGAGCACTGTTCACTGTAAAATTTTTCGTCTCAAGGCGATCTTAAAACAGAACCTTGACAGGCACACAAAATGTGACTTTTCCTTCTCAATGTACACAAAAATGATAAAATTATTTGTTAAGATCATACTGTGAAACTAGCTTGGATATAAGACTAGAAGACACAGAATATCTAGGAAAGACCCGGTTTCGTGAGGTCAAAAAAGGCAAACAAAGGAAACCGGGTGATCGCTGAAAATCAATTCCTTGTTTATAATGCTTAGCTCGTACTGACTTGTACGATGTTTGGTGAGAGGTTAAATGATGTCATAATATTTAGGCTGTTCTAAACTCGAAATAAAATGGGGAAAATACTAGACATTGAAACGAAACATTTTTACCGGGATAGTTTAGACACTGTTCTGTTACAACGAACACCGTAGTAATATTCAAAGTCCTCTAGAGCAGTTACAATTTAGAGATGATGGTCATAAGCTATGTGATTCATGACCTACTTTCGGTGCAGTTGGGTATACGCATGAAGTCATGACTATATAAACACCGAAATTGTTTCAAAGCATTTACAAAACTTTACTTACATTAAAACTTTTTATCCTTGCATATAACATGCATTAAACACAATCTTTCCTTTCTCCTTATTATTAAATGCTCTTCATTATCTGAATATAATTTGCGGCTATTTAAACACTTTTAGTAGAGCGCCTCTGATTAGTCTTGATTAGACGAAACGCACGTGGGGCGTAGAAAAATTTATAGAGTGGAACTTAGCTGTATTTTGTATCTCTACAATATTTGATGGTCAGTGCTGCTGTTGAAGTATTAATTTACCGAGGTTAGCCCCATCAACAAACACATCAAAGATCTAATTTATCTGTTTCAATTTCAAAATTGTCTAAACCGTAAGACATAATTTGGATTTTTTTTTGTCTAATTCAAAGCCCTTTATAATCTTGATATATATAATATTTTGGGTTGAGCACCTCTTGTGAGTCTTTAGAAGACGAATTGAGCGTCAGCCATAGCAAAATATTTTGTGTTGAACTTCGTTTCACTGATGGTCAGTCTGTTTTATAAGATGAAGTCTCTATTTTCAGTTAAGTGCATTAGTCTCATCAGAGTCGAATCAGTGTTTTTTCCAGAAAAAAGAGTATGGTACTAGTAAGCAACAACTAAAAGACCCCATGAATTTTACTTCACCCTACATCTTCTTTTGTATGATTCAGAATGCTGAATGCTTACACAGAAAGACAGACAGAGATTGAAAGGGTTTCACTACAACTGCCTATGGAAAATCTGCAAAATAAACTGGCCAAGGAAAATATTAAACATTGAAGAAGAACAGGCCAACAATGTATAATCATCAAGCAGATATGATTTAAATGGTTAAGCCATGTAATAAGGAGGGACCAAAACTCCATCACAAAGATAGCCCTCAAGTGGACACCAGCAGAAGGAATAAGAAGCAGAGAAAGACCCATAGAAACATGGAGGAGGAACACAGACAATGAAAAAAGAAGATGGGAAAAACCTGGAAAGAATTAGAAAAGTTTGCAATGGACAGACCAAAATTGAGAAGTCTGGTTTCAGACTTATGTGTCACCAGGCACGAAGATGATAGGTAAGAAGATTCTACATCTACAAAACTCTTGTTTAAACCTAAAACTCGATGTAAACTCCCCAAAAACGCGGGTTATTATTTGTTCTTACCTGAGATGGTATTCCACCTGATACAGTACCATACAACCATTCCAGTTTATTAAGGAAAAACATCACGAACGATAGAGTCCCATCTGTTACCAAGACTACTTGAAAATTATTTCTCTGAAATTGTTGTATTTGTCTTTACAACTACATGGCATAATTAAGACGTTCAAGCTTATATTTTAGACATTTTTTTCTTCATTATTAATTTTCTTAAAATGCTGAACTTTATAAATAATGAATAGCAACAAAAGTGGTCATTCTTTGTTTTATTCAATCTTAAATCATAATGCTTTTTGTTTTCCAAGAATATGCATATAATTTTACTCAATATCCTTTACTTTTTTTTATAATTGTGGTGAAAATCATTATGCATATCAACAAAGTTTATGTTCAATTAAGATTCTTTTGCTAGTAATAATGTATTTGCCAGTACTAATGTTACTTATATAACTAAAATGTGATCTGTTAGATAAATGGGCATCTTTTTAAAAATCACCGAATAGAATATAATCAGACAAATGACAATGCGTGAGCCTTATCGGTATTCCTTATTTTCGTTCGTAAATAATGAAATATCTCCCATTTACAAGAATTGTCCTCCATTACTGATGGTATATTACATTACAATGAATGGGAAAAATCAGGTTTTTTATTTTTTTAAATTGTTCGAAGAGATAAGCGGACCCATTTAGGCCAGGAAAACATGTTAAATATATACCTTTTGAAAATAATCATATTAAACTTAAAGACATTTTTTGACAAATGAAAAATAAACGCAGAAAAACTCATATTTCCCCACAATAACCAGTATAATATACCTTCTGGAAAGAGAAGATAACTCCTAAAATAGGAGATAACTCACAATATACGAAAAGAGAGAATTGTACGGATTTGATTGGCATCCTTATTATTTAGGTCCTACACAATAACTGTAAGTATCATATATTTTGAAATACACATTCAAAACATTTCTTCTGGCAATATTGTTAAGACAAACCACGAAATGTGCTACCTGAATAATAAGAAATATCTTTTGAAGTTTTCAATCACTAAAACAAAAATAATAACATTATTAATCAATAATTACATTTTAGGAAATCGGACATTCAAAACGTTAACAAATTTATATATAATTATTTTGAGGATGTTGGAGGGTCAGCTTTTGAAATTTTGACATTTTTTTCCGAATCCTCGGGTTTTTTATTCCATTTAGATATGGCAAACAATTTTGCACGGTTACCTCTATAGGTCTTCATTACATCATAAATATCTGTTTTACAAATTTTTTTCAAATTCTAATAACTTTTTCATAGATTTTTACAGCTATACTATGCTAACGATAAAGCTATGAAAAAAAAACAGAGAAAAACTTTTCCCGCCAAATTTTGAACTCTTATTATCTTTAAACCATCAAAAGTTTTTGGTTATTTTGTATTTTTTTTTATTATTCTCCTATGATTCATGAGGCTGTCCATGTAGAAATCAGGCAAAAGCCTACAGTATCTGGCACATGACGAGTTTTATCCCAGCAAATTTATTGTTTTAATGTATTGTTGGACTCACATGTAAACAAAAATCACAAAGTTTCGTTTGAAAGCAACATGGATGACTTGTGATTCAGCCTATAAGTTCATGAACAAAGCAACAAATTTTTGCAAATATAAAAGAGTTATATCCCTTTTCCTGCATATTTTCAATGCATTCTATATAAATTATATCTAAGTTATCACATCAATAAACAAAAAATCTGCATTGGTTTTGGAGAATGGGTGTTAACCTGATGTGAAATCAATAAAAAATTTTGAAAAACAAAATTTGTTATGTGCAAGTTATTGCCAGGGTTTTGCTTGGACAGCCTCTTAAAGCCTTAATTTCAAAACCTCATCACTTTCAAAGTCACCCTCGCGCATCCTTAATCATTTTCATATATTTACAAATCATAACAACAAACGTTAAACTTACCAGAGGATTTGCTGAAAAGTCACCAAAAGACACAACTTCATCCCATGTTGCAATAAACATCCAGGACGCCGAAAAGTTAGGAAACTCAGAAAACACAGTTCGAACTTCAGTGGAGGCAAAACCAAGTAAAGTAGGGTCCATTGTTTGTCTGTACCATATATTTCCTCCTCGTCTTATGTCGGTATCCCCCCAGTATGGGGCTATCATAGGAATATTGTTAGAAAGAGGAAAAGGATTGGGTGTAAACCCAGAAACGCCAGAAACAAAAGTGATTATTCCATTTGTCCCAAGCTGTAAAACCAAGTTATGAATAGCAAAGTTACTAATGTTAGTTCTTTAGTTTAAAAAAGAAGAAAATGACAAATACAAAAACACTTTGCCAAGCTATGTAAAACACACTCGACTGTTTATTATAAGGAATTCGGTGTCAAGTTACGACCATTGTGTTAATATTGTGGTTCAAATTCTTATCTCTCCAATAAAAGCTACACGATTGATCATGTAATTGCTCTCTCCTTAATTCTCATCTTCTGACCATTTTATTACGTTATGCTTAAGCATCTCTTATCTTCCAATAATTTGAAACTACGTAAGCTTAAAATTCTAAAAAGTCCAATTCATATTTAGAATACATCTTAAAATTGAAAAATCTAGAGATTAAAGTATCAAACAAGAAAAACCTGAATTAAACTTGCACAATGAATACCCACTTGAATGCCGATTCCATAAATCAATCAGTTAAAATCTCCGAGAATAAGGAGATTCAGGAGGATTCCTACAGAAATTTGCCAATAATACTAGTACATCGAATGGTTTACCTGTGCATCCGTATATTTGAATACATGTACTCCTTTTTCAGCTGATTAAATAAAAATAACATGTGTCTTATGATCTGGTTGTACTTACATGAAGTAAATCGCCAGCAGGATACAGATTCCCAAAGAAAGGAAAATCATGAGTCAATGGCCAACTTTCATATGTATCATCACTAATTCCCATGGGTGTGTCGCCACCGAGACTTCCAAACGGATAATAACAATCTAGAGAAACTGGCTCACTTCCCTCTTGAACTAAGAATATGTAAATGTGCATTTAAGTTATGTTTAAACAAAATATAGGTTTTTTGTCTAAGGGTTCATACAAGTTCATATCTTATACAGTGCATCCATGAAGCAGTTAAGAATTTGATATGAGTTATTCAAAAATATATCACAAACCATAATGATAGGATAAAGGCCGTGCCTTTTTAGCGAACATAGAAATTTATATTATATATTTTTTTAAATATATCCATGTGCTCAACCGGCGGAGTCTAACCATGGAGTTATGGTATAGAACATAATTCCAAGGTCGAACGTTAAGAGGGAACTTTTAAAAAGGAATTATAGTAAAAAAGTCTGACCCAAACCATATGCACTCGAAAAAGTTGTTGTTAAAGTATATGGGATCAGTAGCTAGTTATTAAAAATTAGATTAATTGTGCAAATAATAGATCCTTGTAACATTCTGGAACGAAATTTGGTGGAAACGTACAACTTTGTTTCAAATCTGTACATGTTAACTAGAATCTATCAGAATGGTTAATGTCAAATTTTGGTCAAGGTTTAAAAAAAAAATAACGCCAAAGAAAAAAATGGTGTTTCCCTCTCGAGACCTTCTGGTTCCTTCATTGATAGTTGATCTTACTTTAACCACTTAGATATAATGGATTTTATAGTTTTATAGTTAGTACTATAGGAGTTTCCTTTTGCTACAAGCTTTTAGACTCGTGTGTCCTTTGAGTGACCAAGCTCATGGGACACCACCGCCAGAGTAAGTTGTTCCAAAGAACTTAACTTGATTATCTATGTTGGACCTCTACACCAACACACAGGAAGTTAAGAGAGAGCTCGGTTTGTCAGAAGTTATTTTTACCTTCACATATTGACTCTATACAACAGCTTCTACCATTACAACAGCCTAAATCACTTCTCTGAAACTCACAGAGTAAACATCTGTCCTTACATTGACCTCCAGCTTCTGTACATGTAGCTGTAAAAATATTGTATTTTATGACTTTTGTTTTATGCCAATCATTAGTAAGGCCTACACAAATCTTGAACAAACAAATCTTAACAAGTCTTGATTACACTGAACTTGTTCACTGTTCAGTTGTGTAAAAAGTTCAATTCCAGTTGTTGATCTCTAAGGCCGATATTGTAGTGTACATTATATTAACTATTGATATGACTTGATATGATCTTGATTTTACTTGATTGACTGAAAGGAAATGTACTGCATTTATACTTGATTTATAAACAATACTGGACACATTAAGAGTGCAGTAAATTAAGTTAATTTTGTTCTTTACAGTAGTGAAATGGTCTTCTAGTGAATGTTGCCATCGAATATTCGTGTGTAAGTAGGAAAGAATAATACCTTGTTTTATTTCAGATTGATTTCCCCTTTGTTTCTCGGTTTTATTTTTTTTAAGATCCTAAAGTATCGACCCTTTACAAACCAGATAATGGAATGAAAAAGACGAATTCAAGGAAACAAATATCATAAAGTATGAAAATAAAAAAAATATCGTGCTTGATCGTGTAATATAGTTAGTTTCGACTTTCTCTTGTAATGTCCATCAATATTAGGAAAATCTTCAACAATATGTACCTGTACAATCAAGACAGCATTGAGCTTCTTCACAGCAATCTTTTATGTCACCTGAGGGTAATTCATCTAAGGTACAGGTTTCATTTCTGCATATACCACCATCAGCAATACATGGGTTGCTTTCCACTTTTATTTATAATTAGAAAAAAAAAACATAAGGTCAAATAAACAAATTAATTTTAAGTATGTACTCATTAATTAAAAATACACGCGCTTTTTGAACCCCACCTTCGCTTATCTGTTTAATGTATCTATCAATGTATTCAACAAAATACCAAACAGCAAAGTTTGCTACGACTTTGACTAACGAAGCAAAAGTATTTTAATGGGGCATTCCAATGTCGGAAATCCATAAGTACAAAACAAACCTACTATAGTGCAGCGGTATGACCAGAAAAAAAATGACTTTATTGGTCCGACAGAACATTCACCTACATTGTATATCATTTTAAAGAGGAATGTCTCTTATTTCAGATAAAACAGGTGGTCACATGTTTCTATCGGGTAAATTTATGATATTTAGGGTCAAAGGTCACAAAGTTGAAAAATTCATATTTCTTTGCTTCGCTTTGAAATCACAGTATCTGGAATAAGTTATATGGAAGATTGTGAGTTTGAAATATTCTTAAAAGTTAAACTGTTGAAATAAAGAATATCTGCCAGAGTTTCAAAAAGTGACCTAAAATGACGTTTTCTGGCTGGCTGTAAAAAATATTAAAACAGCTATATTTATTTGGGTTTTACCGTTTTTATTTAATTTTTTTACCACCAAAATGCATTCAAAATACCATTCAGGCCATAAACCATCATATTAAATAGGTAATGTAGCACTAAAAAACCGACAGTTACGTAGGGGGCGAATGAAAAAGTTAGCTGCAGACAAAAAAGTCCTATGTAATGGCCAGTATAATGCTTATTGACAATTGTATCACATATTAAACGCAAAATTATTAGGAACTTGCAAAAATATTACACAGAAAAGACTATTTAACATTATCACACCTATTAAAGTGCGAATTGAGAAATTCTCAATTGCTGTTAATGGTTGGTATTCTATGTTGCTAAAATTGGATTGTGGGATATATCACACGAAATACAAATGACAACAAAGTTCCAGACAAAAAATTTTTGCTACGCCTGACGCGCGTTTCGTCTATTCAAGACTCATCAGAGGCGCTCTACCAAAACTATTGAAAAAGCCAAACACCATATGATTATAAAGAGCATAGAACAGTAAAACAAACAATACCAAATTGGGGAACCAAATAATAGTGATCAAGATACATTTATTAATAGCAAATGAAAGTCGCCTTCTGATTTACATTTTTGCATCTTTAGCCACGTTAAAGCGCATTTTCTATGAAAATTTGGTTTAGTTTGCAATTAATGAAGATATGATACTTAGATTTTCAAATAAACACTCGACTGTATAAGACCTTCGCTCTTTTGACTGATGTATTTTCAGATTCCTGGTTATTAAAGTATAAAGAGATAAAATAATACGGTGCACTGGTTCCGACCAAGTAACGCATAGGTAACAAAAAAACGCATTTTACAAATTAAATATTCATTTTTAGTACAAGATGTACATATTTTGTGGGAAAAGAAAAAAGAGTGTCAGTTAATATTGACAATAAACAGCAATTGAGAATTTCTCGATTCGCACTTTAAAAAGGGTGTTTATCCTATTACATTTGTCCTAATAAGTTGGTGAGAAGCAAATTCTTAGAACAACAAAAAGCCAAACACATCTCGAAATGGTAAACAGAAAATCAAATTAATCAGCAGACATCGAAGCTAAAAGCCACAACACATTTTAAATGCAATTTCAGCATGACCTCATGTCTGGACAAAAGATTGTTACGGAAGGGTACACTGTTCCTTCTATAAACGTCATGTTGTCAATAATTAGTTATGGTAGTAAGCATAAATAAACGATGAAGAGACAAATCTGTATTTATCTAAGAGATTGAAATCCTACATTAATGGAATGTTTACGAGCACATGCTTTTTAAAAACAAACTAAAATGGAATATATAAAAAACAGAATAAATTAGCTCTCATTTGCAAAAACACTACAGTCATGAAATTTCAATACTGTATTTTGTTAATACTTTGCCTGTCCTATTAACCTGTTTAAGTTTCAAACTTTTTATAAAAAAAATTTCTGGAAACAAGTCGAGGGAAGTAGTCGTCTAAGAGATAGTAGTTAAGACTGGACTTGCGTCTGTATACAATCTATGTTCGAACTATTAACGTTTACTTTTTACTGATATAAGAAAGAAAATCCACAGAATAAACAAATATGTGGACCTTTGACATCCGACAACTTTCTTTGGCGGGTCATAAATATATTTGCCCAGGAACTTTTCCTATTTGAGCTAAATACTTTATATGTACGCGTTTGTATTCAAATTGGTGTAATGTTTGTTAAATCTTTTGGCAAAATTTGCTGAGACAAAATACAACATTCCAATGGACGTCAACTGCCTCCATCTGCTCTTTAGCTAATAGATGTGATGAATTTGATGACGATTGGATTTTGTGTATTTCTACCTTATATTACAATACATATAGAATATGATATTCTTCAAGGGCGTTCAACAAAATTTATCGATGTCGTTTTTCGAGTTTAATTACTTAGGAAAGATGTAAATAAATTGGAATTTAATATTGCTCAAAGAGATGTATTGTTGAATGCTGTAGGGGTAGCCTTCTCCTCTATGGTGATTCATCGACAATGTTTGACTGAAATATACATGTAAATCTAGGCCTGAATAATCGCAAGAAGAAAAAAAAAAATCTTATGCCACATAAGTTCAAAGTTTTTTTTACAATTGACTGTTTCTTGCGATGACCGTTTTCCTTGTATTTGCGGCCTCATTCTTTTTTTGTTTTGCTTGTTTCGTTCACTAGGAATTAATGACTACTTGTTGTCGTTTTTGGTAATATTCTTTTACTTTAATTTAGCATAAAACAATTTATTTCTTTGTAGAATCTTCATCTTAAGCTTAATTTTATTGAGATTTTTTACAGGACAAATATGGAAAGACTACGATTTCCGGAATTATTTTTCGCAACATTTGTTTATAAAATACGTAATAAAATCATTATAGATTGGTGCACGGTTTTCAATGAAACTTTGCAGAATAGTATATAATAATAAAGAGTACAAATAGCTGAAAGCTACCAATCTTAAGAAACGCTTTGATAAAAAACAGTATTTTGTTTAAATATGTTATAAAAAGTTAACATTTTCAAGAATCAATTATGAAAAAAAAATTTCAAACACAACCTGGCAAATTATGTATTAACAGTCAGATAAAGGGTTATACTTGAAAAAAAAAATGTTAAAACTTTTGATTCATTTACTATTGAAATATTTTTCTTAAACTCCACACCTATCGAGTACACCACTGTTAAAAAAATGATTTTACCAAAAAATGACTGATACTAATTCGTGATGACCCACTTAAAATTAAAGCTAAATGGTTGTATAATACCCCCCAAGAAATTGAGCTGTGTGTTATGTCGGTACATTAAACTCCTTAAATAGCCATTTTTTATCGATCCACCGCTGCAATATAGTAGTTTATATCAAAGATAACAATATGTTAAAAACAATGCATTAGTACATAAAGCACAAATCATTTGTAATAAATTAACTTACATGTACATGGTACACAACACTTTCTGTTTCTACAACATTGCCCTTGTTCCAATTCATCAAAGTCACAGGCATACTTGCATGTTCCTCCTGGACATTCGCTAATTACTACAAAAAAATAGTTGCCAATGGGACAATACATTAGAATGGCAAAAGTTCAAAGTGCGAGGGCCTAAAAAGGCACACAACACCTAAAAAGAAAAAAACATTTATAACGGGAACACAAGTGGAAACGACTCATGACATGAAGTTAAATATTCCTGCAACTTTCGAGTTGCTAAGTAAGTGTCAATTTGGCTTGCTTAGTCCATAATGTCTTCCGTGAAATTTCTAAAATCAAGACAACAAATGAAATTTAAATATTCATTGGAATTTTACTAAAGAAATATCAAATCAAATCTTTTTAAAAGAAACTATGTAAAGATATAATTCATATTTTGGTACTTTGTTTAGATGTATCAATCGAATGTATATGCTGTCACAGTCGTCATAGAGATTCAAATTGAAGACCAATCGCAAACTGATAACCTCAAAAAGCAGAGAAAAACGGCCATTGCATAATAAATAATATTTGATTATTAAAAATATCCCAAAGAATCCATAAGTTTTTTTTTTAATCAATTCATATTTGTACATTGTTTGGATAGAATCAAGTTATTGATGTTTTTAAAAGAGTAAATACAGATCAACGTATTGCAAAATGGACTAAAAATATAATTGTAATTCTTGACAAGATATACAAATTGATGCTTAATTCATATTTTTAAAATGAACATGAAACCTTATAACCAGTCGTTTTAATAAAAAGCATAAGCATAGGAAATATAAGCATTAATATTTGCAATGTGGAGAGTGGGTTATACACATGTATGACTTCAGTGAAATGGGAAAGCTATAAGTGCATAGTGTATAGGATATAGATGGTAAATACTGATAATTGATTGGGATATTATATGGTGTTTCAGGATTAGATCGACAATAGAAGTGCATAGTGTATAGGATACTGATAATTGATTGGGATATTATATAGTGTATGGGGATTAGATTGACAATAGAAGTGCATAGTGTATAGGATACTGATAATTGATTGGGATATTATATGGTGTATGGGGATTAGATCGACAATAGATTATAAATGGTAAGACAAACGCAGAAAGGGAGTTTATACCATACAAGTACTGTAATGTCATTAAGAAATACCTCCATCAATGTCACAAAGCACCATTTTAAAGCTTTCAATTGCTTTCTTCAGTCCATAAATTGCACATTTGTGAAACACAATTTCAATGAAAATGATTTTGATACAATACTAAAGATCTTACATTAACTTACCTGAATGAACCTTTAACACAAGAAGGAGCCATAGACTTAAACCCTTTACAGCTATCATCATCATAACTGGGAAGCTAAATGATTAAGAGCCTATCGTGAACAGGTTAAATAAGAATCCAAAACTCCCTGCTCTTCTTTTGTTGCATATCCAATCAAAAAAAGCCAAGTAAAAGATAGACAAGAGTAAGAAATTAAACTCCCTGCTCTTCTTTTGTTGCATATCCAATCAAAAGAAGCCACATATAAGATAGACAAGAGTAAGACATTCATATAAGCTAGGACACAGCCTATCATTTATTTTCATTTATTACCATATTTTTAATGTCAAGCTATTCAAAAATCATAAGATTGAATATATTTGTTTTTTTATATAAAATGTTTTGTTATTTGGACGCATTGACATTAAATGTTCATGTCATTCACACATATGTTGACTAAAAATATAATATTTGCTGATGTTCTAACCTACCTTTTTTGCACTTGTCATCTTTGAGGTTAGTATTCTATTTCACATACCAAAACGCGGGTATAACGTTTGATAAGGATATGCTATTTATCGATAATTCAAGGAGTAATCCCTCATCAGTAGCATTTAGAAATGTTCAGAAATGGAACTTTCGTTGATAATTTTGTTATATATATAATGTACATTTAGTCTTTGGCCAATGCAAGACGGCAAGCAGCGACCTTTGACATGTTGAATACTGCCTACTGTGTTCAATTATAATTTTATGTATAATAAATTGCCGTTCCTTTATATTGGTCGCGTTGCGTACACTTATTTCACATCTCATTATTGTTGTTATATAAATATGATATTTTCTACAACGGGCAAACCAGAGTTTACAGAAAATACATTATACATATTTGTAGCTCAAAACTAATTGAACCTATATATTGCAAAGGTTTCAGACGTCTGAATAAAACATATAGAATTCAAAATGCTGGGATAGTCTTTTTGTATCTGTAGTAAAAGGTTCAAATTAACCTGTCATAGCAACTATTTCTGAATAAAATCAATACATTAAAGCTTGGCTTTGAGACAGAGATGCTTGTTTGCAGTCACAAGGTTGGAACAGACGAAGTTCAAACTCTTTCTGGACACTGTTAACGTAAATCTGATATTAACAATTAGTATTATATGAGTAGTTTATTGTTTAAATGTATTTAATAACGTTTACTGCACAATCAATGAAGTATACTTTCTTGTGATAATAATGTGCGCTTTATTTCACATGCATGTATCAGATTGGAAAAGAAATGAATTACAGCTTTACAAATTTACATATTTACTTAAAACCTTTACCTTTTTACTTTAATTCTTTACCTATTCATCAAAGACTGAATTCAAAGGCAAAAATCTTTGAAAAAGCAAATGGCTGTAAAGATTACCACATTAAATACATACAAGTGATCAAATACTCTGAAAGGCCAACAACTAATTTAATATGCTGTATCTATATATCTATATATATATAGAACCAACTTAATAAGTATCGGATCGACAATAGAATTGACGATGCAACATAAACAAAACGATATTTAAGTCTAAAGAATTATGCAACGATGCAATAATGATGTTATGAATTTTGTTTTAAGGACAAATATTTCGACCAACAGATGACCTTCTTCAGTGTCAAATTTCACAACTTCACACTTTGAAATATCTATGTGAACTTAGCTGTTAAAGGGATTCTTAAAAATAGCTCACTACAATAAATACGTCACTACTTCTATATCTTAAACTCGTCATTTATTTAAATCTTGAACTTAAAATCATAAAACTGATGTAATATTGATAGATATAAAACTGATGTAATACTGATAGATATATAGATTGATTGATTGATTTCATTTTTCTTATTTATTCCTTTTGGATGCAATGTGCAGAGTTCTTTGATTCAGACATCCTCCCTAGCATCTCGTTCGGAGTCTTGCCAATCACAGTTTTGTTCGATGATAAGTATTTTCATACTATCCTATCGAAATCTTCTAGGCTGTGATCGGGTAGCCTGAAATGTTGGCTGATAGGCAAAAATCCTTGTTTTTGTTAAGTCACTTCTGTGTCCATTTAGTCATTTGTGGAATGGTTGTTTCGACTCACCAACATATTGCAAGCCACAAACAGAGCATTTGAGAATGTTAATTACATTCGGGCTCATGCAGTTAACAGTTGGAAAGATTTTTAACTGTTTGTTTGTGTTATTGCTTGTAAATAAGGATGCAGAATGCATATGTTTGCAGCATTTACAACGTTTGTCACCACAAGGCTGATTGGAGCCCACAGAAGTGTCAGGCCTTATAATCTCTGCCCGAACTAACAAGTTGCAAAAACTTTTGGGTTGTTTGAATGCAACAACGGGAAGCTTTTGAAAGATTCTGAATAGTTTGGGATTTTTCTATAGAATGCCACTGCTCATGAATGGTACTGATTTGTACTTTTGAGTAATGAGTGAAAGTTGAGCACACAAGGGGTACGTTTACCTTTCTTTTTCTTTTTATATTGTAGAAGGGCACTCCTCGGTATATTTTGTGCTTTCTTAAAACTTCCTTTGATTTTTTTGTAACCCCTATATTTAAAATGATTGTGCATTTTACCTAGTGTCATTTTGAAAGTATCATCGGATGAACAAATGCGACGAATTCTAAGAGCCTGGCTAATATAAATGGAATGCTGTCAGAAACGTGAGGTGGATGACAATTACTAGGTAAAGGATACTACTTGGAGTCTGATGGTTTCGTGTATAAATCAGTGGACGATTCTCCTCATTGTATAAATGATCTGGTGGTGTCGAGAAAAGATATATCAGTATTAAATGTTTCGTGGGTAAATTAAATTGAAGACGATGAAGGTGTCGAGTTCTTCATCCCTGTGTGTCCACTTCATGTAAACATCATCAAAAATCTGTACCAGGAGAGTGGTTTTTCGACAAACGACTGGATCAGTTGTTCTTCCAATTTACCAATGAAGATATTAACATTAGATGGTGCCATTTTAGTGCAAATAGCTGTTCCGTTGACTTTTAAATGTTTATTATTAAATGTAAAGTTGTTTTTTCTTCAGTACCAGTGTGAGCAATTTAACTAGACAATCAGTTGGGGGATTTTTGATGGAGAGAGTATCCAAAACTTCTCTGTATGCTTCGAAGCCGTAAACGTGAGGAATGTTTGTGTAGAGTGAGGTGACATCCATAGTTACTAGAGTTGTATTGGGAGGAAGAGGACTAAGGGCGGACATGTTTTGTAAATAGTCAGTGGTGTCTTTCAAGAATGATGGCAAATACATGTATTAAACATGTGAGCGAAGATGGAAATCCACGAATTCCGAGATAATCTCAGTAGGGGTGACCGTTGGTTGAAACAATTGGTCTTCCCGGATTGTTGGGCTCGTCAATCTTAGGATGAAGGTAGAACCTATCGACTTGTGGATTTTCTGGTTTTAAATAATCAAAGGTTTTGTGTCCTACTTTGTTCATTTTTATTAATTCATTATTTATTTCATCTGAAATTGTTCTGTGGGGTCCTTTTCTAGCTTTTTAAATAAACGAAATTGTCGTTAAGTTGACGTTTGGCCTCTTGAATGTAATCAGATTTATCCATAACAACAACGGCACTACCTTGCACTATTTACAATATAAAATTACGTGGGTCTATGATTGTATGAAATGATTAAATGGATTTACAAAATAACTGAATATCCAGGAACAATTTCAAATGGCCATTAGAAAAAAAAATAAGCGACGGCAGTATGATGCATTTTTCCAAACAAATTCGGTCTAATGAAATTGTCGATCACTGCTAGACAGTTTATTTCGTAAACTTTGTTTTTAAAGATAAGTTATATCATTTTAAAGAACCAATTTATATTGAGTACTTATATTAAGTTCTGTCTATAAACGCTTTAGCTCTATAATTAAAAACTATTACCAACTTTTCTGAGTAATATATAATGAGTGAAACAAATTTAATCGTATAAAATGAAACTGACAAAAAAGAACAAGAATTCGATATTCACATATTCTTGTATAACATTACAACCAAAACATCTGTTATTGGAAGACTGAGTATCGATTCAGGTTGAAACAAATTATCAAGTAACAATCATTTAGTGGCAATCCTTCACAAGATCAGCATCGAGTTGACTAAGAACATCAACTTTCATACAGGTAAAATATATTAATTAACATATAGTTATCTATGGTTCTCCTTTGGTGTTTTGTTAAATTTAGGCAGCAAGATGGATTTGTTTCCTTCTAAAGATCCATTTTGTGTATGTACCATTTAAGTTAGTTTCTGGTGTTTTTTGTTTGTTTTTTGTTTGTTTTTTTTTCTTGTCTTGTTTGTTTAAAACTTTGGTTTATTTTTTATTCTTGAAAGGGTTTGTCTTATTTTCAGATTTTTATAAATGGTCTTTTTGTAGGTGTAAACGGTTTTTTGTACGGCACTTCTTTCATAAATTCTCCCCAACTACCTACCTTTATTTGTTTTTATTTATAGTTTCCTAGTGATCAAATTTTCTCAAATTCGCATTTTTAAATCAGTAACATCTAATGTCAGATATTTATCCAGTGTGTAAAATGACTCTGTTGACATTTGTATTTTCACAATTTTTTTCCTTTTTTCTTTAGTGTTGTTTCGTATGGAAACCCATTATTGCCAAATTAGACTTATACATTTTTTTTATTAATAGGAAACCGCCAATAAATAGATGGTGGCCGCTAATTAATCATATGGCGGCCGTCACTTACTAACTGGCGGTCGATGCTTATTTATTGGCGGCCGCCACTTATCAAAGTCGGCGACCGCCACATACTTTATCTGGCGGCGGCCACTTAATTTATCTGGCAGGCGCAATTTTCTTTATGGCGGTTGCCACTTTATCAACAATCGACGCTCGATTAACACTTATGTGACGTATTTTTTTACATTAAATTAACGTTGACAAAATTGCCTGTGTATATTTTTGTCATTACTTTTTAAAGTCAATTTTAATCTAAACAACTCAGTTTCTTCTTACAAATTTTGAATTCAGACTAACGGAAAGATCTTATCTAACAAAAACAATTCGAATGTAACATGTGTTGTTTGCTCTTCCTTTACAATTTTTTTCTGATTATAATCGTTATCTGATGTCCAACAAAAATATCAAATGTCTTACTTATATTAAATGTTACTGTTATAAAGTTTTGGGGTCCCAAACATATTGTTGTGCTTAAATCAAAGTCAAAATTGTCAAAATTTGTGGTTTCCTGTCTTGTTTAACGTGTAGATCAGATATAATATGACTTTGCTTTATTTAATTTCGTTTTTACCACTATATCTAATGGTTAAAAAAAGGGGAACGGAAAATAAACATGCTTGGCTTGTGCCTTTTGTAACCGCAAAGGAATTAAAATTTATTCTTAATTTGTTCTCAAAATGATTATAATTATGTCATTAGAAGATTTGAACCAACCGATAAAAAAATAAAAGATTATAGTTTTTTTATATTAAATTCGCCCTATCAGTGTATACATGTACGTATGTAGAACATTTAAAGCCGTCGGAACTCTGTCTAAAAGAAAGTCCCTGTAATGTCAAATGTGGTTGTTAAGTCGATTACGTCCTGTATTTTCCTTAAATGCTATAACCTATAAAGGTGTTTCATGTATCCGTTTTAGTTCGTGCTAAGGGTCATTTTGTTTCCATTCCTATTTCTACTTTATACAATAAACAATATAAGTATGAAGGCGGGAAAAATAAGAGGTAAGAGACAAAAATATCTTTTTCTTTAGTAAATTGTTATAACACAGTAATTTGTTTCATGGCGTCTTGCTTTATTTTGTACTATATAGATTTAAATCAGTTTAATTTATTTTTTATCTCAGTTATTTATACTTCAAATTATTGTTGAATTAGTATATAGTTTCTTGCCATCATTATCATCAATACAATTGTTACTGTTTTAGCAATTTGGGCTCTTTCAAGTTCGACATGTCTTTTCAAATGATGATTTTGATCATTGCCATGACTGCATTTGCTCATGTCACAAAGGGAAATGTTTGTGACAAGTGTAATATTGAATCCCACAACACGGCACGTGTGTGTAGCACGGAAGGAAAGGAATTTCGACTTTGCGAAGCAGAATGTAACCCGTGAGTAAGATTATTGATACACATGTTACATTTCAATAATACTACAACTCCTTGCAAATTAAGATATCGGTATGTTTTGACACATCCTCCTTTCTTCACTTGTTCTGATGTAAAGATGGTCATCCATTCTATGTACACAATGACGTCTTTTTTGCGTTGCTATAACTAAGTCATAAGATGTGATTTTGCTGCTTTAAGTTGTATGTGCATTTGTTTTGTTGGTGAACGAGTATTTGTGTTGCTTTATTGTGTGCATTTTCATTGTTTTTGTATGTATTTATCGTTGTGTTGTTGTATGCGTCCGTGGCGTATCCAGGAATTTTGAAAAGTAGGCGGGGCACTGATTGCCTATGGGGGCACTTAGATCATGCTTCCATTATTCCCTATTTATCCAACCATTTTTTGTCTGCCACAAAGGGGTGCCCATGCCCCTTGTCCCATGCTGGTACCGCCTCTGTATGTGTTTTCTTTGTTATGTCGGATAATGTTTTAGTTGAGTTGTGTTTTCGTATATCTTTTTGTTGCGTTGTTATATACATGTCCGTTTCTAATGATTTCTTGTTTTGTTTTATGGGGAGATTGTCTGTATGTGTGGCTCTGTAGTATTTTCGTATTTGTTATGTCGGATGCCGTGCAAAGAATACACTAAAATATTCATTAAAAATATCCGATTCTCTGATTCAGATTGCAAGTTACGTATTTAGAATTTAAAATGCTCACAAAAATTGACTCAACATCATGACATCTAATGCTATGAAAATAAAGGAGAAAAGGTATACAAAAGGGACAATCAAATATCATTAATTCGAAAGAGATAACTTCTTATTGGATAGACAAAAACTATTCACAACAAAATAAATGAAAGATAAATAAAAAAAACCACAAACAGCAACGTGAATTCAAGTTGGAACGAGAGTGAACGCAGGTGTTCCGGAAGATTTTACAAATCATGCTTGCAATATCACAACTGTCATGTTGTCAATGATGAATTTCAAATCTGTTAAATATGACAAAACTCCAAGAACATGTCTTCTGTAAAATTACTAATTGATGACAAAAAATGGAGTGTGACGCTTTATCAATGAACTCACAATACGGCCCGAATTGAATTAATAGTATTAATATTTTAACAGTGACATTGTAATCTCATGCTATCTGTCAGTCAATGAGGTTGATGGAGATGAAGAAAACTGTGTTTGTCCTCCTTGCCCAGATAATGATGATCCTGTATGCGCTGGTGGCGTTCGATATAGGAATAAGTGTGAAGCTGTTCAAAGGTAGAATAAATCTTCTTTAGGCCGGGAAAAATGAAGTTTTTGCAGGATATTTTGGTCTGCATTCAAAGTGCAATGAAAACAACCAAATTATCATTAATAGGTTTTAATGATTTTGTTTGGAATGTAGTACCAATGTTATTGAATATTTGACCTATACTAAATACTACCATAACAAAATCAAGGCGGTAGAAATTAGAACAAAGATAAAATGATTATTTATTATTACAAAAAGAATCGAAAAATATAAATAGTAAAGGTTTAAAAGGTTATTGGAGGGACATATAATTTATTAAAATGTGAAATAATATTTAACTGATTTATTTCGTAAAAACGAAAGCTTAAATTGTTGAATGGCATGGCTTGGTAGAGATATTCAACACGAATATAAGGGTTTTGAACTAACGCAATACATATAAAAATCGCAATACGAGACGTGATGAAGGAGGTTGATTGCCGTCGAAGATTGTCTGGCGTACACTAACTTCTTCTTATTCACCGTTTATATTGATAGTCCCAGCTAACAAGATTGTCCGTTATGATTAAATCGAGATGCCATACAAATATTCAATAGACTATTTTCATATTTCTGGGATGACTGATTATTTTAGTCCTTCTCAACACTTTTTAGAGAGTTATCTTTTCCTGAGTAGGACAGACAAAAAATATTGCATCAATAAGGTCAGAATAAATTTGATTTTGTAATGTTTTCTTACAAATGTTTCATTGTAATCTTGATGGATTTGAACTAAAAAATAAGGACACATCAATAAGATGTTGATTTGGAACTATTTTTAGTTTAAAATAAGTGTAAAAGGCTTTAAAGGGCATTAAGTCATTCTACCTGAACTTTTTGCTCTATGACATATTTGCATTCAGAAAGACAGTAACGAATCCTCTTTAGACATATTATTTGCTAAAACCAATAATTTCAATAATTTTAATCTAGATTTCCTAAAATAATGTGTTAAAACGTTACTATTTTTCCTTTGCTCAATTATACAAAAAATGGTAAACAAGTCCATGTCGGGTCAGGTTCAGTCCAAAAAATACTAAATTATTCAGCAGTCCCTGAAATATGAAAATGGTTTATTGCAATTATTCAAGATTTTTATTTATTTTTAATTTCAGAGGACTTAATTGGTGCAAAATCAACGAATCACCAGACTGCTTTTGTGAATAAGATTAACTGAAATTGTAAAAATAAAAAGAATATCTTATTCATATTAACTATAGCTTAGGTTTTAATGTCTCATTTGAAAGGCTAAGAGATTTAAGTGTTACAAAATTCCAAGCTTTTCTGTTCGTGTGTCTGTAAAAGTACATTAACATGGTGGTCCACATCAGCTTACAACCTCTGTAGATATTGACCATTTGACTAATGTGAGCCACTTGCGTGATCGCCAAGCTTGTGTGAATGATAAGCCAGATGTTTTTTTGTTTGTGTTGGAAAACATCGACAAATGTGGGCTTTTTTTGAGAGTAGTGTCTTTACAACGCAGCTATTCACTGCATTGTTTATTTTAGGAAAAATAAATGATCATGGCTATTTAAGGATCCCCTGTCGTGATGAACCTTCACGTTCTTTCAGAGCTGTTATGGCCTTGCTAACCATTTCTGAGTATTTAGGATGGGTTGCTGGCTTCTTTGGCTTGGAAGTGGTCTTCATCTTAGGTGTTTTAACAGGGGTAGATACGTTTTCGGTCATGGTGATCTGTAGAATAAGATACGACGACTGTCAATCAAATTCAATTTAATTTGAAAAAATGACGTTAAAAAGGGGTCCGATAAGCACTTAGGCAACACCATTATGTAATAACCAAACAAAAAAGTACCACGTATACATCAACAACAAGGATGGAGTACATTTTTCCTATTGCGCAATTGATGTAAAAGCAACCAATGTTATCCTTGAATTAGAATCAAGAGACTCTTAATACCTGAACACTCACATAGACATAAAACTAAATGCTTTAGACTTACTACCACCGAGTCGGACATGATACATGTAAGTCAGACCCAGAAAAGCAATTGTGACCGTCAAGGTTATGACCTTTATTCCAGTTTAGGTTTTCCTAGCATAAAAATAACTTATTGCAAATAATGCAGCTCATATCCTGTACAGGTACAGGTTTCATCAAAGCTAGGCCGCCTGGGGTTGTACAATCCACTTTTCAGAGCAAACGATTGTGAAAAGTTAATCGTTATCACCAAAAGAGTGGGAACTGCTATGCCAGTTTTTAGTCATGGAAAGTATTTTGGTGTACTGTAATCCATAATAACAGTGATACTCTAGATATGTTTCTATCCATGACAAGTGGATCATCAAAAGTACTAATTAAAACCATAGTCTGCTTAACATCATATTCCATTTGAGAACAAAGGGATAGATGCTATTAACATCAGCAATTTTTTAAATCGCAAGGAAGTTACATCTCAAATTCCTCCATATTCCAAAAATCAGTCAACAACAATTGTTTCCTACCGTTACACTAAAACCATAAGTAGTAAATTTTTCAACCACAAAAAGGCATTGCAGGACCTAAACATTGAAGAATATCTTAAGTCCCATCTGACATGTGATTGCTATGCTTCTCCCTTTATCTATGATCCATCTGGACATGTTATCACGGGTGATCTTAAGAAAATTGAAAATGATTTATTACGTAATGTGATTTCCCATGGACCTAAATTTAGGGAACCACAACGTATGAATTGCATGGAATCACAACTTTAAGATCATCATGGACGCTGTGGAGGACTATGCTAGAGCCTGGATAAAGAGGGAAAAGGACCAAGAACCAGAGCTTGAATCACTGTCGGACTGGATAAGGACTATCCGATCTCTTGTACGAAGCCGAATAGACTAACTTCGCAAATGTTTGAACCCACGGCCTTCTTCTGTATTTAGAGATCGTGAAGCTCTCGATTGTCTCTCTTCCTTACATGACAGGTATGTTGTCACGCCAGCAGACAAGGCTTCCTATAATACAGTTTTTGTATGTAAAGCACATTATTACAATTGTCTAATAAAAGAACTAGGTAATGGTACTACTTCCGCTAGTGCTACATACAAACGGACTACATTTAACAAAGATGAAATCATAGCCAACCATAGCTGTTTTATGTCCTCTTTCAATATTCAAATGAAAGAGGAACATAAAGAGTTACCATATATGTACTGGATACCTAAACTTCACAAAAATCCATACAAAGAAAGGTATATAGCTGGATCTTCATCATGTTCAACTACAGAGCTGTCCGTCCATTTAACTAAAATCTTGTCTGCTGTCAAAGAAGGTCAACAAGCATACTGCGACACTATTTATGATACAAATGACAACAAAGTACCAGACGAAATGGTGGGTTAAACCAGGTTTTATGGCGCCGAACCTCCCTCTTCCATTGCGATCTTAGGTTCCGGTAATATCCATAGAACACAACATAGTTGTAAGACACAATAGGGATATTGAGGTGATCATCTCAGTACAGCAGACAAGTCAAACACTAATTAAAACAATTAACCACCATATCTTTTAACTCAATTTTAAACGTTTCTACTAGTGGCTGATAACGAAGAAAGATTTTTTTAGGGATCGTATGAGACGTATTTTCTTGTAGCCCTGCTCCAAAGGTCGGTCACGAAGAAATCGGTGTCTGATCAAAACATCTGTGATATGTGTGCATGCTCTGGCATATCGAATAATAAGTTGTGAAATATAAACACCGTATGCAGGGGAAGTAGGTATATTGGTTTGTAGATTAGGAAAATTAATAATTTAAAAATTAAAATCGTCTTTTTTATCGTAATTTTTTGTACTGGGTCAAATTCGAGGTGCCAATCCAAGAAAGACGCGAAGTGACTGGGTTCGGTGGTCTCTTTAATCTCCAATTCTGGAGGATATATTGAAGGAATCCATCTACCAAATGAAGTGTTTTTGACAGAGAGGACATCATCAATATATCTGAATGTAAGATTAAATGACCTTGCCTCTTTCATCTTCGTGTTCTTTACGAGTCCCTGAAGACATTCAGTCTCGTAAGAGTATAAAAACAAATCGGCGAGGAGAGGAGCACAGTTTGTGCTATTGAAATGCCGATTTGTTGTTGAAAAATCTCTCCTCCGAAGGTGACAAATATGATTTAAATGAGGAAATCAAGCATACTGCAAACTTAGTGGAATCAACCAAATGTGGATTTTGAAGAACTCAAAAGATTTGTTAGATCATTTTAAATCTAGATCATTTTCTGAGGTTCACTCTTTGAAAACGCTCAATTTTTTAACTTTATACACTACCTTGCCACACAAAAAACTAAAATGTCGCCTGAAAAAAACTCGGAAAAGCCTTTTTAAACTCTAGGAATTTTGTTGTTTTGGGTAATAACTCTACATTATTTTCCAAAACATCTTTCAAAGATAAAATTTGTTACACATTGGAGATTACTCTGATGAGTCTTGAATAGTCGAAACGTGCGTCAGGCGTAGCAAAATTTATTGTCGGCAACTTCGTTATCGGTAAAATTAATAACACACGTCAAGGTTTGCGCTGCTAGTGGAGTTTTAATTCTTCTAGGTAAGCCTGCTTCGGCGACAACACTTTTGCTTTAGAGAACAAACCAAAGCTTTAAATTAACTGTTTAAATTTCAAAATTGTCTAAAAACTAAGTATCTTCCTATCCCCGACATAGGTTGATCATGATAGTTTTAATTCGGTTCCCCATTTCTGTATTTTTGGTTTCATTGTTTTATGCTTTTCATAATCATATAGTTGTTTTTTAAACAATGTATTTCGTAGAGCGTCTCTGACGAGTCTTGAATAGACGCAACGTGCGTCAGTCGTAGAAATTTTTATTGTCTGGAACTTTGTTGTCATTTAAATTCATATCAAGTCAAATACCTAACAACGATAAATTATGTGGAACCCATTGTCTGTCTTTTTGTTTTATTTCGGATATCTTCGCAAATAGCACACAGACCTAACTTTTGTCACTAGACTTAGTGAACAGGTATCTATCATTTCAAATACAGTGTTAAAATCCTTGCTATATAATAAAATCAAAAGAGACCACCCTTTATGATAGCCAAAGGAATACATACGCTGTCAAGTAGATTTTTTCTAAGTTAATTTCATCCTACATCTTCCGCTGTCGTATCTCTAAATATAAGATCAGTTCCTGTCACAGATCCGTTTGTTTATAAATAATATGTCACCTGACCGCATTTTAAAGTTCTAAAGATTTAAAGACAGAAATAAAAGTAATGTTGCAAAAATATGAAAGCTTTATTCGAGGAAAACAAAGCCATGTTTAATTTTCTTTTAAGAAGATCTTTATGTGCTTATTGTGTGATATTAATTGTAAAACACACTAGGACTAATTTTCACGAGTCTTCTAGTTTTCAACGAAGTTTACTTTAAAAAAAACTTGTTATTTGTAGACATAATTTGTAAACGAATGAAAAATAGTATGATTACAGTATTGTGAATTCATTCTTTGTCGGTGGAATCAACATTTATGCTTCGAAAAAAAATCTTCTTTGCATTTTCATTTTCTTGGCTGATTGCCATCCACAAAAACACGAAAGCTGGTACATTTTGTAACCTATGAATAATAATGAAACCACAATATGTGACTAATCCTACCTCTGATAAAAACCATAACGTAAAAGAAATGTTAAGTACTAATTATTTAAGCGGATGTAAAGAGAATTTCTTCCTGTAAATATTAATTTCTTGAAGAAGGCTATATGTACCATAAAGACTTACAAAATGTTTATATTCGAAGCAGTCGGACTATAATGTTTCATGTGGATAGATTCTTATAGTTCTATGCTTATCAATATCTATTAATTGTTTCGTAAATTTCGAATGTGGCAAACATTCTAAAGCAGCTTTAACACAACTACTAGTTAGTCTCCAACATACAACGAAAACTCAAAAAAAAAATTAAGTAACAGTGTTCTAGACGAATAACGGTACTTGTTAACATGTATAGAAAAAAAGATCAAGAATTTGCACTACAAGAGCTGGTTGTTGGATCTTTTGAAATGTAAAGGGGTATGGAATTTGTTTTGCATGGTTATAAATATTGGAAGAAAACAAAACATAGAACTGCGCTTTTATTGTTGTTTTTTGCGTTGTTAATTTCTGTTTGGTTGATTTTGTGTGTTCTAGGTCTTTTTGTTTGTTCTTGTGCTGTTCTTGTTTGTGTTAACCGCCTTTTTTCCTTGCCCTTTCGGGTTTTTGACACTAGAATGCCCCATTTGTGCTTCTTTGCCTCTTTCACCCTTAAGTCATACACAGACCTTCACCATGGGGCATGTGATTCAGAATAATTGCATTTACTAGAAACTTGAAATTTCTACATTCAATTTGCATGAAGGAAGCAGTGATACCAATTGGGCATCCGAATGTCAAAACAAAACCAAAAAATGCAAAGACAAAACCAGTATACACGAACGGTTACAGTACAAAAAACAAACAACACAAAAACAAAAACAAAAACTGAATGGAAATCATTGTTTATTTTCGGTTCTAGTAAATAAACAACCATTGACCTCTTTAAAATTCATTTTTTATATTACTTTTTCCCATGTTACTTTTGAATCTTGATCAAATCATTGTTTATTTTCGTTTCTAGTAAATAAACAAGCATTGACCTCTTTAAAATTCTATTTTTTAAATTAATTTTCCCATGTTACTTTTGAATCTTGATTTTTTTCTACACAAATCTTAAACATGAATTGTAAATTTTATATCCGATTGTAAGACCTTTTTTTGAAAATACAGATAAACATCGAATATTTCATATTACATTTGAATCTTTATCCCATCTTGAGAGTTTTGTTTTGTTTCGAAGGTTTCTATTATGCAGCGTCGTCTCTCCGTTTAAAAAATGCGGAGTTAGCAAGTCTAATAGTACTTGTAATACTAATTACCCCTAAGGATTGCCAAAAAGTGAGAAGGTTTATTTGACACATTTTTGTTTCGTTATTAAGATTTTAATAAGTTTTGAATATAAATCATCATTTTTTGCAAATATATATTAATGGTGTGCATTTCTTATTGATGCATTTTCTGAAAATTGAGTCAAAAAAGTGCCAAAAATGGTCATATTTTTGTCAAAATATACTAAATCAAAGCGCTAAAGCGTTAAAATGCAGAGCTAAATCTAAGCACGAAAAATAAAGAACGATCTTTGTTTCATAAACTTGAAATATAGCACATCAGTTTTGTTTGTTTCCTCCGCACACTTACACATCTGTTAAGATCTGTAATTTAACTCCGCCAACTTGATCAAAGGTCAAAGGTCAACAATGCGTAAGTAAACGTCAACGAGTATTGATACACGATATATAGTGCACATTTATATCGCATTTGTGTTGGGGTATAAATATGAACCTGTTATTTTAAACAATCCGTATAACATTTAAAATACAATACACGATTAATGTTCTGTAATAGATCCTCTGGTAGTAATATTGAATGACCGATTTACCCTGTTTAGACGGGAAAAAAAACGCAAAATCAGATAGCTATATGACTCTATAAGGCTCTGCCTAAAAATGGTATGATTTCGTAGTTAACCTCATTTTCACTACACATACGTGTAAAATGTTGGAGCTTTTTAAAAAAATTTGTCAATAAAGCTTTTAACTGAGCATTGATTTTACTCTAAAAATTGTGATCTGAATAAATGGAAATTATTGTAAATAATAACAAAGTTCTTTTTATGGTAAAAAAGCACCAAAGAGCATGTAAAGGGTGTTATTCCGTTTAAAGTTACAACAATTTTGTGAAATGCGTTTTTATTATATACACTCCAAACAAAAGTTAAGAACCACCCTATTATTTTTTTAAAGTCTAGCTACTAAGCCCTTTTTATAAATCCCAAATGAATTAGAGCCAAATTTTGAAGTTATATCTTTTAGCATGTGTTCTTTATGTTTCATGGTCAATTGCTAAATCAACATAGATAATAGCAGACTGTATCTAGATGTTATGAATTTCAAATCATTTGATAGCTGATATAATTGAAGCATGACGACACAATTTTGTGATGGTCAAAGAATTTATGGTTAATTAAATGGCTTTTCAATGCATCCGGTCTTGGCATGGCTACAATTTTATCTGAGCTTCTGATGAAGATGTCTTTGTCACAATTTATTTGGGGTTTTTTATCGGGTATTGCCCCCCTTTCCGGTTTACCACTCAGTTATTATTCCCCTTTGAAATATGTATTTTAAAACAAATCACGCAAATCTCTTTAACATTTATCTAATTAAAAGAAGCTGGTTTTGAAAATAAAAACCGCAAAAATCCATCAAGAAAACCCTTGATTGGCTTAGTAAGCTTTGCAATAAATATTTACAACAAAACCAATAATCGTGCACCGTTCGAAAGAAACGACGAGAGACCCTTGGTTAAATAACACACCAAAAACTACATACAATTATTCAAAAAAACTTGACTTGACTTGACTTGAAATTGAATTTCAAAATACATTCAATTTTTTTTTAAAAAGTTGAATCTTGATATCATAGGTTGTTCCGTGATATATTGCATACTTGAATTAACAAAAAAACAAAAAACACAAGAATGGAATTCCAGGGTCCCCCGCTGGTGAAGCAAAAATTATCGAACACATCTGATTGTCAAACTTGACCAAGGTATTAGTGATATAAATATTTGGTATAAATATCGTGAAAATCTGTCAATATCTGTAGGGATGAGAGCGCTTACAAGGTCTGTTTTGCAAAAAAAAAACAGAGTCATTTTTATGGTCAAAGTTCCCTAACTCCTACAAAAATAATCCAAAAATGCTGATTATATCGAACTTGACCAAGGTATTAGAGGTTTAAACATTTGGTATCAATTTCAAGAAAATCCAACAATATTTGTAGCCTTGAGAGCGCTTACAAAAAGTGTGACGGACGGACGGAAAGACGGACGGAAGGACGGATGGACGGACGGACGGAAAGACGGACGGAAGGACGGACGGACGCCCGGCATTTCTATGTCCCCGCTCCGCGTTGCGCCGGGGGACAAAAACATTAAGAGTAAAGTTCTAGCAAGAAATTATCGATCTTTTCCTCCAAAAGAAGAATTTCAATTTTCTAGACAGAATTTAAACTTTTTGGCTCAAATGTTTTGTAGAATATCTTTCAATCAAAATTACAAATACCAAAACGCGGGTATGAACGGTTAATTTGGATATGAAATATATCGATATTTCAAGGAGTAACCTCTCATCAGTAGCATTTAAATCAAAACATTGGAAGGTAAAATTCCAAAACTGTTGAAAACAAAAAGTACTCAAAACCAAAACTTTCGAACAAGGAAGCCAAATCCAGGACCGAGGACATCGACGATGTGCATTACAAGGAAAGAAACCTGGTGTTTTATACAATTTTGAATTTAAAAAACTGAAATTTCAACGACAAAAATATTAGAAATTTTATGGTAAATCGTGTCAGACAAGTCTGACTACCAGGCTTGTGATTACCCTCGGGGACCTCTGGTCCTTATCATTACTGGAGGTGAAAGGCGTTGTTCTTAATTTTAACTATCCATTTTTGCAGATTTGGAATTTTTTGAAAATTTGATTTTTTTCACTAAAATGTCATTTTTCTTTTAGGAGTTTTAAACTAAACTGTAGAAATTATTCTAAACATATTCACATTTGATGCATGTTTTACTGACATGTTTATTTTTTAAATGAAATTGCTGAAAACTTAATTTTGAGTGCAATTTACCAGATTCACAAAAATCCATCATTTTCTGAAATGACATAAAAAAGCACATTTTTCGCAAAGTGCCGTGCTGCACGTTAGTAATAAAGGCGATTAATCAATATTAAACGTTAGGTTTTATTTAACATGTGTTTTGGGACAAAAAATTGCATTTTATACAAATTTCAGGTAAAAAAAAAACAGGCTTACTTGAAAACGGCGTAAATTTCTTATGAAACTTTTGAAACTCGTTTTCGAGACTCCTAGTACTTTGCAGTGCTGCTAAGCAAATAATAGAGTTGTGTTAAAATTCTTGACATGGAAATAAACTAAATTTTTAGACATGTGAAAATGGCTCCGGAAACTTATATTTTGTCATTGCTTAGTCAAAATTAATAATGGCACTGTTATAAAAGAAGGAAAATATCGCATTGATTTGTTTTAGAGGCAAACGATTGATTATATTTAAAGGTTTCCTGATGCAAAGAAATCTGAGAGTTTAATGGCCAAATAAAAGTATGGCGTCAGATTTTAATCTGGTGGTGCTTAACTTTTTCGGAGTGTATATGAAACACTAATTATACGCTACCGAGGGGATCGATAATGGTAAAAATGTCAATATTTTTAAGTTGTACTCTGAACGGAATTTTCCTACAACGTCCGGTTTTGCACGCTTGTTTTCCGGAAATTTCGACATATTTTCACCTATAAATTTCGTACGTCATTAGGCGCACAAGTGACTCACAAGAAAAGCTAGTTTGGTTTTATTTTGGAACATGAATTGTTACAAATTCATCGCATTTATACCCCCTTCCCACTTCTCCGTGGTATTTACGTTCATTTCAACCCAACATTCGACTGTAATGTCACCGTTTCTACGTAGCTACGGACCAAGCTAATATGAGATACCAGTGTAAACGTTTTTTAAATTAATTTTAGCTCGTAAAATATATATTGATACGTTTTGACTTCGGGAGCGTCTCAGTTTAAACCTTCCTCTTATTAATGAAACGAATCTTTGTAGTAGTTTTTCTTAAAGTTAAAAATGCCACCAAAAATCTTAGTTGTGGTAAAAGTTGAAGGTTTTTCTTAATTTTTATACTTACGACGTACAGGAATGATTTACACTGATGATTTTTAGCCATTAAAGTTCCAGTTAAGTTGTACTTTCCAAATATATTGAAGAAAAAGCAGGTATAGGTAAAACGATTCAGGATCTTTTATGGTCTAGTTTTTGTATTTTTCTTATTCTTTTTTCTTTAAAATTCTCGGGCAGGAACCCTCAAAGAAGGGTTATATTTTGCCAAAAGACCCCTTTTTTATTGATCAAACATTTTACATACATTATGAAAAAGTGAACTTATCCTATTTATTCTGCCAAGAGTTTTAACGGCTGCTGAATAGTACCCCTGCAAAACCTTTGCAATTATCAGAGAAAACCGTTCTTGCCAAACTTTTCACGTCAATAATCTCAAAAATGAAATCACGCACACATTCAAATGTGTTGCATATTTTATACCTTGACCTATTATCTTTAACTTAAGGCATCAACTTTGAAACCTTTTTTTTATATTGAGAACATCCTAAATTTGGTTATAAATTGTTTTAAAATTGTTTTAAAAACTCTAACAGCTGCAAAAAATTATATCCCACAGTCATCGGAAATTAAAACTACAAAACAGAAATGTAATCTTTAATAATATCTAATTCCCTTGATACAAGGGAATCAAGATTATTTCGTTAACAATTAAAGGATTGATTTTGAATTGTATGTAATTTGTATAATCCTGGCTAATGCACTAGTCATATTGAAGGCTGTTGAATGTTGTTTAACGGGCGCATTTCAATTGAGCGAATTTGAAAATGATCCCTGTCTTCTTCTACGATAAAGATTCCTCATGTAAGTCATATTAGTATTGACATTCTTTGCGGATGTGATCCACAATTACAATTGGTACTGCTTTCTTACCATGACCACTTGAGTTCACTCCTTTTTTGACTCGAATGTGACCACATACAGCATTACTAAGACATTAAATATACAAATATTTGCAAACTAGCATTATGTGCGGCAAACAAAAATCATTAAAAGGACAATTCTAAACGAATATGTACAGTGTTAAAGGTTAACAAAATGCAATAAGAAAATATAAAAGTGCGGAAACAAGGAATTGATTTACTGTAAACCATACTCGTCAAAAAAAGTTACGCATAGATAGAAAAATCCCCGTACGTTTAATGCAAATCGAAACAATTTCAAAACATTATTCCCGAGCTGTTCTGCAACCGATTTTCACGAAATAAAATCCAGTAAAAAGAAAACAAAATAGAAATTGTTTATTTAATTTTGAGTAAAATCGTAACATCGCTGCTTTTTAAGATATTACAAGAAGAACTCAAGTGTACATTTTACGATTCAATTTCCCGTTTAAATCAATGTAAAATGTTTCGTGAAAAACATTAGTCGTGTTCTACTCACAATCATTTTTAAAACCATTGAAGTTAGGATTTTAGTCAAAATTAATCAAACAATCTTTATTTTGTTTTCTTTTTACTGGATTTTATTTCGTGAAAATCGGTTGCAGAACAGCTCGGCAATAATGTTTTGAAATTGTTTCGATTTGCATTAAACTTACGGGGAATTTTCTATCTATGCGTAACTTTTTTGAAGAGTATATTTATATTCGGATTTCGCCAGGAACGGAAATTCGCAAATATAAATTGTCGCGAACAACTTCATTTTTACAGTAATATAATTGTTTTTCACGAAGAATCGCAAAAATGAATAGCTGCGAAATTGTCCTCTGACACATATACAGAAACGCGAAAAATTTTAGTCATGGAAAAAATGGTTCACAGTATTCTGCATATTGCTAAAAGGCATTTGATAAAATAATAATGAAGCCAATTATTAGCACGAAATGAAGATTGCAAATATTGTCATATTCAAATTAAGGGGGAACTTGCAGGTGATCACATGACCAGCCAAACATTAATTTAAATTTGCCATTTAACTTCATACTAAAAGGTGTTCAAGATTTTGAAATTCCATTCAAAAAATATCATAATGATATATTCTTAACTTTGTTTTGATATCAAAATCATTAAAACTATTTTTTCTTTATTATGTTAGTTTCATTTTATAAAATATTCTTCAAACCTAACAGATTCTCATATTTCTGCATTTTGACAAAGGGAGATAATTTATGTCTAAATTTGCCAATTTTGACCACTTTTTGACATATTTTTGTATTTATCAAAAAAACTAACTCAGAAGCACCCCCTTTTCTTCATATCATTTTAAAGCAATATAACAGCCCTATATAATATTAAAAGATTACAAAATTCTATTGATAAGATTTTTCAGAAATCAGAATTTTCCTTTAAAATTATGTACTTTCTTTAACATTTCAATGTAAAAAAGCCAACCTTCAGAACCAATTATCTCGAAAACTAACTCAGAAGCATGGCTTTTTTGAATTGGATTTTCAAAGTGTATCTCTTGATGTGTCTGTTTACAAATTTTAAAGAAAATCTATTGAAATTTTTGGTGTTTGGTGCAAGTACCCCCTTAATTGGCTGTCATATGGAGTAACTAAGACACTTTTTGTATTCATTGGCTTTTGCTATTTTTCTTAAATATTTTTGTCCTTAAAATTTCCGATTGTTAAATTCAAAATTGTTTAAAATACCAGGTTTATTTCCTTGTAATGCACATAGTCGATATCTTCGATGCTGCATTTGGCTTACCTGTTCGAACATTTTTAAAGTTTTAAGAACTTTTCTTTCAATATATTTGGTTTTTGATCTTCCAATGTTTTGATTCAAATGCTGTTGATGAGAGGTTACTCCTTGAAATATCGATTTAAAGCATAACTAAATCAACCGTTTTATAACCGTTTTTGGTATTGTACTTTAGAATTTAATTTTATTAATGTGTATTTCATCCAGTTGAAAAAAATGCGAAATCGATATGTCAAGCCTTGAAATATGTTTGTAGGGGTTTGATAATTGCTTTGATAATAATTGAGTTATAATATAAATGTGTGAATGGTGATTTTGGTTTCCATCGTAATTTGTGTATACACATCATTTATATCTGATGCATAAACATCATGCAGTGATAAATTCAAAGTACTCACGGTAGAAGAGACTGAAACTCTTTTTAATGATCTTTAATTTCACGAAGCTGCAAATTAATAAAAACAAGAGGCTCCCAGGAGCCTGAATCGCTCGCCTGGTCTTGATGTCAACCCTGTGAAGAACTTTGTAGAGCTAAATAAGCTGAAAATTTAAGCAAGCAACAGCTTTCTCTTTTAGCAATAGTTATCATTCTGTAGGCATAAACGTGGAAAATGTTATTTAAAGGGCCGTCTGAACACTTTGACTTTATAGAGACTTTTGCTGAGAGCTTAATGAACTGAAAGTTTAAGCAAGCAAACACTTTTCTTTATCTGCTATAGAAAACATGTTAGTTTAGGAGCTGTAATCCCTTAAAGGGGTCATCGGACCACTTTAACCCTATGGATGCTTTTAAAGAGCGAAATGCACAGCCTTCTCAATCTACAACAAATTCATTCTATTGGCCAAAAACACTATTTTTCGCCTTCAAGGGGCTGTTACCCCTATAAGAGGTCATCTGACAATTTCTACCCTATGGAGACTTTTGTAGACCTAAATGAGCTGAACATTTAAGCAAGCAACAGCTTTTCTCTGTCTGCAATAGTTTTCATTCTATAGGCCAAAAACACTATTTTTCGCCTTAAAGGGGGTGTAACCCCTATAAGAGGTCATCTGGTAACTTCGACCCTATGGAGACTTTAGTAGAGCTAAATGAGCTGAACATTTATGCAAGCAACAGCTTTTCTCTATCAGCAATAGTTTTCATTCTTTAAATCGAAAACATAAAAAAACGCTATTTTTTGCCATGTTTTTAGACCGATCAAAAATCGAAACACAGGTTTAGTGCATGACAACCTAAGGATAATTCATACCAAGTTTCATCAAATTCTGTTCAGTAGTTTCAGAGGAGAAGATTTTTGAAAATCTGTTAACAGACGACGACAGACAACAGACGCCAGATGACAGACGACAGACGACGGACGCCAAGTGATGGCAATAGCTCACCTTTCGGTCCAGGTGAGCTAAAAATGTATTTCAACCAAATATTTCCGTCTTTTCCTCCTTTAAACCAATAAGTAATGACGTCCTTGACACTGTGACGTAACAATCACCATGCCGTAATTTCCGAAAATCTAAAAGATACTTACCGCGATAACTACACACTTAAATTTCATATTATGACGATGTTTACATTATTTTGAGACATACAAAATTGACAATGCATGTACATTTTGACCTGAATAAGAACAAGAGGCTCCCAAGAGCCTGAATCACTCACCTGATTAACACAGATACATATATTTGTAGATATTATTGTGCTTAACCATATGCAATTTAAATTTCTGAAATATCTTGGTTAGTTTTTAAGATATTGGGCTTAATAAGTGCAAGTTTGGCGAAAATTAGGAAAAAGAACAATAACTCCCTTATCAGAGTTATTAGCAAAAAAATGCAATTTATCCCTATGTTCTATTTTTAGCCATGGTGGCCATGGTTTTTTACGAATAAAAAATCTGACAATAGAGTTGTAGCAGATAAGCTATTAAACAATGAAAAATGGTAAATTTTGACGCTTTAAGGGCCATAACTCCTAAAAGAAATGGTTCTACAGCTTTGACCTAATTACATGAAACGTAGATCTTGACATGCTTAATCATATGCAATTTTAATTTTTAAAATATCTTGTATAGTTTTCAAGATATAGGGCTAAATAAGTGCAAAATTTTCAAAAAATCCAGAAAAAAAGGCAATAACTCCTATGTCGATTGTTTGATCTTCTTGAAAATTTCTGAGCAGGTAGATCTTGAGATGCTGATCACTTTTGTCCCCAATCAGAATTTTGATATCTTAACTATTTTTGAGTAATTAGCAAAAAACTACAATTTACCCCTATGTTCTATTTTTAGCCATGGCGGCCATGTTTTTTGACGAATCAAAATCTGAACAATAGAATTGTAGCAATTATGCTATTAAGCAAATGTGCCAAGTTTGGTTGAAGTTGGATGCATGGTGTCAGACAAGTTCATCTTTGAAATTCAGGGGAAAAGTAATGAAAAATGATTAATTTTGACGCTTTAAGGGCCATAACTCCTAAAACAAAGGGTTCTTCAGCTTTGACCTTATTACATGAAACGTAGATTTTGACGATCTTAATCATATGCAATTTGAATTTTTAAATTATCTTGTATAGTTTTTAAGATATAGGGCTAAATAGGTGCAAAATTTTCAAAAAATCCAGAAAAAGGGCAATAACTCCTATGTCGACTGTTTGATCTTCTTGAAAATTTCAGAGCAGGTAGATCTTGAGATGCTGATCATTTTTGTTTCCCATCAGAATTTTGATATCTGCAACTTTTTGAGTAATTAGCAAAAAACTACAATTTACCCCTATGTTCTATTTTTAGCCATGGCGGCCATGTTTTTTGACGAATCAAAATCTGAACAATAGAATTGTAGCAATTATGCTATTAAGCAAATGTGCCAAGTTTGGTTGAAGTTGGATGCATGGTGTCAGACAAGTTCATCTTTGAAATTCAGGGGAAAAGTAATGAAAAATGGTAAATTTTGACGCTTTAAGGGCCATAACTCCTAAAAGAAATGGTTCTACAGCTTTGACCTAATGACATGAAACGTAGATCTTGACGTGCTTAATCATATGTAATTTGAATTATTAAAATATCTTGTATAGTTTTCAAGATATAGGGCTAAATAAGTGCAAAATTTTGAAAAAATCCAGAAAAAGGTCAATAACTCCTACATCGGTTGTTGGATCTTTTTAAAAATTTCTGGGCAGGTAGATCTTGAGATGCTGATCACTTTTACACAATGCCAGAATTTTGATATTTTTGACCGTTTTTGAGTTATTTGCAAAAAACTATATTTGACCCCCGTGTTCTATTTTTAGTAACAGCGGCAATGTTTTTTGACATATCAGAATCCCAACGCAAACTTTTTGCACAATACCCTAAGGAACAATCATATCAAGTTTGGCTGCAATTGGCCAAGCAGTTTCAGAGAAGAAGATGTTTGAAAAAAGCTGACGGACGACGGACGACGGACGCAAAGTGATGGCAATAGCTCACATGACCCTTCGGGGGGTCAGGTAAGCTAAAAAATCGTTACCACGTAAAGCATTACCGTGACCTTAAATACATATAAATTTACATTGCAAATAGAAAATATTAATGGGTGGATACAAGGGATTTATTCTTTTACACATTGCTAAGAGGCATTGCATAAAATAATGTAGTCAAACATGAATAGGCAGCGAAGAACGCAAATATTGCCAGATTCATATTGCACGTATTAATTAATTGGCTGTCATGCACAGACGCTAACGATTTCCAAAATTAGTAATTTGTTTTTATGTTTTTTTTAATGTTTCACAAAGACAATTGAGAGGTGCAAATCTGCACGGTAAGAACATATCCGAGGGATGAAGATCACCAAAAAAACAATTACGTTTATTATTGAAACTTTATGCTTTAAAATTGTTTGATCTTTTACCAAGACGGACTTTAAACTACTTGTTTCAGACTTTAAACTACTCGTTTCATGTTGGTGTATAGCATGGACAGACCTTAAGTTTCCAACATTTAACACCGGCTGTAATTTAGTGGTAAAATGGCATATAGTTTACAATCTTATATAAATATCAAGTTGGCATCCGAATTTTCTCCATAATTTGTAACTATGATAACAAATTATAATTATAAGAAAAATTTAATCCTTAACAGAGTTTTCAATCCTTATCATGAAAAAGTACCATACCTGTAGCAAAGTCGCACAGCTCTGATTTATCCATTTTGTTTTCCTTTGCTTAAAAAGATATTTTAATTCATAACGAAAGGCCGAAAAAACATTATAATACTAACAATGGTTTCAAACATCTTAAGTAACAAAATTTGTTTAGATTAAGGAGCATGGGGTGTATAGAGCTTTGTATAAAAATAGTTTACGATAGTATTAAAATGGGATCTATTGAGTTAAACGATAACATAAACCGCGTCAAATGCTTGCTTTTTGTCGCACATGCTTCCAGATTTTCAAATTACCGTCAAACTACCAAAAAAAAATAATGAATTGCATGTGTGAGGAGTGGCTGCAAGGATGATAGATAAAGATTTCATCAAAGAAAAAAAAAGAAAATATTTATCAAACGTCTCCTTTCACTCCAAATTATTTGATTAATAATGAACAAAACTAAATGAACGAATACCCTCTAAAAATCATTCATTTGATATAACAACGCCATGTTGTACCTTTGAAAAAAGTCCTAACAACAGTCAAAACTTGCCTTATACTATTGGCACTTTTGCGATTGTTTATAAGTGCACGATAACCATCAGTTTCACAATTTTGCTTTACCCAGGGAATCCCTAAACATTATTCATTCGTTATATATAAGCCACTGATGGAGAAATTCATGGTTAGTGATTGTTTTGATAAGTGTTTGGCTGGTTGTTGTACTAATATGATCACCTCAACATCTCTATAACGTTTTCACAACTGTGTAGTGTTTTGTGTAAATTCCGGATCCAAAGATCGCAATGGAAGGAATATGTTTTGCGCGCCATAAAACCTTGTTTAACCCATCATTTCTTTTGAAATGACTGTTCGAAGTCAGGACTATTGCGGTCTTCAAGTTTTCCAGTATGTTTTTCTTGTTTTGTGTTTTCTCATGGACATTTGTAGTTTTGTTATTACTGTTATTCATTTTTTTTTTAATTTTGAATAGATTAAGCGAAAAAAGAAAGATTATCAAAATGTCAATGTGAATTTAAAAGATTTAACTTTTATTGCACTTGGCTTAACTTCGTGCACTATCCAAATTATTTCGAGATTGATACTTATGCTCATATAGTTCTGTTATTTCATCAAGAAATGTTCAATTTATTTTGCCATTGGTAGATTCTTTTCTTCCATTAATTACTTTCTTGTGTACAATTGAAATATCAGTTAAGAATCTGATTCTAAATCAAAGAAATAGGAAGTTAAAAAAAATGTTGAAAACAAACACGGTTCCTGAAATTAGCTGAAAGACGTTTGCCAAAGTTTTACGAACAATTGAATAGATGGAATATTTAATAACATATGTCAACGATAGCTGAAAACATCTTTAAGCTGGAGGCTTTAGTAATTACGTAGAATGTCAGAATGTAGAAGCTAATTTTAATCACCTTGAACTGAAAAGCTTTTTTGTACTGCAAAACTAAATATTGAGATATGAGGCCAGGAATGTTTTCAGTAAAGGTTCAAGAACGAGTCAGTAATCGTATTTTAAGGTAGAATAATGTCGCATTTACTTCATGTATCACAAAAAATACAGAATATTGTTTTAAATTTTCAACCAGCTTTACTGCATATAAAAATGGTAGGAAATGTTTTGATTAAATAACTAAATTGTAAGTTGCATAGTTATTTTTGCCTTTTATACTTATATTTTACCATTTCTCTGATTTCAATATCATTTCTTTTCATATATGTTGGTCGCTTCTATGTTTTTTTTCTTGTTTATCAAAATGTATGTACTAAATGCATGTTGATTTTTGGAAACAGGACCTCGCTCCTTTTTATCAAAGTTTTTGGCAGAGTACGAAGTATGAAGATGTGGGTAAAAATACTATAAAGGGTCATTAAGGATTCGACATTGAACTTGAAGTTGGGCTTTGGTTTTGTCCTAAATAAATCTGCATCTGATTTGTGATTTGCACCTGTTACAAAACCCTATGACTAACCAACATCTGCACTCATTTGAGAGATCGAAATCCCATATTTGTCTACAAGTGCATGAGGTCTTCCGTAAATTGTGGATGATAAGCATAACGTTAAAAACGTTACATATTAGCATAAGTGCGTCAATATCCTAATATAGGATTTTTTAAAGTGAAATATTCATTTCCATGTGAATTTCTCGCAACCAGAAGTTATGTTTTGAAATAACAAAATGTTGCTTTCATGTTTGCCAAATCAAATACTAGTACTTAGGCTGGTGGCATTTGCTATAAAATGAATATGAATATCATCCTTTATATGTGCTGATAATGCATTTTCGTAACATTGCGTAATATAGACATTAAGTCGAATATTAAACAATGTTTAAATAATGCAAAATTGCTGTCAATAAAATGTTTATCATGTCATGCTTATGATGCTTCAATCCATTCTAGTAATAAAAATGATTTACCATTTTTGTAAGGATTTTTTATAAAATTAATCTGGAACCTCCCTTTCGTCCACAATGAACAGTATGTATTTTGAGATTTTCTAGATCTTTCCCTGGGTTTTTCATCATTTAAATCTCAATCGTGATAAATTTTCGTATATCATGGTACGTAACATTGATGAACATGTAACAAGTTAAGGCTAAATTGCTGATAGTTTGTTTCCCATTACTAAGTTATCGAGGTATCATATTTAAGAATCAGGTAAAATAAATAGATAGATGCGTGGTGACACACAAAAATAAATGCACCATTGATCATGAAATTTGCTTAAACTATCGAAGATAACATTATGTTGGTTTAAAAAAGTTCTGAGCTTTTTATGAATTTATTAGTACAAAATTGATGAAATCGACAGTGTACATACTGGTAACAAACTCCCACTATTTTTCTTTTTGTATCAAAATGGCCAAAGCATAAATTAAAGCAAATAATGGGCCTGATTCTTATCTAGAATTCTCTAGACTATACCTCTATTATGAAGGCACAATATCTACTTACGAAGAACCGCAAAATTTTGTGACAAGGTAATGACGTCACGGACTCCATAAGAGATAATTTCGTCCCAACCAAATTTTGGCCCTAAATATTTTGACGATTTTGGTCATTTTATAGAATGTTAAAAGGGTTGAAAATCATTGAATTTTTAATAAATATTTATTGATCCAAGACATTTTCAACACCAATATACTCAATGTGCAAATGATATCTGGGAGGGGGATGGTCAGACTCTGTTTTGATTTAAATTCCTTTTTAAAAGTCCTCTCGTTGTCGAGTACTTGAAATAGTATTAAAAAAAAAGAAATTTTCGATGCTCATTAAGAAGTCAGGGTATCAATTATAGTATGTTTCGAAGTGAATGACTTCAAATTTCTAGCAACAGACTTGTTCTTCCAAGAACTTTACAAAGTCATGCTTGAGAGATTAAATATTAACCCTTTATGTGGGAATACAAATATATTTCTATCACTGTCATTGACTATAATCGTATCCCCTCTGCTGTTCACAAGATTTGGAGATACTTGATATGCTTGTCGATATTTAATTAAATCATTGGCTAACTTGGCAAATATGTTTTACTTAAGAACTGTCGGTAATATGCCAATCAACTATCAGTTACTCAAGACAAAATAGACGTAACGTCTGGTTTCTTACATATTATATTTGTACTAACCGACGAAACTTGATCATTTTGATTTGCCTGCATAGTTTCCTTACAAGAAATGGTTTTGAAATCTTATGGTTCACCACTATCATTTTATAAAGGTTAAGAGTTTGACCTACACAATTTGTTAGTATAAACACAGGACAACCGTAAATGCAAAACACAGTAGGACCTAGATAAATAAGCCAAAGCTACCATTGAATTTAAATCTTTTTTTCTCAAAATATCATTTTCCTTACTTTTCCCCCAAAATAATTTTTTAGACTAATTTATCACCTAAATATACACATGTTTCATGTAACTTTCAATTATATTTAACAGAAATGCGAAGTATTTTTATTCAATATGGTTATAAGTTATAATTATTTTCTGTGATTTTAAAAAACAATTTGCATGTACTTCATTAAAGGCTGTTTTTATATTAACCATGAGACATAAAAGGAAAAGGGCATCGGTTTTCTATAAATTATAATTTATAAATATACATTGATTTGACCAGAAAACACATTTTGTCAACAGAGTTAAAAAACATAAGAAAAAGAAAAAATTCTGAAGGAGTAATTTAAATATAATAAATATTGCTAATAATAAAAAAATGTTGCTCTCTTAAAAAATAAACTGTTTTATTGTAGCGTATATATTGAAATGTATTTTTTCTGCAGATGTATCAAATGTTTCCTAGATCCGTAGACATCTCATTCTACTTTCTGTTCTGGTGACGTTTTCAATTGCCCAATCAGATTGCAGCTTCCAAGATTTGGAAGCATTACTTCTTATGATAAATCCGATGATTTCAAAAAAGGTTAAGAACAGAAAGTAGAATGGGATTTCTTTAGATCTACCATGCAGATACAGAGGAAAACAATTGATATAATAATTATCTGATTTTAATCAGTAGTTTTGCAAAGAAAATAAAAAAATAAATCATTGTGACCTCTTGAAGTAAAATTGTCGTTCCTTGATAGTTACTGAACATAAACACAAGGCAAACATACCTAATAGAAAGCATTTTGAAACAACAACAGAAGTATTTCAAATAATACTGCAAGCTACCTCAGATTATTATTGAAAAGAACATCGCTCCAACGATGCCAATGATAGTTGGTGGCATTCTTTATTATTTATATCGTTTATATGTAGTTTGACTAGTTGACTAATCGAGGTCAAAAGCCTTAAGTTGTTAAAATTGCATTTGAGAGACCGCAATTATATTAGAAGCAAAAAACTGCCAAAGGGGCAAATGCCGAATGCCAAAAAAGTCAACAATTATGTATTCAACAATTGCAAGAAAATAACAAGTAAAAAAATATTTAACGTCAGCCAAAATCGAAGTGTTTGTGAAAGTGTTCTTTGCAAGGAAGGGAGATTTTTTTGCCATTTGTGGATTGATATTGAATCATATGCATACTAATCTTAATTTAGGGCAAATTGCATTTCAGCGAGCAGCGACCACGACTACTAGCTGCTTTCCATTACGGATTTTGTAGCCAAAACTGTCGTTTGTATTCAATGTTTTGTTGCAAACACTTGTTCTATTTCTTATTATCTACTATCAAGTGCTCCGGAAAGATTAATAATTCCTGATGGTTATACCACACCCATCATGTAACCAGCGATCATTTTTGTGAAAGTCAAATTCCGTACTGGACGACATTTGGAGCCTTCTATGACAAACTAACAATTTTTCTAGCTGAGGAGTAGAAACCCCGTATTTGTTGACGGGAATATGATGTATTCTGTAAATTTGTAATGTGATGAAACCATAATCTAGATTTAATCAATTTTTGCTTAAGACGTGAATTTGTTTGTTTCTTAGGATCAAGTAATGACCATAGAACACAACATAGTTGTGAGACACAATAGGGATATTGAGGAGTTGATCTCAGTACAGCAGACCAGTCAAACACTAATTAAAACAATTAATCACCATATCTTTTAATTCAATTTTGAACTTTTTTACTAGTGGCTGATAACGAAGAAAGAATTTTTTAGGGATCGTATGAGGCGTATTTTCTTGTAGACCTTCTCACAAACGTCGGTAACGAAGAAATCGCTATCTGATCAAGAAATTTGTGAAATGTGTGCAAGCTCTGAATAATTTGAAAATTAAAATCGTCTCTTTAATCGTAAATATATGTACTGAGATGACCACCTGGGTCAAATTCGAGGTGCAAGTCCAAGAAAGACGTGAAGCAATTTGATTCGGTGGTCTCTTTAATCTCCAATTCTGGAGGATATATTGAAGGAATCCATCTTCCAAATAATAGACGCTTGTTTCGGACGTTGCAGAAGACACCTTTTAAGAATTTCTACTTTCATTTTCGAATGCAAAGCCGACTAGAGAGAAAGTCACAAAAACAAATTTGTCTATTGAAGACAAAGTAAATGTAAAGACTAACAGGGGATGATTTATTCAAGATATTTGTTTGATTGACAATGTAAACCTAATCGGGGGGTTCTTGTTTCGCAAAAATTAGAATGACAGGTTCCAGCGCTACAGTCATTTTGTTTTGATGGACGCGACCTTTAGTGACGGAATGGACAATTATGACATCAATATAAAAGTCCTAATTCAAAATAAAAAAATCTTTAAAATAATTATATTATAAAAGAACTATGTATATTATTTTTGGTGCGGATTTCTGACTGGATTATACGTCTTCCGGTTAAAGTCATCATATTCAATCAAGATGTTCAACAATAATCTGATTCAATTCTCTGAAACTACATATTAACTAAACTCATTCAGTTCAAGTGGCGTGTGAAAGATTCATAAATCAATACCAAAATGGGTATGAAAACGGTAAATTTGGCTATGGTGTATGCATGATATATGCATAATCTAAAGAGTAAACTCCCATTAGCAGCATTTGAATCAAAACATTTGACGATTAACAACCAAAACAATGGAGGAAAAGTACTCAAAACTGAAAAGTTCGAAAACAGGATAGCCAAATATAGCACCGAGGATATCGACAATGTGAAGTACAGTTTTGAATTTTACAAAAAGAAATTTCAACGAGAAAATAGGAGTAAAATTAATTGGAAAATTCGTGTCAGACAAGTCTGACTATTAAGCTTGTGCTTACCCTCGGGGTCCTCTGGTCCACCAGCAGAAGTTATCGACTCTATTATCGACTCAGTATTTTCAAAATATAATACCGCAAACGGTATAAAAATGTTTAATTTGGTTATGGTGTATAAGTATATTTCATTTCTTTTTTGTAAAGGTTTGCTGTATTGTAAACTATTATTCTTTGTTTTTTATTCTTTCTAAAAACAGTTTTCCTATGAAATCAAAAACACTTTGTTTTGTTTGTCTGGCTCAGCAATTAGCAACAAGAAATAAGAAGAAAACAAGAGGCTCCCAGGAGCCTGAATCGCTCACCTGGTCTTGATGTTGACCCTATACTTTTGTAGAGCTAAATGAGCTGAACATTTAAGCAAGCAACAGCTAATCTCTATCTGCAATAGTTTTCATTCTGTAGGCCAAAAACATGAAAAATCACTTTTTTCAGGGGCCGTAACCCCTATAAGGGGTCATCTAACAACTTCGACCCTGTGGAGAATTTTGTAGAGCTAAATGAGCTGAACATTTAAGCAAGCAACAGCTAATCTCTATCTGCAATAGTTTTCATTCTGTAGGCCAAAAACATGAAAAATGGTTATTTTTCAGGGGCCGTAACCCCTATAAGGGGTCATCTGACAACTTCGACCCTATGAAGAATTTTGTAGAGCTAAATGGGCTGAACATTTAAGCAAGCAACAGCTAATCTCTATCTGCAATAGTTTTCATTCTGTAGGCCAAAAACATGAAAAATCTCTTTTTTCAGGGGCCGTAACCCCTATAAGGGGTCATCTGACAACTTCGACCCTGTGGAGAATTTTGTAGAGCTAGATGAGCTGAACATTTAAGCAAGCAACAGCTAATCTCTATCTGCAATAGTTTTCATTCTGTAGGCCAAAAACATGAAAAATGGCTATTTTTCAGGGGCTGTAACCCCTATAAGGGGTCATCTGACAACTTCGACCCAAGAAGAATTTTGTAGAGCTAAATGGGCTGAACATTTGAGCAAGCAACAGCTAATCTCTATCTGCAATAGTTTTCATTCTGTAGGCCAAAAACATGAAAAATGGCTATTTTTCAGCGGCCGTAACCCCTATAAAGGGTCATCTGACAACTTCGACCCTATGGAGAATTTCGTAGAGCTAAATGAGCTGAACATTTAAGCAAGCAACAGCTAATCTCTATCTGCAATAGTTTTCATTCTGTAGGCCAAAAACATGAAAAATGGCTATTTTTCACCTTTAAGGGGCCGTAACCCCTATAAGGGGTCATCTGACAACTTCGACCCTATGGAGACTTTTGTAGAGTTAAATGAGCTGAACATTTAAGCAAGCAACAGCTTTTCTCTATCTGCAATAGTTTTCATTCTGTAGGCCAAAAACATGAAAAAATGCTATTTTTCACCTTTAAAGGGCCGTAACCTCTATAAGGGGTCATCTGACAACTTTGACCAAATGGAGACTTTTGTAGAGCTTTTGATGCTGAATCAGCAGCGTGGCCTCAGATTTCCTCTATCTCTTATACTTTTTGATTTATAAGCCAAAAACAGTAGTCTGACCCCCCTAGTCTATTTTTAGTAACGGCGGCCATGTTTTTTATCAAAGCATTTCAAAATGAGGATCGTTTGTTGCCAACATGTCATATATCATTCCTGCCAAGTTTCTGTTAAATTGGTTCAGCGGTTTCAGAGGAGAAGATTTTTGAAATTGTTAACGGACGACAGACGACGACGGACGACGACGGACGCATAGTGATGGCATAAGCTCACATGGACCTTCGGTCCAGGTGAGCTAAAAACATGTTAGACCTACCGGAAAATTATATATCGAAATGGTCCTGAACTGGTACAGGTTTTCAAATAAAAATGTTAGGTTAAACCAGGTTTTATGGCGCACGAAACCTCCCTTTTCCATTACGAAAGAAACAGAGGTACCGATGGGGCATCCAAACGTCGAAATCCGAGAAGGCAGGGACGAAACCAGTAAAAACTAACAAGGACAGGACGAAAAATAGACAACATATAAAACACGGAAACGCAAAAATCACTGAAAATCAATTAACAACGCTAAATCTAGTCGTAATAAGAGTGTACTCAGGTGATCCAGAAGAGTAAACAGTTCCTCTTTATCATGTTTGTCATAGAGTCTTGATGAAAGTTTTCCTAGAAGTCCATTCCAAGATGAAGATCTTAATATAAAGCAGACTTCGTAGAATCCGTTGTGTTCTTTATCTCAAATTCCTCAGGATATATGAGATTTTTATGAGATGTAATTTCTTGTAACTTTGGTCAAATAGTAGGCGACAGCAGTGTTGTTTAAAAGTATCAGATTATATCGCACAGTATACAGAGGCTGATGTCGCATAGCTTAAGACGTAAACACAGCGAGCAAACTGTTTTTTTTTGCCTGTTTTCTGTAACATTTACTAAATAACTTTCAAAATATTATAATGCTTAATTTGGGAAAATCCATTGTACACAGAGATTGTATTTTCTCTCCACAATTTCTCAATGTCATGTTAGTATAATTTCAGAATCGGTTATCTATCGATGAATCTTTTGATCAATTCAATCAATATCATCAAAAACGCACATTTAGGAGTTGCAATGTGTATAAGAACAACTTAGTATGAGATGAATATATGGATTTTTAAATCAAATTAAAGGTAGGTATGCATTTTTTAGCTTTGAATTCATGATTTATTTGATTAAAAATACAATACTATCAATTTCGCATTTTTTTCAACTTAATGAAATACATAGATATGAAAAAATATTATTTTTACCTTTATTTGCACATTTTTTAAAGTGTTTTAATGTCATTTCAAAAACGTTATATGAAAATAAACATTTTTTGTGTACTTTTAAACAATATCATAAACAATCAAAAATGACAGAAAGCAATTTTACAATAACACGATTACCGGGTATTCTCTGAGTTATTGCATGGTCAAGTACAAAATATCTGATCCATATAATGTCGCGACAAGTACAAGTGTTTACATTTAATAATTCGTACGTCCCCTTTTTGCAACCGTATTTTTTTGTCTGCAAATCTCTTTCAAAAATATTTTTTCTGATTAGTTTTTTGAAAACTTAAAAGTTTATTCAGAGGTTTTACACTATATTTTTCATATACTTTGAATATCCTTTTGTTTAAAAAATTGCAGAAGTGTTAGGTTTTATGTCTTGAAGTTTTTGTTAACCCATATATCTATGTCACAAAATTTCAAACAAATCCCACATGGGACTCACAGGAGCCTACATCGCTCACTGGTCCTTAGTGTCATAAGGGTTTCTTTTATTTGGAGTCATCTAACAATATTTATAATGCTGACTTTCGTAAAGCTTAAAATACACTGAATGTTTAAATAAATAACAGCTTTTTTCTATTTGCAATCGTTTTCATTCTATAGAGGAAAATCACAATAAGCTATTTTCCCCTTTAAACTACCATGGTCCCTATAATGGATCATCTGACAGCTTTAACCAAATTAAGACTTTTGAAGAGTTTAATGAGGTGAAGGTTTAAGCGAAAAACGGCTTTTCTCTATATGCGATTAATTTTCATTCTATAGAGCAAAAACAGGGGAAAACACTATTATTCGGCCTTTAAAAAGCCATAACCACTTAAAGGGATCATCTGACAACTTTTACCCAATAGAGACTTGTGTAGAGCGTGATGAGCTGAAGGTTTAAGCAACCAAAATATTTCCTTGTGTTCAATTGTTTTCATTGTTTTTGACAAAAACATATAAAGCGCTATTTTTAACTTATGAAAGCACCATAACCTGTACAATAGATCAGCTGCTGACCATTTCGACCAAATGGAGTCTTGTGTAGAGCTCCGTAGATCCTTTGGATTTTTGTCTATTTGTTAAAGTTGTTAAGTTTTAAGCCATTTTTAGTGATTTTACCCTATGTTATTTTTAGTAACAGCGGCCATGTTTTTCTTTATCAAATTATTTCAAACTGAAGAGCGTCTGTTGCCGACATGTCATATATCATTCCAGAAAAGTATCAGTTATAGTGGTTCATTTTTTTAAAGATAATTCAAATTGTAAACGGACAACAATGGACGCATAGTGATGACATAAGCACACAGTCATGGCCTTTGGTCAGGTGAGCTAAAAATTTCTCATTTACGGTCAGTGATCAATTTTGAACTCTAAATCCAAATGTTATATTGTTAGTTAGGTTTTAAAATTGTTTTCAATCCAAAGTATCATTATATCAATATTACATGGATATCACTTTGTTCAATAATACATGTAAACGATGTGAAGAACAGCATTTTAATAAGCAAAATTGTTTGGATTTTTTTTACTAAAACCTGAATTGAAGCCTCGAAATGCGAGCTACATGTAGTTACATAAGCAAATTGTTTTATTTTATTTGCGAATATAACGATGAGTGAGTTACTGTTACACTTGGGAGGTTATTAAAAGGCTAGGAATATATGGTTTTTTTTCTATGATAAAATATTTTTTCCTCACGCATGCATACCTTGTTTAAACCATAGCTAGAAACGAGCAATATAACAAGGTAGAACGAAATTATGGCTCACCAAGCTATTTTCATCGAATCCAATCACATGCAACAAAATTCTGTTGCGAAACTGATTTTTTAACAAATACCGTAATAGCAAGATATAAATTGCATCTAATGACGAATTCTATCAATTAACGTAATACGTTTTATAGCGTCGTCAAATGTAGCTACACTGAGTTTTAATTCCTCTTCTTTGATCTGGAATTTAATATCCTTTGCTATTTTCATTTACGCTGCGTAGTTAAGGAAGCCATTTTAAAAATTGTGGAAAAAAGGGGGGATGAAAATATGAACTTCAAATAATAGGCTTTATAAGAAAATATTCGCACTGAAAATGATTTGTAAGAATAATTCATGAAATTTTAGACCTCTGTGACAAAAAGTAGGATTTTCTAAGCTTTATTTACAGTTTTATCGGAGATTTTAAGGGAGAAATGAGGGTCCCTTACAAACTGCAAAATCACGGTGTATTCCGCTATACAGATCGATCTGAAATTTTACACAAGGGTAAATGTGATCCCAACTTATTCAAAAAGTGATGGGGGTACTTTTAATTCTGTTGATAGATATTTTTAAAAAATATTTTATTAACGTGGATTGCGGAATTTGCATGATTTTCCATCTTTTCATGCCTCGTTTTTCAAAGCGGCTGAGAATCGGCTCTACCCCCAGCACTTTTCTGGTGCGTAAATTATCTCTAAACGTTGTGCTAAAATATTAAAACAATTGGTGTAGTGGAATACACCGTGAAAATCTAAAATATAAGACTTGGTGTTGGTTATTTTATTTCAGCGTCTAATGTCAAACGCATCGTTGATGAAAAACGCGTAATATTGGACCAACGTCGTACAACGACTGAATAGATTCCGTATTTTGGACATGATATTGAAAACCGAAACGTCACATTAAGATATCCAAACCCCGGGTCCAAAGCGCACAATTACCATGATGACATGCATAAACATGTAATTTCAACCTTTGGATAGGGCAATTAATATTGACGCAGAGCATGTTAAAGCAAAATATATTTTTGTCATGTTCAAGTTCCTGTTTTGCCTTAATATGAATACGTTACCGTTACTGAATTTAGAAAATGCATAATAATTCCACAATTAACAGAATGATAAAATTTGTTTGATCAAGACATTCTGAGAAATTAAAACATTTGAGCACGGACCCAACTGTTTCTAGTAATATTGTAGCACTTGTGTATTGTAGTCTATTTTAAGAGGGATGTAAAGCGTTATTTTCGTGCTACGTTTTCGAACGACGTTTTTATTTTACCTGTTTTCGTGATTTTGATTTTTATTTCTCGTGTTTTCGTTTTTGGGAGGTTGTACGTGCACCGTTTTTGTCTGTATTTTTGTCCCGTGTTTCGTGTTTTGAGATTTTTATAACCTGTGCTTTGTTTTCTTCCATTTTGAGGCACGTGATTTCGTGTTTTCGATTATCTAAATTTAATTTTCTCGTGTTTCGTGTTTGGCGATTTTTATAACTCGTGCTTCGTTTTCAGTGTTTTTGACGCACGTGTTTTCGTGTTGGGATCCCCCCTTTTAACTGTGTCACTCATAAGGGACCGACCATTTGATTTTTATGGGGGCTATGGTGAAATTTTAAATAAAAAGTCAGGATGGCAAAAATCTAGAAATAAAAAGGCAGGATGGCAAAAATCCAGAAATAAAAAGGCAGGACACTGCTTTTCATTAGGCAGGATGGTAGTTTTGGCTGAAAATTTTTCTGTAATTTTTTAAGTTTGTTCTGTCTGCATAAACAATGTCTACCCACCGTTTCCCCAAAAATTTAAGTTCAAAGGTCCATGAATCCCGCAAAAATTTGAGGATGAAAATTTCTTGGTAACATGCTTACTTAAATATATGGTGTCCTTTCCTACATACTGAGTTTCATTGAATTTGGTTCAGTGGTTTCAGAGGAGTTTTGCTGACAAGGTTATAAGAGAGGATTTTCAGCAAATTTCTAAGTTCAAACATCGAGTCATAACTCACAAATAACTTGAGGATCAAAATTTCCTGGTAATATGCACAACTACATATAGTGTTCTTCTTTCATACCAATTTTTGATGAATTCAGTTCAGAAGTTTCAGACGAGTTGCACTTAAAAGACAATACATGAGGATTTCCAGCAAATGTTTAAGTTCCAAGGGCCATAAATCCAACAAAAAATTGAGGATCAGAATTTCATGGTAACTTGCACAACGTCATATGGTGTCTTTCCTACATACCAAGTTTTGACAAAATGGGTTAAATAGTTTCAGAAAATGTGTGCTGACAAACTTTGTGAATGACAAGACACACAGGACAAAAACAATATGTCTCCCCACCAAAGTGGGGGAGACATAAAATTAATATAGTGACTAACAATTCCTAAAAGTCCTGCCATCTCTGGGGATTTGTTCCCGCAAAAATGTGAAAAAGATGAAAATAGAATGTCAATAAATGTGGAATACATGTAAGTGTATGCCACACCACCTACATATATAAACAGAAATATAAAAATCAACAATGGAAAACAGCTAGCAGCCTTAAGCATGACCAGTGGTTGCCGCTTGCTGTTTTGCAATTGGCATGAGATAACAAGATTGCTACATTTAGCCAATGTCCCAGTTAAAAATTTACTAAAAATTGAAGTATTAATCCTGCATTGCAATATGATTACCTACATACCATGACTAACAATCCTACATAATTTAATCAAAATCCATTGACTGGTTTCAGAGGAATTAAACTCACAAAGTGTTCCTTTATGACCTAAAATGAACAAGCTGATAAATTCCCATAACTCCTATAAAATTTGTTAAACCAAAATGACAGTGTGATATGATCAACTCCTATAAAATTTGTTGAACCAAAATGACAGTGTGATATGATCAACTAAATATCATGACAAACAATCATATAAAATTTCATTAAAATCAATTGACGGGACTCCGAGGAGTTGCGCTAAAAAATGTGTGACAGACACACACGTGACAGATGGACCTACATGTAGACCATTATTAGGTCCCTCTTTTTTGCGTTGTGGCGGGGGACAAAAATATAATACATATGATTTAAAGCCAATCAAAAAATTCAAATAAAAAAAACCCTTCTGTACAATAAAACATCTTACACATAGAGGTCCAGTACAAACATAAATTTTGACAGAGATTCCTAGCTTAATTTGCAAAAGGCACATATCAAATGTGGCGAGGTTGAACTAGTTTTTGTTTTTTCATTTAACCCAATTTTTTCTCTCTATGAAATCAAACTAAAAAAAGCTACATGCATAAACTTGAATGCATGTATCTCTATACATATTATATTTGGCCAAAACTATGTAACTGATGTGTTTGTGCAAATAAAGTATTATTACAATGTATCATTAATTTATTATTGTCACTACTAATCATGCATTAACATTTTCATCATCCAGGTACATTTTGTAAAGCTTATAAACTGTACAGCTCATTATCATCTTTTTATTATTCATTGGGTACAAATGTATTAAGTCTATTCAACAGTTACATGTAAAACAGCATCTCCATGCGCATGTATTTCATCGAAAGTGTTCTTAAATGTTTCCATATATAAGTCTTCTAGCTTGATTTTTGAAGTTCATGTGTACATCTGTCAAGTCTTTATCCATCTCACATGTTGTCCTTGTATAACCTGTAAAAAATACACAAAAATAATGAAAAATTAACAACGAATTACTGTGTGTGTGGCCTAAGTAAATTTGTCAAATAAAAATGGCGTTGCGATATGATCAACTACATATCATGACAAACAATCCTACAAAATTTCATCAAAATCCGTTGAGCAGTCATAGAGGAGTTGCGCTTACAAAAAGTTCCCATGACATAAATTGAACAAAGTTGATAAAGTCCCACAACTCCTATAAAATTTGTCGAATCAAAATGGCGGTATTACATGTTTATCATATGATAAATAACATATCATGGCCAACAATCCTACAAAGTTTCATCAAAATCCGTTGACCGGTCTCACAGGAGTTGCGCTCACAAAAGTGTGACGGATCCACGGACAGACGGACAAAGACCATTACTAAATTTTGTAGAGTACACTCAGAGAGGATTGAATCTCATACTCTGATTTCAGTGTCCAGTGATTCACAGAGTTTTAAAGGGTCAACTCTTAAAATTCTCCAAGTAATTTATTACATTTTTCGGAGTATTTTGGAGTTGTTTATTACCTTGTGTATTATAATCATTTTCACCTGACAAGGAAGACAGGAAATAGGTGCTACTTCAAAAGGTTTTCAAGGCAATATAAAACTTCAAGCTCGGAGTAATTTATGACCCTTTGGAGGGAGTACTCCTAAAACCCTCCTAGATTATTATGGCTTTTCTTGGAGTTTCCTGGAGTCATTAATAAATTTCCCTCCGAAATTAGAGTATCAGAATCAATCCTCTCTGAGTGCACTCTAGGTCCCTCCGTCTTGTTGTGGTTGGCCAATTATTTTCTTTTTTTGTATAAATCCTTGGAATTGGCAGCTTATTTATCATGTTTATTAAAATGGAAAAAAATAAACAAAAAAAAATTGCCCCAATGCCATTTTTACAACAATCTAATTAAAATAAGATCTTTAAGTTTAATATGATTGTACAATATAATTACAAGAAATTTTTATGAGAATATAGGAACTGTTTTATCATGGCCTTAAATTAGGGGTGTAACAATACCATTTTCTCATGATCCAACATATCACGATTCTTGACCTACGATCCGATCCATATCATGATACTGAGCTTGGTTAATTTCAATTTAGAAATGCCATGTACAACCAATTAAAGCAATGAACATGGTGAAAAGCTATTGTAAATATTCATGATTAGTATCATTTAAATGTTTAACTCAGCTCTTTTCATGAATAAAAGGGTTTCAGTCACACAATTTATTGTTGTAAGGCGAAAAACGATAAACTTTGGCATGTTTGGGGGAATGGCACACTAAAATAAAGAATCGCGTCGGAACCATCAAGTTGATGACGATCCGATACCAGTATCGTAGGACAAAATATTATGATTCTGATGCATCACGATGTATCGTTACACCCCTACCTTAAATGCTGCACAGACATCTCTAAATCACATATACATGTACATGTACTATGTACATCAAGTTCTTATAAGGCAAACAAAAATAAATGTCTGTTTCCTGCTTCCCTACCGACCCTATTTTTTTGGCCCTACCCTTAAGTTTTTATTGGCATTTTGGAACAAGCACCGTTAAAGTTGGGATTGCTTCCCCATTGACTCAATGTAAAATAATTTTGTAAAAAAAAAATAATTTTCCTACCTACCTACCCTTATTTTCAAGAGTAGGAAGCAGGAAACAAACATATATTTTTGTTTGGCCTAATAAAACACACTAATGTTTGCTTACTCAGGAGGGTTTTAAAGAGGTTCCATTTAATGTGATGGAGCAGCCGCCTCAAATTTACGCGTTAATTAGTTTAAGACCATTTTAGTGCGGTTTATGAGTTGCTTTGGATATATTATTAATACTTTGATGGTGAATTTCATTATTTGTGACATAATCTAGCTACAAATATTAGGTTTTTACTCACACAACTTATTTTCATATTTTTTTTATCTTGAACTTCATAGTAAAGTTCAGGATCTAAATAGTGAAAATGTGGCAATTTTATCAACAAATCTTTTATAATGATCACCTTTCAACACACAATTTAAATAGAAGAAAACAAAAGCATTCTAATGTTAATCTTACAGTTCAGTGTCATTTCAATTGCTATGAAAGCTAGACATAAAATTTTGACTTGCTCTATTACCATGATTACGGGTAAGCTCCGCCTAATCTAAAATATGTCCAAGCAGTTTAGTAACATTATTGCAGATAATGTATACATGTATATGATGCGCATGTACATGTAAAAAATGTATTCCCTGAAAAGTAACTACCACCACAATTACAACAACTTTTTTGTTACTTGAATAACATTGCACATGCTACATTGTGATGGATGTGACATCGTAATAGATATATGATAACATACATTTAAAATGAAAATTAAAGTGGCGAAATTGGTTTGAAAATTTTTCGTCAAATACAATATCTTTTTGCCAATGACGAAAGTGACGAGCGCTAGAAAAATCACTGACATTTTTGTAACCCTCCGCCCACTGACTACATTCCCGCATGGGTAAATGATCTGGTGTCATGCATCGTAATGGAGCAAACCTTAAATTTACATATTTATATATAAAAATATACCATTTTACAATTTTATTTTTGTTGCTTACTCATTTGGAAAACTCGGACACATAGAACATTGTATTAACAACAGTCTTACAATTTCTTCTTAACCGGCCAGTTTGCTTTTAGTATACATTGTACTAATTTTTATTATGAGACACTGAATGACTGATTACTTAAAATTATGAACCTAAAGTTCATGTTCAGCAATTCATTATGTGTCAATTAACTCCAAGGATGAAACTCTAATTTTGGGGCAATAAAAGTTCTTACCAATTAAAATATATGTTTAATTATATTCATGTTTCCTAAGCATGTTATAATTTTCAAGTCCTTTCTGTCAAGAATTTCATTTCTAAAATTAGTGCTGTAATGAATGCCTACGGCGCTGCTCCATTACATTGAATACAATGTACATGTAGAACCAAATTGTTACCCTTACATTTTGTACATAGTGGACTGAGATTTACGTTATCATATCTGTGTACACATCATACAATGTATGTGCGTGCAGGTGTACATGTATGTTCACCGGCGCATGACGAGGGGAGAGTTGAGTTGAGAAATACATGTACACAAAGGTTGGAATGAATGAAAATATCTTTGTCATGTTTGCTTTTATTGTCCATGTAGTGCTTGTTAAACCTTTTGTTGATTATAATTTGGAAGTTAAGTTTGATGGTTTACTTTTTCATGTCTGTAGTACTGTACATAGTGTACACGGTGTTCACTTTTAGTGTTACTTTAATGATTAAAACATGTCTGTAAGTGTAAGTATGTATACCAGTACTGTACTGTGTAGATAGATTGGTTTTAACGGATTTTTAAAGGAACATGTTCAACCACAAGGTCATGACTTACATTTTAAAAATATTTATATCTTTTGTTTGTCTTTTTACCTGAGAAAATCAGTTTATACCAATAATTACAACCTACCGCTCCAACAACATGACACTGACAGGTGCGTGCTCATTGTCATTTCACTGGCATTGTTGTTGGTTTCTCATCCTTTTATAGCAAGCATAGCTCGCAAGCGGGCATTTCTGCCCGCTCGAGCGGAGAGCTCTACGGTATTTGTTTCCACGAGAAATATGCTAATGCTGATTTAGACTTTTAATGGTCCGGAAAGGGTTATTATTTTTACAGGGCCGGAGTGAATGTTAAAATAATTTATAAGAAAAGAAATAATGCTTAAAAAAAATAATAAATTGTGCTTTTAACAAGAAAATAATATTCTTAAAATAATAAATACACATAAGCTGCTCGTTTCGTCTTGGTTATATGCACGTACGAAACTAACGTGTCTCGAAGCTTAATCGCCCCATACCATCTCGCCCCAAAATAAGCAAATGGAAATATTGGAAAATAAACAAAACGTAGTCCCTTTTAGCTATGGTCGCATTTAGGCAATGCCTACTCCATATTACATTCAGATTTCACAAAATGAGTGTCCGTTTGTTTCTTTACATATTCCGGAAGAACATGCAATGGCTTTAAACCACATAAACGCTTTTTATTTCGTATAAAATTGACGAAATCCTCTCGATATGATCAGATATCAACAATGGCCTGTTGTGCGTAAAGCTCCAAATTGATGAAGATTTTCCCGATTTTCCAAATAAGGACATATTACTCCGCGATTTTAAACATACAGAGCAGAAAAATGTCTTTTAAGTAAATATATTGTTCTTGTTGCAATCATTTATTCAATGCTAAAATAAAAAAATCTGAGCAGTGCACGCTACCAGTGACGTCAATATATTGACGTTGAATATTCAAAAGAATACGGAGTTACTTCCCCATAGGAAAATCTTTCAAATGCTTCCTTAACCCTGCAGCGTAGGACGGAAAATATCAAGTTTCAACATAACGTCCTTACATGTTTATGTTTCTCTTGTAAAACTACCATGTATGAGGATCCAAGTAAAATGACAAGTGTTTTCAGGTTTTGCTAAAAGTTTGCAAAACAGTCGACTTCAACAGTGTTCTTAATAGTATTTTCTCTAAAATACGTTTGGCATAGCAATTTTTAGCCGATAAACCCCATGACAGAATTAAACTGATTCGATAAAACTGTTTTAAGCTATTAAAGGCATTGATAAAAAAAAGAATATGGGGAGTCCATTGGCCAAAAGTTTAACGTTATTTTATTATAAAATGTACACACTTGCGGGTACGGTAAACTGAGAAAGAAAACGAAATCAAACGAAACGGAACGAAAACGAAATAGGTAAAGAAGGAAACGTAAATAGTAAAATAACACACCAAAATCTGTAATGAAAGGAACCGAAATCGAGCGAAATAAGTTAAAATAGAAAACTGAATCGATTTTACCCAAAACCAGTCGTTTTCTTAATTAATCGATTTTGTTTTCTCTTCGTCTCGTTTGGTTTCAATTTGTTTCTCAGTTTATCAGTACCAAGTTAACGTCATGTGCATAACGGTTTACCGAAAGTAAAAATTTATGCTGGACAATACTTAATCATCGCACAAAATTGAAATTATTTATATAAAGCTGCAAAAAAATGAGTTTTATATCGGTAAAGGTAAGTTTTAAATAGTATATTTTTAATATATGTACTTTTTATTAAATGTAAAAAAAAATATTGCAAAATTGATAGGTTCTATATTCTGTGTCGTTTTTGTCTATAATGGCAATGTTTATTTTTACATATTCAATAAGTATCTGTTAGACCATAACGAGAAACAACGCACAATACTATAACGTTTTTTGGCTGAATTAGCAGTTTTCATTGAAATCCGATCACATGCTAAACAAACTCAGTTGCGTAACTTATTTTTATGACTACATACAAAGCGAGCAGTGAATTGCATCTAGTGACATAATTTGTCAATTTATGGTCACTTTTGATAGTGTAATCAAATGAAACTATACCATAAACTACTTTCATCTCGAATTTAATATCCGCTTCTATTTTCATTTTTCAAATTGGACGGAAAATATCAAAAATATTTTCAACATTAAGTTTTCAGATATTTATGTATCCTTTTTAAAAGTGGTTAAAAGATACATGGGCATGTCAAGTAAAGTTGAAATTAAGGTTAGTGAGGACACCTGCCCCCAAAAATAATGCCGAATTTAAAATGTCCATTTTTTTATATATTAGTATTAGATATATACTTTATCTTGTGTAAAAATATTGGACCCCCTTTCCAGGCTTGTTTTTCCTAAATTTAGGCTCAAAGTTGTCCCAAATTACTATAGATTATATAGGTAAGGCCAAATAATTAGCATAAAATCTTGTCCCAGAAAATATCCACAAATTTAAATTTTATTTTTATTTGATAAAAATCAATGTAATACAATATATTTTGAAATAAAACAATAAAAACTGGGGGTCACCAGCTTACTTTTCTTTCTACTATACAAATCTTTGTAATTTTTTTGTCATTTTTCAAGTGGATTATCTCCCTTGTTTTATTTGAAAATTTTATTTATGAAGGAATGGTTGTTTTATTTGTATTAAAATTAATTTATTTTGATTAAGTTTTATTAAATTAAACTATTGAACACAAGTTTCAAGGTATTTGTGACATTTGCACTTGTTTTTTGCATTTTTAGCTGTTTTTGGTCACATGACAGGTGTCCTCACTAACCTTAAGTGTTTTTAACATGCACATTTTAATACAATAATAAACTTATTCACATTGTTTACATTTGTACAGTATGTTTCACAGTTGATTCGTTATTCCAGGGAATTACATCAATTTCCTTTTCATAGTGTCACGTTTGACCAAAAATTGCTGACACAGGGTTATGCTGCTCCACGGTTGCTGTCTTTACTGAATACATTGTACGGTAGACACCGTGCACACGTAGAAACATATCGGATGTCTTTCTCTTAAATGAGTGCAGATGTTGGTTTGCCGTAGAAATTTGTTTTGTCTTCTTTTATCGGATTTGACACACGTAAATGAAAATTAGCAACCCGACGGATGTGCTATAGCAGACAGGAACCGCTTACCGGAGCACCTTAGTTCACTCTTGTTACGACTTGGGTTCGCGTTGTTGTTATCTGTTTTGTGTTTCTTCTTGTTGTTTTGTTCGTGTTTACCGGTTTCGTCGTTGCCCTTTTGGTTTTTGTCATTCGGATTCCCCATTGGTGCATCTTTGATTGTTACGATGATGAAAACATTTATAATAATATGTACACTCCGTTTTGAAAATATATATTTCCAAATGAAATGATCTAAAAGAAAGCAAAAAGATTTCCAATAACCGTCAAGTCAAAGACTTCTCAATAAATGGACTTCTATTGAAATACAAATGACTATAAATTTTGTTACGCCTGACACGCGTTTCGTCTATTCAAGACTCATCAGAGGTGCTTTACCAAAAATATTGAAAATGCCAAACACTATACGACTATGAAGAGCAAAGAACAGTAAAACCAAAAATACCAAACTAGGAAACCAAATTATGACTAAGATGATCATCCAATGTCTGGGGTAGGAAGAACCGTAGGGTTTAGACAATTTTGAAATTTTTACAGATAATTTAAAGCTTTGATGTGTTCTCCAACACAAAAGTGTTGGTGTCGGAGCGGGCTAACCTCGGGGAATTAGGAATCCACCAGCAGTGGACCAGCAGTGCTAACCTTCACGGGTGTTCGAAATACAAATGACAACAAAGTTCCTAACGCCTAACGTGCGTTTCGTCTATACAAGACTAATCAGAGGCGCTCTATTGAATTTTTTCCCAGTCTTTTAACTTAATACAGTTAAAATAGATTTGTCATATTGCTGTCAACCTGTTAAATTTGCTGAGTATTTACAGTTACAAAATACTTTCAGTGTCTCCTGGTACGTTTGTAAAAGTTGTGTGAATACTGAAAATGGCTTTTGTCTGGTAATTTTTCTTGATTGTATAATTTGCAATGTTGATCCGTTAACACTCTACCATTTTAAATGCAGTGCTTGACCATAATGGCGTTTACAAGTTTAAAAAAAAAACTATGAGTATAATTATGTAAAATATAGTGCAACCTAAACATATAGATGTAAAATTAAAAAAAATAAACAAACCAAAGAAATGAGACAGCCTCACATTCTATATATTAAGAACTTTAAGAACGCAGGATAAGTAGTAATTTATATAACATTTCTGTACTTCATTCTTATTACATAAAAATATGTGCGTAGTTTCAGTAATTATCATTAAAAGCTCAAGCGAATTGCATTTATGATAACTGATATTAATGTCTAAAATAGATTGAATAGCATCATGAAATGCATCAGTCATTAAACATACTTTAATATAGCATTCAATTTCCGTGTAGAAACCATTCTTTGAACTATCTAAATTAGATATGAAACAAGGAATTGAATAGTTTTGATTAGTGAGTTTTGTACACTGTATCTAAATAAAGATGTTGAATCTAAATTGATATATAGATTTATATATATATTTATCATACATTTAGCTTTGGGACCTGTAAATTTGTCCGTGTGTAAAAGACGGAAACTTACAAGCCATATCTTGACAAAGGACTTTTTTGCCATATCAAACAATTGCGTGCACAAAAGTGGGCAAATATGGCCATATCAAGACCTCGCGAGCACAAAGGTGGGTTAATATGCCATATCAAGGTCTGGAGTCTCACTTTAAAATTTGACGTCACAGTTTGTAGATAGTATATTGTATCTTTATTTTTTGCTGAAAATGTATGATAAAAAGATTATGACACAGGATTTTTCATATCATGTCCAATATCATTCCTCGACCCATATTGGGTCTTGGCTTACACCTTGACCTAATATGAGAGTTTCGGAATGATATGGGACTTGATATGGACATCCTTAATGTTCATATAAGTCTAAGCGTTTTAAAACATTTTGGAATCTTGGTCATGACTTTGTTCAGTCTCAAGTTGGTTGCTTTAAAAAACATCTTCAATCGTATACGTGTATGACAGGTATGACTTCCAACTTTCAACCAAATCACAAGAAAAAGAGAGACGATCAAATACTGAGCAATCAAAATGTTTCAGGTAATTGAGGAGCGATCGATTCCTGAATGGGAGAAATGTCTTACTGTTAACCAGAATAAACAATCTTTGCTTGGTTTTCTAGGAAATTTTTTTTATCAAAACAAAGAAAACGTAATTGAAGAAGGCAATGTTCTTACTATGGCTGTTTTTTTTGACGATCCCCAATGCAAATTGTAAAACAGATTTCAGCCAGTGGTGTTGTTGATTGTGCATGTCTGTTCAGCATCCAAGAAGAAGCTGATACACAAATCACTCTCCATGTTCTTGATGCTGATTTGAAATACGAATCGAAACAGCTGTAAGGAAGGATAAAGTCTCATGATAATGATCTTTTGTAACTCTGCATTTATTCCTTTTTGTTGCTTTGAAATACAAAAGAACTTTTGTTTGAAACAGGAACTGTGCCTGAACCAAGATGGACGTCGATATATTCCAGTTCACGAAATCTGACCATTTCTGAATAATGTCTTCTTGTTGTACATTCAATTACCGGATGCGATTCAACGTCATCAATGTTTAGTATTGGTAAAAAGCAGCATATAAAACGCTCATAGACAATGCAGATGAATTGAGTACTCTGTCTTCTTTCGGTTTGTCAGATTTTGATGATTCACTGGAAACTTAGCAACTGGTAAAGCCACAAGCCTTGCAAAGCTACCATTGTGTAAATCGGCAACACGCATTACGAGCATGCTTTCAAACTGGTACTTGGTTAACATCACCCATTGCAAAGTCTCTTCCAAAGTCAATTCTTATGCATGGATGGTGTAACCAAAATGTTTTACAGCTTGTATGGTTTGAAGGTCATATGACATCTGATTTTTTACTAGATCTAGTTTGCACATGTAAAGGCAAACTAGTTTGCTCAAAAGGCTGCGTGTGTTTTGAACAAAACCTCTCTTGTACCGACCTCTGTCCTTGTTAAGGCGATGCTATTTAAAAAAACGTCAACATACATCTTATTGAAGAGGAAGATGCGGACCATGCAGCCTGAGCAGTTAATTTCATTGTTATTCAGTTCATTTGAGATTAGGTTGTTAAGGTAATAGTGTGCGTTTTGTTATGTATATATAACCGGGACATCTGAACATTTTTTTCAGAAGGTCTGTCCATAGACCTACCCGGCGCGTTCCCAGGTTGCGGATAGGGTAATATCCTTTGTAAGGAAACTACTTGGGGAAGTCAGGTCATAAAATGAAATAAAAGCCTGATCGCGGACAATATTGGGCTTAATGTGGTCCAAAAATTGCATGTCTGATGCATATGGCATGAAATCAATAACAATCCACCACAGTTTACAAATATTAATGTTGTTGTGGATAGAATCCTTTATTCCACATTTGGCTGTTATTAAAAACTACTAGATTATACAACATAAATAGTTGTACATAAAAAAAAGAAGAAAACGGTGTTCAACAAGGTTAAGTTCAAATGCGTACGTTTCTTCACTTTTTGGGATATCATTTTGCACTTATTGTTTTATAGGTATGACTAATTAGAGTACACAAAAAACTTATATATTAATCGAATGTTATGAATGTTTTTAATGGTTCCCTCGAATTTTGCGTCTCTGCTTACCTCCTCTCTAAGAAAAAATTCAAAATTTTGTTGATAATGATTACTTAATAACTACATATTATAAACATATATTACTATTGGTATCATTTTGCACACAAAAGATAAAATAAGAGGGTAAAATCTATATTTTTAAGAATTTTCACGAATTTTTGAAATCAACTTTTATCCCATTTTTGAAAAATCGTTACCACTTCCCATTTTTACGACAGCAATTTTCTGAAAGAATACATATTCCCCTTTCGATTGATATCAAATATAGCCGTGTGTCAGGTAGGGACATTAAAAGCAAACTTTTATGCTTGTGGTCACTGCACTAAAGTAAATCTGATTTCACTTTATGCCATATTAAGTCTTACAATTATAACATCAGTTTTCAATTTTTAACTTTCTACTTTAACTTGATAGAGATTTGGCGCCATAAAATGTGGGTTAACCGACCATTTTGTTAACATGCCTGCACCAAATCAAGTCCATTGGAATATTCAATTTGAATGGTATCTCGTTCTTGTCTTGACTTTTCTTTTTTGGATATCTGCGATTGATCTTAAAAGTTTGGTATTGTTTTTAAATTGCTTTATTGAATATCAACACATTTTTATTTAAAAAAAATACGCATTATCTTAGATAGGATTCAATAAAAGTTAAGTGTGTAAAAGGATGTGTGTTTAAACAAATAAATAATTGATGTAAATCCTTTAAACGTATTTTTCCTGTTCGGAAATTTTAATATATTGTAGAATATTTATTCTTAATTGAATTATATATGCATTTTATTCAGATCTTTTGTCGATTGAAGAACGGCGAGCAGCGATTACTGGCCCCAATGAAGGCTACTGGTGGTTTAATTAGATTACTGTCCGCTATGTGATATGTGACATGTACATGTATACATATTCCATATCTCATTATTTTATATCCCAAATACACGAGAAGAACGTCTACTTATACCCCTGTGTAATTATTTTCAAAACAGTCTTTGGTTGCTTGTTTGGCATGCATAAGTTACTGTGCTCTGTTGAAAATCTTTTATAGCAAACGCTAGTAAACTGGTTTTCATGAAGATAATTCATTTAAGACCGTTTGTTTTTTTAATGAGGTAAAAACAAAACATTCAAACATCTTTTCAATAATTGGAATACGCGTTTGGTACACAGATGAAATACTTATACATTTTTTTAACATTTTTTAAATTAATCTTTGTGCATGGTAGTTTGTATATAGACTTGCTTTACATGAATTTACTTTATACAGGATGTAATGAAATAAAACGGAACTTAATTCCCCCTTTACATATACGAGATTTCCTTATGAGTTCTTACGAGTTTTCAACTCGTATTCGATCGCAAAGACTCGTAAATCACTCTTTGTTACTCGTAAACAGTTCTTTCTAGCTCGTGTCGGATCGTTAGAACTCGTGAAAGTTTTACGAGGATTTTTGACATGTCAAAAATTCCCGCACAACTGACGAAATCGTGACAAATCGGAAATAGATCGTAAAAGGTTGGAAGAAAATCTCGCAAGAACTCGTAAAACTATAAATTTTGAAAATCGTAACAAGTCGTAAGAAGGGGGTATAACAGATTAATAAACTACCGTGTGACTCTATTGCTTTTAATAATCTTACCTTTTAAAGTTTCATCAAATAGATAAAAATTGGTAACGAATTTTATTCAATCAACGGAAAAAAATAATATTTGACCAAATGTATAAAAACATTGCATGACTATTTAAGGATTTGAATTTGATTTCTGAATTAACCTGATTAAATACATTACTTTAAAAACGAACCGATAATTATAACAATTATTTTGGTGCATAACAGCTTACTTTAATGTTTGTTTTTATGCATTCCAACAACAATTCCAAAGAGTTTCTCTAACACCTCAGAAAAACTTCTTCATATGCTCCTGAGTTATAATTTGTTAGTTATATTGATTTGGTGAAATCACAAACAGACAATATATCTTTGGCTTGTTATGATTCCTCTTACCTTATCCATTGTGGACATTTATTTATTTTCGAAAACTGAAAACCAACTTATTTGTGCGAGTATTTTATTTCGCGTTTTTATGTCACAGGACGATTTAGTGAATCTTCATTAAAACAATTCTATCACTATAACAATGAATGTATTCGCCACCATCTATTATCCGACTTTCTGTTCCTTGCGAAAGAACCCGAAAATAAATCGCTCGCAAAAAATGGTTGTTATAGCTTTATACGGTCTTATATCTAGTGGTATTCAATTATCTCCCCTACAGAAAAATCTTCTGTGTTTTTATTTTTTCATGATGTAAATGACGATGGCGGCGAAATGTAAACAATCAACTTTTTGAATTTATTGCACAAGGATCTGACAGTTATCATAAACGTGACACATGTTATGTTATTCAGAAATTATTTCTGCAATGTAAACTGTTGTTTAAACGGCCAGCAAAGACGCGTGGTTTAATAATTCGAATAAACTTTGGCGTACGTTGGAAAGGAAAAGAATGTCAACTCAACCTTTAAAAAATTAGGCAAGGCGTAATACTTGCAGTACATTCTCAAAACTCATTGAAATGTTAGGTAATTACCTTTACTATTGATATATATTGGTTTGAAAATTATATTTTACTGGCAAGGGTATAAGATCCATTTCATTTTAGTCTGTTGCTATCGAAATTTGTTCAAGGGACGTAATTACCAAGATTTATTTTTTCATTGATAAACAACTTGCTATGGAACAGATACCGGATGACTACTTTCTGAATTGGATATCTAATCTAACACAATGCAAAGGATGGGTTGCGATAAGGCCCTATTTTGGCCCATCTGTAGGCGAAAAATAAAAAGTATTTCATAGCCTCTTACTTTTTACCTTATTTTGTAGCAAAATGATTGTACTGTTGTGAAAGACTACTTTTAAATCCTTTTGCATTAACACGGCTTGAAAAATCGTGTTCAAAATTGACCCATTTTGAATGAAAACTTCATCTTGTTTTAAAAGAAATTTCAAGGTAGGGCTTCAATAAACTGAAATTTTGTGCTTATGTAGTTGAAGCCAGTGTTAACAATTCTATAAAAGGTTCATCATACATATACATCACTTTTAAGAACAATTTTGAATTTGAAATGAAAGCTAATCTCAAGAAAAACGAGGAAAACGGAGAGATTTCGCACAATTTTTAACTACTGACAACAAGTTAAAAAAATATAGTCTTTTTAAATTTTCAGTATGTCTTGCACGCGGAACCAGCTTGGAACTTTCACAAAAAATGCGTTTTAGTAAAACAAGTTTTTGAATAAAATATGGAGCTGGATCCGCGTGCAAGGCTATACTTTCGGGAAGGATATGTATCACTCATTTGCGCCACTTTCCCATAGGCTTAATGTTACAATCATTTGTGGTGGTTCATTTCAAGCACCATTTACTAAAAAATAAAAAAGCTTTTAAACTACAGACGTTTATTTTCAAAAAATAGAAATATTTCCTTTTGAACAAGACATTTTATAAAAGAATTTACTTTATTTTAGTTTTGACTTTCACGGTGGGCTGAAAACGGGTCTTATCGCAACCCATCCTTTACATGTTGTTAATACGGACACTGGTCTAAAAGGTAAACATGTTCTATGACATAATTGAATTCAACAGGTAAATCGTGTACTTTTAAAGAGAAGGTTCTCAAGACGGACTAGAAAAAAGGTCTTTTTCTTAATTCTATTTTGGCTTTACCTCTTGCAGTACATGTCTGAAAATTTGCAGATATGAAGATATACATTAAAAAAATGGTGTGATTTTTTTCAATTTTTTTTTATAAACGTTAAACTTGTGCGATCCATTTCAGTTGCACCGTATGCATTTTATAAATATCCACACAATAACATGCATTATAAATGCAATCTGTTACTTTTAAAAACTCTATTTAATTCAAAATAGTTTATTTTAACAGCATAACTTAAAATTGGAAGAAGTTTTGTGCTAAAAAGAACTTTGGATTCACTTGACAACCAGGATATATATTTGAATTGACTTTCCTATCTTTTCCGATGAAGAGCTCACATTCTATTGTTTAAATACCACCGGTTTTCGGACTGTATAGTACGTGAACAATATGATAAAGAGAAAAAGATTTGCTTACTTAAATGTTCAGCTAATTGAGCTCTACAAAATTGATCATTGGGTCGAATTGTCAGATGTCAAATAGTTTTCTGTCATGACGGGCTGTGACAATGTTGAATAATGTTACATTAAGCCAGGTGAGCGATTCAGGCTCCTGGGAGCCTCTTGTAACACTTTTATTAGTTCTTTGATTTACATTAATGGTCAATGGTTATGTAATAGTTTTTTTCATAAACTACTTATCATAACCTCTTAATATTTGGTATACAGTACAGTACTTGTATGGTAAAAGCTTCCCTCTCTCCCCATTTACCATTGTACGATATACCATCCCCATACACCATATACTATCCCCATCCCCATGCACCATTTACCATCCCAATCCCCATCTCCATACACTATTTACCATCCCCATTTACCATTCCATTCCTCATGCATCATAAATGTTCCACATACCCACAATGCCATTGTTTATTATCAACAATCTTATTTAATCTACTTATCAATTTAATTATATATTTATAAAACAAATTATAAAGAAATATTTGAATATATATATAGTGTTTATTTTTATTTATTTATTAAATATGTAATTTAAAGGAGTTGTATTTCATCTATTCTAGAATTAGTAATAATAAATAAAAAATAATAGAGATCTTCTGCCCCAATTTAAATCAACATGAATTTGATCCTGAACTTTCTGTACAGTCTGTTTATATTTTTTACCAGCCAGTATCAATAATCAATTAAGAAAGATATATTAAAAAATAAGTGCATTTTTTATTAATTTATTTAATATCAAATTTAATGAGTTGTATTTAATTAATTCTAGAATTATCAATAATATATAAGAATAATGTAAGCAATGTCCATAGAGATCGCCGGCCGACTGACTGATGGGTATTTATAGTCGCGACTAGGGGAAAGCCCCTTTGCGTCGACTTATACCAATCGGTATAGACTCGCTATGTGCCATGGGTCGTCCAGCCCATGACACACCACCGCCAGTGTTAGCTGCTCCAGAGTATCCTTTGTTGTCGCTGGAGCAGGGCCCGTCTTCCACCACGGGGAGGTACTGCTCGGAATTCTGGAAGACAATCTACGGCCGTAATTCAAAACAACATACATGTACGTCATTTTATTTGATCCTGAACTTTCTGGTTAGGTACATGTAACTTTTGCACAGTCTATTTATATTTTTATCAGCCAGTATCTATAAAAAATTAAGTAAGAAATTTTACAATACAAGTGTTTATTTGTATTTATTTAATTAATATTAAATTTAAGGAGTTGTATTTCATTTATTCTAGAATTACTAATAATAAATGAAAAATAATAGAGATCTTCTGCCCCAATTTAAATCAACATGAATCTGATCCTGAACTTTCTGCACAGTCTGTTTATATTTTTTACCAGCCAGTTTCAATAATCAATTAAGAAAGAAACATTAAAAAATAAGTGCATTTTTTATTAATTTATTTAATATCAAATTTAATGAGTTGTATTTAATTAATTCTAGAATTATCAATAATATATAAGAATAATGAAAGCAATGTCCATAGAGATCTACGACCGTAATTTAAAACAACATACATGTACGTCATTTTATTTGATCCTGAACTTTCTGGTTAGGTACATGTAACTTGTGCACAGTCTATTTATATTTTTATCAGCCAGTATCTATAAAAAATTTAGTAAGAAATTTTAAAATACAAGTGTTTATTTGTATTTATTTATTTAATATTAAATTTAAGGAATTGTATTTCACTTATTCTAGAATTACTAATAATATATAAAACTAATGAAAGCAATTTCCATAGAGATCTTTGGCCGTAACTTAAAACAACATACATGTACGTCATTAAATTTGATCCTAAACTTTGCGGTAACATGTGCACAGTCTATCTATATTGTTTGAAAGGCCAGTATCTACATGTATGAATTCCTTACAATACAATATTTTTTTATTTAAAATATAAATACAAATTTACTATTTAAAATGGAGTAATCAAATTTGAAATTGCATTTACATGTACCATCCTCATTCCCCATTTAACATTCAATGGAACAATTAATTTCGAGATACCATTTTTACCATCCCCATTTACCATTCATATTTACTATCCCCATCCCCATATGCGATACCATTCCCCATATATACTATACTATTCACCATCCCTATCCCCATCCCCATTCCCCATCCCCCCATTTATTATAGATTGGAAAGCTTTTACTATACAGGGACTGTATCAGCATGATGTCCCATACTGCTGATTGATTTTTAATTTTCAGTGGCTAGCTCACTCAGGCATCAACATTTTTGTGTTGTGGAACACATCGAAGCTATAAATTATCTGTTTAAATTCTGTTATTGTCAAACCTTAAATTTCTTCCTAGTCCAGTCATAGGTTGATCTTATATAAGTTATTATATGGTTTTCAATTTGTATATTTTGTCTCACCTGCCATGTGGAGCAAGACATAGTTGTAACTTTATCAGTGGCAGTGTTACTTTTACATGTTTTATGTTAAGATTTTATAAACACCACCATATCTCAAGAAATATAGGCTCAATGTTGATAAACTTGGTATGCATATGCCCCATTAGTAGCTTTCACAGTTTCATCCCCATCTTTTGACCTTATCCTTGATTTTCTGGCTGAGTGACTTCGACAATTTTAAATACATATAATAGCAATGTTAAGGCTTTATGAGCATCCTCCAAAACTTAAGAACATTAAGTCTTAGGATGAAACTTAGTAGTAGCTTAGCTCAGATGCATCCTCATTTCTGACCTTGACACTGATTTTTATTCAATAAACTTTGATAGTTTTTTAGGAAAAGCAAGATAATCCGATGGTGCCAGAAGATAAAACATACTTTAGTGTAAACTCTCTGATGTCGGGGGACAATGATGTTTCACCACTAGATGGGTCTTGGGTAAGGCTTCACCACCCACTGAAAATTAAGTCATTTACCTATATTTTATGCATGAAAGACTTTGGTTAAGTTCTTGGTTAAGGTCCATAACTACGATACTAGATGTTTGGGGTAAATGATATTTCGACACAAGATATGTATTGGGTAAGGTGACACCACCCACTAGAAATTAAGTCACTGTGACCTATATTGTATACATGAACAACTTTGGTTAAGGTCCATAATCCAGGTTATACACATAGGGGGTCAATGATATTTGGAGAACGGGAGGGCCATCCTGTGGCTTATAGGCACAATTTCTAGTTTTGTATGCTTTTTGTATGCTTTCATATTCATAAATTGTTTGTCATTTTCAATACTTGTGAAGGTAACCTCAGATGAGACTAAAATAAATTAACCACGCATATGCGAAGCAGAGAGGAACAACGGTGTTAATTTTTGTTTAAGGTTTTATGAACACCTTCATATCACAAGATCTATAGGTCCTAGGTTTATGAAAGTTGGAATGCATATGCCCCAGATTCACAGATGGTTTACAGTACCTCAGTTATTAAAACTTTTTTCTTCTTGCTTTTAATGTCTATAAATATTTACCATTTTATTAATTTGGGTTTTAGCATATTGTTGATACTTATGGTGGACATGTGGGATAAATAGACCATTTGCCAATTAATATCGGATTTTTATTCCGTGATCGATTTAATTTTACCGTTTACAATACCGTTATGAAAAATCCCGTTGGTTTCCAAATGGAAAGAAGTAGGACAAGCCTCGGGTTTTATCGTGTACGTCTTGGATAATTCACGTGAAAATATAAACAACTTACAGAGATTTAAATGTTTTTGACACTATATTCTAATAATATATACCACATCATTTCATACTACGATATCAAAATTATTCAAATATGCTTTGATTAGTGTATTCAAAAGATCGGAATTGCATTGAGAGCAAGCGATGTTTTATTCCTTGTCCGGTGGCTGGTGACCGACGGTAACAGTAAAATCCGGTAAAATATGACTAAGTACCCAAAACAATCAAAGTGAACAACAATTGGCAAATGCACTATTCATTTCTTTATCATATATTATTCAAACAGTCGTACTTTCGAAATTGATATTATCATGATAGTATAAAGTAATATTATTAATTTTAATTTTTTACTTCATTGGTAGATGGATTCCTTCAATATATCCTCCAGAATTGGAGATTAAAGAGACCACTGAATCAAATTGCTTCACGTCTTTCTTGGATTTGCACCTCGAATTTGACCCAGGTGGTCATCTCAGTACAAAAATTTACGATAAACGAGACGATTTTAATTTTCAAATTACTAATTTTCCTAATCTACAGAGCAATATACCTACTTCCCCTGCATACGGTGTTTATATTTCACAACTTATTCGATATGCCAGAGCTTGCACACATTTCACAGATTTTTTTATCAGACACCGGTTTCTTCGTGACCGACTTTTGGAGCAGGGCTATAAGAAAATACGTCTCATACGATCCCTAAAAAATTCTTTCTTCGTTATCAGCCACTAGTAGAAAAGTTCAAAATTGACTTAAAAGATATGATAGTTAATTGTTTTAATTAGTGTTTGACTGGTCTGCTGTACTGAGATGATCACCTCTATGGTCATTACCGGATCCTAAGATCGCAATGGAAGAGGGAGGTTTGGCGCCATAAAACCTGGTTTAACATATCGACCTGAGATATGCGTATCGACCTCCAACTGCGTTGTCGGGTCGATATGCCTCAGGTCGATATTTTCTCGTATCGACCTACTAAAAGGCTATATTTGTATAATATCTTTCAAATCCATAACATATACTAAGAAAGGATGGGTTGTGATAAGGTCCTATTTTGGCCCATTTAGAGGCGAAAATAAAAAGTATTTTCAAACCTGTTACTTTATACCTTATTTTGTAGCCAAATGGTTGTACTGTTATGAAAGGATACTGTTTAATACTTTTGCAAACACACATGTTGGAAAATCGTGTTCAAAAATTGACCAATTTGGAATGAAAATTTCATCTTGATGTAAGAAATATTTCACGGTAGACCTTCGATGCTTCACATTTTGTGCTAATATACTTGACGACAGTGTTTGCGAACTCTATAACAGGTTCCTGGTATATCAACATTACTTTGAACAATTTTGAATTGAAAGAAGCAGATGTACCAATGGGGTATCCGAATATCAAAAGTCCGAAAGGGCAGAGACAAAACCAGTAAACACCAACAAGAACGGGACAAAAACAGACAACATGTAAAACATGGAAACACAAAATAACTGAATATCAATCAACAACGCGAACTCCAGTCGAAACAAGAGTGAACTCAGGTGCTCCGGAAGAGTAAGCAGTTCTTGCTTGCTATAGCACACCCGTCACGTTGCCAATAGTCCATTCAGCGTGTCAAATCCGGTAAAGGAAGACAAAACAACACCCTATGACAAACCAACTTCTGCACTCATCTGAGAGATCGAAATCCCATATTTCTCTATAAGTGCATGATGTCTTCCGTAAAATTTCTTGAGTGAAGACAGCAACCGAGGAGTAACATAACCCTGTGTGAGCAATTTTTGCGTCAGACGTGTCGCTCTGCTAAGGAAATCGATGTACGCCCCGCATGCTCTGGAGTAACGAATCAATTGAGATACGTAAACTCCATAAGCTGGAGCGGACGGAATGTTGCTACACAAGAAGGGAAAGTTGACGATTGGAAAGTTGAAGTCATCACGTTTGTCATAGAGCCTTGTTGAAAGTCTTCCTTGTGAGTCAATTTCTAGATGCAGATCTAAATATGAAGCAGACTTCCTAGAATCCGTTGTGTCCTTAATCTCAAGCTCCTGGGGATATATGAGATGGAGAAAGTCACCAAATCGAGAATTGTTTAGTGAAAGAACATCATCATTATAACGGAACGTGAGGTTGAATGAGAGAGCTAGTCTACGATCTTTTTTGTCTAGAAGAGATTGAAAGAAGTCTGCTTCATATGAATGAAGAAACAAATCAGCAAGCAAAGGTGCACAATTAGTGCCCATTGGAATCCCAATTGTTTGCTGAAAAACACGTCCACCAAACTGAACAAATATGTTGTCAATAAGAAAGTTGAGCATGTCGATTATTTGGTCTTCTGTAAATTTGTTCTTTTTCTTAGACTCATTGATGACAAAGTAAGTCTTGGTATAATCGACTACAAGAAATTTGTACCTGCGTTTTCCATTCTTTTTGAAAAAGCTGCGTTTAATCAGCTGTGCCAATTGCGATTTCAGTTGTTCGTGTGGAATAGAAGTGTAAAGTGTGGAGAAATTGAATGTTTTGATGCTGTTACAAGATGAAACTGATTTAGAGTTAAGAATCTCCATCAGTTCTTTCGAATTTTTCAGGATCCACATTTGATAGACACCATTTCTAGAATAACAACAATCGTAATATTTCTGGAGGCCGTATTTTATTGCCGTAAGCATTGAAGTTAACAGAACTGAAAGAGGCTTAGTTGTACATTTGGATGAAAATAATGAATAATCTTAAGAAAAACGAAGAAAACGCAGATATTTTGAATATTTTGAAGCTACTGACTACGAGGTTAAAAATTATTGTCTTTTTAAATTTTCAGTATGTCTTGCAAGCGGAACAAGCTTGAAACTTTCACCAAAAATGTGTTTTAGTAATACAAGTTTTTGAACAAAACATGGAGCTGGTTCCGCGTACAAGGCTATACTTCCGGAAAGGATATATATCACACAATTTGACCACTTTTCCGTATGCGCAATGTTAAAATCATTTGAGGTGGTTCATTTCAAGCACCATTTACCAAAAAATACAATAAACTTTTATACTACAGAAGATTATTTTCAACAAATATAAACGTTTACCTTTCCAAAAAAAACATTTTGTGGTAGAATTTATCTAATTTTTTTGAGAAACTACATGTACAACAAATTTGGAAAGTCTAAAACATTTGGCAATGCATGAATCCTATGTCCTTTTCATGAACTTACAGGCAATCTTCATGTAACTGTAATCAGGAGTACAATGAAGACACGTAACTCACGATGCAGGGTATTTATATATATTAAGGATGTTGGCAGGTCAACTTTTTGAATTTTTTGATTTTGACCATAGTGGGCCAACGTGTGTGGAGAATGCCACGCTTCATGCACGTAAAAGACCCCTTTGTGGACCGCCAAGTAATGCACCACAGAGGCTAAATTTTCCGCCCCTACCCACTTCTCCTCTTTTCCCGTGGTTCTTCAAAATTTTACCGTCCCTGTGTTTTCCACCCATCCCATATTTCATATATCATCATCATCATTTCATATTCCTTGTATCATCCTTTTCATGTTCATCGCCTGTAAATAACCTATATAGCGTTGCACGGGCGTAAAACACCAACTCACTCACTCACTCGCTCCTTTTACTAAAAAATTCTCTATTTGGTGAGTTTCTCAACCTACTATATCGTCAGGAACTTCAGATAAAGGACACAACGGATTCTCGGAAGTCTGCTTCTTATTTAGATCTACATCTCGAAATTGGTTCAAAGGAAGACTTTCAACAAAGCTCTGTGAGAAACATAATGACTTCAACTTTCCAATCGTAAACTTTCCTTCTTGTGTAGCAATATTCCGTCCGTTCCAGATAATGGAGTTTTCGTATCATAGATGATTCTGTACCCCAGAGCTTGCGGGAATTGCATCGATTTCAAAGACAGAGTGTCACGTTTGACACAGAAATTGCTAACATAGGGTTATGTTGCTCCACGGTTGCTGTGTTCACTCAAAATATTTCACGGAGACTCCGTGCACTCGTAGACAAATATGAGATTTCTATCTCTCAAATGACACCATGCACTCGTAGACAAATATCAGATTTCTATCTCTGAAATGAGCACAGATGTTGGTTTGTCGTAGAATTTTGTTTTGTCTCCCATTACCAGATTTGACTCTTTGAATTAGAAATTGGCAGCACGACGGGTGTGCTGTTGCAAGCAGGAACCGCTTACTCTTAGCACCTGAGTTCACTCTTGTTATGACTTGAGTTCGCGATGTTGATATCCGTTCGGTTGATTTGGTGTTCTGTATTTCTTCGTGCTGAATTTGTTCGTGTTTTCCGGTTTTTCGTTGCCCTTTAAGACTTTCACACTCGAATGCCCGATTGGTGTCTCTTTGCTTCTTTATTATGGTTTAGCAAATAATACTGTGACAATTAAAACCGGATTCTATTGTTTAATGAAACCATTAATGACTTTTGATCATTGGTTGATAACATTCAGATCCTTTAAATGACAACCGTTTCTGACGGTTTGAGAACTTTCCCAAAACATCAACATTTTTCCTATTATAAGATACTGATTTTTTCCCCCGACAATACTAGTCGTTACGTGCCATAGATAACAATTGATTTTGACCAATGTCAGTATTAGTTATATACAATTTTATAGATTTATCTATATATCAGTATAAAGGACGGGAATGACCGGTATCTCCCGGGAAGTCTTAGTCTTCTCCATCGTCCTGAGGAGAAGCAAAGGTGTACCAAAGGGGTAATCAAACATCATTATATCAAAAAGACACATTCGGTAGACAAAACATATCACACAACAACGAAAAAAAACCCACAGATTTAACAACCAAACCGCATTTAGAAATATGGGAAATATTTTTGCTAACACTGTTTTAAAGATACAATACACTAATGAGATATATGAAATATAGCTTCTACTATAAGATTATACAACACTAATTTCTAAAATAAAAGATGTGTAAAAGCTAGGCCAACCAAGGGATTAGATAGTTTTTTTAATCTTGGAAAATCAATTCTTAAAACTTAAAGGTTTTTCAAAAGAAATACATATAAACCCTTGAGAGCCATATTTTTGCGTAACAAGCAAATAAGTAAAGAAAAGACTTTTCCTTGAGAGGAAATTGGTCTCATGGCATTTTAATGAATTCACCATAAAAGTTAACTGTTGTTAAAACTTTTATATTGATAGGTATATAAATTAAGCAACCTCTAACCTAATCCAAAAAGCTTTCCAGTATAACACTTTAATGTACTTTAAGTGGAATGGGATTACAAAACATATCTTCATATATTGACGCAGGAAGTCCGTGGTGTTTTTTTTTTTTGGTTTTAGTTTCTCAATTCACCAATCAATCCAAAAGACAAAAGCATTTATGAATCTTCAGAATATGTCAACCCAACAAAATGAATATTGTTAGGCTTCAAAACAGTTTTATTTCTCTTTGTGATGTTACGAAGATCAAAACCAAGAACGAATCAAGTATTTATATCGTTTGATTTGAGCGGAATTTTGACGGAAAATGATTCTGTATTAGACACTCTCATGATTTTTGAGAATTTTTATTGTTTCTTTGATTAGTTTATGCGTAAGTCTAAACTTGACCAGGATATTATGATGGTAAATCTTATTTCAAGTGTTTGAGAAATGTTACATTTCCGTGGTTTTTATTTTCTCAAATGAATTAGATACAAAATGAATATTGCAATAGATATTTTTTCCTTGCAAATCTTATATTAGACGAATCCATTTGATTTTTAACAAGGCGAGATGCACTCGCCTTTTAAGCTAAGATTCTAATGAAATTGTTCCCTTCCTCTAAATAGAATGAAAAAGTTTAAAGTCAAACTAGTTTCAAAGTCTATCGAAATGCATACACACGTAAATCAACGATTGTCTGAAACGGACATTAAAAATCTCGAAAATCTAAACACATCTGAAGATTATATTGTTACAACTTAAAAGTTCTTGCAGTCAATCAAGGCCTGTTACACATTAATTTTAACGCGCATGAATTGGCTACAGGGCAATTTGTCTTAACATTTTCTGAAAAATTTAGAAGGTCTGATTTTTTTGTTAAGACATATGCAGAATTTTTTTTTATTTTTAATTATCATTCTGCATCTACTGCTAAAGTTCACGATAGGGAACTCTATAATGATTCTTTTTTTATAACAAAATATTTTTTTCTTCCTGCATAAGCATTATGAATTGATCGGTAAACGACACCAAATTGCCCAACCTCCTTTAACATATTTTGGCATTATTTAAACCCTAATGTTCTTTTTAGATTAATGAATACAAATACATAAAACGGGTATAGAAAGGGTAAATTGGTAACGCAGTGTATGCATGCTTCAAGGCCGGAAGTTTTTGAATCAAGATATTGAAAGGTAAAAAAAACTAATAGTATTGAACGAAAAGAATACCAAAAATGTTCAAACAGGACAGACAAATGCAGCACCGAAGATATCTAACATATGTTTTTATCTCTGAATTAGTACTGCATTTGGTTCTCGAAGTGTTTTGTTTGGTGATCCTTTGTCGGATAAAACACGTTGAAATTACCATAAGCAATGCGACTGGTGTGCTTATAGCGTTCAGGAACTGCTCACTTTTATGGAGAACATTAGTTCACTCTATGTTTAATTTGATTTTGCGCTGTTGGTTGCTATTCACTTGTTTAATTTTGAGTGATTGTGTGTTGTTTCTTGCTCGTTCGTGTTAATTAGATTTGTCTTTGCCCTTTCGGACTTTTACCGTTAGTACCTCTTTGCTTCTTATATTAAAATGTATTGAAATTAGATAATCAAACCAAGCATACTTAAGATTGAACAATTTGTATTTAAAAATATACTACAGAATATTTGTTGTCAATCTTATTATGTTTATTGCTCCAACAAATGCAGGTATTTGTCGTTATTCCATGTCAGGTTTTGTTTTATTTAGAAATATTTTACCAGCAAATTGGCCTCATATATATTGTTTTTGATGTTACAGACTATTCGCTTATTTATTTGCAAATTTTACTAAACATTTTTGACCTCTTAATACAAAGAATAAAGTGTTAATGACCTATAAGCAAACTCCTTGATGTCAAGAATATCTAAAGCAAACATATAAGCCCTAAAATTGACAATATTGATTCATAAAATAATGACGTCGACGAGAAAAAATAACCACACTATCCGATATATTATTATCTCAACTTAACAATTTCAATATGAGCCTATGATATCCCTTGCCCGATTCACACAACTTGAATGTAAATTTGCATGATCGATCTAGAATATTTTTGCAACGAAAGATCCTCATTTTGAAAAAAAAAGGATTTGCAAAAATACATGGTCGATGTTACTTCAAATAGGACCCACAGCTCAATGAAAACCTCCATTAGATCAAAGGTGACAGACATATTGCCTTTATTAGGGACTGTAGCTCTTTATAATTCAAAAATAGCGTTTTTCTCTGATTTCCTGTATATCATGAAAACTATTGTAGATAGAGAAAAGATTTTGCTCTACCTACATAGATTTAAGTCAAGTCAACGAAAGAAGCAACGAGGCAGTTATGTTAATGACGTTAGTCCCGCCAAAAGTTAAAAAAAGTATCCAAAAGTTGTCTCCCTTATTGCGACGAATACTCGAAAAAATAAAATGCCTGTACCATATAGATTGGATAAAATATTTATAATTTAAATATCTTATGTAGTCTGACATAACTACAGTTTTCCAAACCATTATATTTTATGAATATTACTCCATAGTTATAAAAACCCGAATAAAAGAATTTTCTATTGAAATTGGATACCTCGTTTCTTAAATCGGTTTTAGCGTCCCGCAGATCGACATCGATTGTTTAAGAATTTCGCCACACAATAGATCATGACTATGGAATTTGAGAATTGCTGCTCATTTTTTGTATTTTTGAAAATTATAACAAAAAATTGATATCAAGATGAAAAACGCAGATTTTTCTCATTCTGATTTACCATTATTTGTCCAAAAAATAAGAGAATTTCTCATATTATCAACAATGAGCATCTAAATCCAAATAAAACGAATCCAAATAAATGATTTTTAATCAATTCGATGGTGCTTATCGGGGTGCTAAACTTCAATTTCCAAATCCGAGAAAAGCCATGCTGCAGACTAAATGGTTGCCATAGATACTTATTTATGGTATTGTATCAGCAGTATTTTAACGCATTTACGTATTTTCTAAATACATATCAAATTCCTGTTCATTTCGATATAAAATAACTTTTATTTTGGAGAATACATCAAAGCTTTAAATTATCCGTCTAAATTTCAAAATTGTCTAAACCCTAAGGTTCTTCCTACCCCAGACATAGGTTGAAAATCTTAGTAATAATTTGGTTCCCCAGTTTGGTATTTTTAGTTACACTGTTCTATGCTCTTCATATTCATACAGTGTTTGGCATTTTCAATATTTTTGGTAGAGCGCCTCTGATGAGTCTTTAAAAGAAGAAACGCGCGTCAGGCGTAGCAAAATTTATTGTCTGGTACTTTGTTGTCATTTGTATTTATAATTGATTTTAAATTTTTATGTTTGAAAGGGTCAGGAAACGGACAATTTTCCGGAAAGTGCATTAACCAACCTGCGGAGACACAAATGGGTCATTCGAGTGTCAAAAGTTGTAACAAGAGTGAACTACAGTAGTTCGAAAGAGTCCAATACAGAGTAATTTACTCCTGTTGTCTCTTGCTTTGTTTATTGATATGATATATAAATATATCTGCATGTCAAATGAGTTGTTAAATTTTTAGAAAATTTGTATTCATATTATTTTGGACCTATACCAAAGACAAATGAATAAGGATGTTAACGATGCACTATGGTTTATTTTAGATTGGCTGTGTAACAACCCGGTTTGTAATAAAGTTGCATTTGTAATAAAAATTTCAAATACCTTATATGTTTAAAATTCTGTGTTATCGTCGCCTCATCAACGCATAAAGTCCCAAATTAATCATTTTTTTTCTATTAACTATTTAATATCACGTTTTATTTGAATATCTTTTCTATTACAAACGGCGTTAAAGCTTCCAACCCAGTTTGTAATAAAGTTGCAGTTTGTAATAACCCACTTTGTAACAAAGGAAAATTCATAAGACCATTTAAAACTAAAACTTTGCATGTACTTTTTTGCTTGTTGCTTTGTTGAAGCTGTGAGATAATTGTGATGAACTGAACACAGAAGGATAACTTAGAAATAAATCTAATTAAATAAATATATGCGTAAAATCATTTTAAAACAAGAGGCTCCCAGTAGCCTGAATCGCTCACCTGGATTTGATGTCAACCCTACGAAGACTTTTGTATAGCTAAATAAGCTGATTATTTAAGCAAGACAAGGCTTTTCTCTATCTGCAATAGTTTTCATTCTTAATAAGCAAACAAACACTATTATTTAATGACTGAAACCTCTCTAAGGGGTTATCTGACAACTTTTACCTTATGGAGATTTTTGTAGAGCTAATCACTGAGCATTTAAGCTAGCAACTGCTTTTCTCTATCTGCAATAGATTTCATTTTATAGGCCAAAAACATGAACAAACGCTATTTTTTTACCTTTAAGGAGCTGTAACCCCTATTAGGGGTCATCTGACAACATTGACCGTATGAAGACTTTTGTAGAGTTAAATGAGCTGAGCATTTAAGCAAGCAACATCTTTTTTCTATCTGCAATAGTTTCATTCTATAGACCAAAAACACTATTTTTTGCCTTTTAGAGGCTGTAACCCCTATCATCTGACAACTTCGACTCTATGGAAACTTTTGTAGAGCTAAATTAGCTGAACATTTAAGCAAGCAACAGCTTTTCGCCATCTGCAATAGTTTTCATTCTATAGGGCAAAAACATGAAAAAACACAATTTTTTACCTTTAATGGCCATAACCCCTATCAAGGATCATCTGACAACTTCGACCCTATGAAGACTTCGTAGAGCGTTTGATTCTTAAGTGTCTAAGATCCTTCGGATTTTTTCTATCTGTTATGGTTGCTGAGTTATAAGCCATTTTAAGTGATTTTACCAAGTGTTCTATCTTTAGTAACAGCAGCCATGTTTTTATTGAATTATTTTAAAATGAGGATTTTTGTTGCCAACATATCATATATCATTCCTGCAAAGTTTCTGTTAAATTGGTTCAGTGGTTTCACAGAAGAAGGTTTTTGAAATTGTTAACGGACGAAAGACGTCGACGGACGACGGAAGAAGGCAGACGCATATTGATGGCATAAGCTACAGTACTTGAACCGATCAATGCAACAGTTTTTGCGATCCGTCACGCGTCATCAATCAGTCACCAATCAGTCATCGATCCGGTCTCAATCATTCACCGATCCGTCATCAATCAGTCACTAATCCGTCATCGATCAGGTACGAGGTTGCAGTTAGCTCCCTTCAATTTTCGTTGTCCAGTAATATAGTTCTTATAAAAACATAGTATTTCCTTCAAATTCTATGGTAATGTTAATTTAAATGATAAGAAGACAACCTTTGAATGAAATGAGAGATGAATGATTGTAGATATTGATCAAATTTGAATTTTTTGGAAATTCAGTGATAAAGTTGTGATTTGGCTTAGTGCAAAAAGGTGAATTTTACAATTTTTTATGCTCTTCCGCCTTGACCCCTAGAGGGGTCAAATTTAAATAAAATTTTCTAAACCGTTAAACGGTAAAATTTTCTGAATTTTTCACCAATTTATAGAAAGCTAATAAATTTTATGTGGTCAAAATTTCTTTAGAAAAAAAATGGTGCAATTTTTTTAAATTCACAAAACGTTATATTGAAAATGCATTGCAAGCTAACTACCACCTCGTGCCTTATTAGAGGGGGGAGGGTGGTCTGTGTACATGTGTTGCAGTTATCAAGTAATGAAAAATGTGGTCTTGTTGTGATCAGATAAAAAAGTTGTGGCAGTTTCAGTCTTTATTTGATGAAATTATCTCAATATTTGGTAATTTTAAGCATATTTGTATGTCTATGGGATTTTCAATAGAAATGGCTTATTTTGTATAATTTTCACAAATAAAAGGTCACTGCATGCAGATTAAGACTTACAATGGGCTAAAACAGCTATAAATCTTCTTATGTGATGTAGGAAAAATGTTTAAACTAAAATTTATTCAATATTTCTGACACAAAATCATTTTACTACTTGCAAAATAAGGCTGCGGCAGCATAAAAGCTTTTTTGTGTTGAACCTATGAATGTCATATCAAATCAAACTCTCTATATTGGCTTTATCATAGAAAAACCAGTCAAACTAGAATGAAAAATAGCTAAACAACACAACATAGCACATGTAAGGTCTCTGGATTTCATAGAACAAGTCACATAATTGAACATATCCACTTTTTCTTGCTGTAGATTTGGCCGTTTTTCCTTGTTTTGCACATGAGTCTTAGACAATTTTTTATCTAAAGTGCTATAACTAGTCTTTTTGCTGTTAAAATCTGTTCAACATCATCCTCTCATGCTAAAAACACCTTTAGGTTTGCATATTGTTCCATTTTTTACATTATTTTACCCTAAAACATTATTTTTTTGTGATATGTGGGAAAAACGCATTCTAAAATCACATGGTTTATGTACTCCCAAACACAATTTAGAACTTAATTTTCATATGAATATGGTGTTTTTTGTCTTATTTTGTAAGCTTATTGTGTACTTAACATTTTAAACCCATTTTGGACTCAATATTTAATTTCCTTTCTTAAAAAATTCCCATGACCATATATGTACCCCTCAATGAGGCTAAAATGGCTTATTTCCTATCCGCAAATGTGGGAGAGGGCCAAAATTTGAAACCATTCAGATATTTCACTAAAACTTGTGTTTTCCATGCTCAGAGAACATAATGTTATTGATTTCAGCCTACAGTTTTGTTAAATTTTATGAAATGAAAAAAAAATTAGCCAAATAGGCCTCATGGGTTTTCCTGGTGTTTCTTCGAGCAAAATTCTTAAATGCAACCAGTGTTTTAAAGTGCTTATAATTTCAATGTTATTGGTCTGATCACTTTGAAACTTGGCAGTTAAGTTGGAAAAAGACTATTCTATGTAAATACAATTTTATTAGACTGTCCGAGGCTTTTCTGAGGACTATTAGGTACGAGGTTGCAGTTAGCTCCCTTCAATTTTCGTTGTCCAGTAATATAGTTCTTATAAAAACATAGTATTTCCTTCAAATTCTATTATAATGTTAATTTAAATGATAAGAAGACAATCTTTGAATGAAATGAGAGATGAATGATTGTAGATATTGATCAAATTTGAATTTTTTGGAAATTCAGTGATAAAGTTGTGATTTGGCTTAGTGCAAAAAGGTGAATTTTACAATTTTTTATGCTCTTCCGCCTTGACCCCTAGAGGGGTCAAATTTAAATAAAATTTTCTAAACCGTTAAACGGTAAAATTTTCTGAATTTTTCACCAATTTATAGAAAGCTAATAAATTTTATGAGGTCAAAATTTCTTTAGAAAAAAAATGGTGCATTTTTTTTAAATTCACAAAACGTTTTATTGAAAATGCATTGCGAGCTAACTACCACCTCGTGCCATCAGTCACCAATCCGTCCGATCCTATCCGTCAAATGCATCCCATGATGCAATTTATCAATCTGTCACGCGTCAATTCAATCTAAAATACGGAATTTTTAAGTTCGTTTCGCTTATTGTATCACGTGACTCCTAGATCGAATGCACAAAATCTTTGAATAAAATAGAAATCTATATAAATAAATGTAAGAGCGGGATATTTGACAAGTTTTATATTAATAATAGAAAATAGAATATTACAAAGCACAGCCAAATTGTGCTTTAATAAATATTAAAGTCAAACTTTAATGTAAATTAAGACATAAAACTGCGCATGTGCAGAAACTGAATGGCGGCTTTTCAAAACAGAGAAGAAAAATAACAAGAGAAAACGACAATATCCCTTGAAATATCACCCAGTTATTCATAAAATTAGTATTATAAATTGGTATGAGCAACAAGCTCAAGAGGTATATTGCAGATCAACCCCAAATCCCAAGTGGTTTCAGATACAAGGTGAAACATCAGTAAAGTACTTGGGATGTACCATCACACACGATCTAGACTGGGGTGAACATGTCAACAGCATCAGCAACAAAGCGAGTAGAAGCCTGGAATTCCTACATCGAAATCTACATATAGGATCCAAATCCATCAAAGAACAGGCTTATAAAAGTCTAGTCAGACCACAAATGGAATATGCTACAACTGTGTGGGATCCATACCAACAAAACCATAAGGACAAAATAGAAAAGGTGCAAAGGAGAGCAGCACGATATGTGACAGGAAAGTATAGAAACCGATCAAGTGTCAGCGAAATGATCAAAGAACTAGGGTGGAAAAGTATGGAAACTAGACGAAAAGAAGCAAGACTCATCATGATGTACAAAATCACCAACGATCTGGTTGCCATTGACAAAACAAAATATCTACAGAGACCAACAAGGAGCACCAGATTAGGCAGTACACATGGTTTCCAAATCCAAAGAGCAACAAAAGACAGCAGGAAATGGTCCTTCTTCGTCAATACTGTGAAGGATTGGAACAAACTACCAGCAGACATCGCCGGAGCAGAGTCACTTGAGTCCTTCAAAGCTCAAGTGACAAGTACCATCTAAATCTGCATACAAATTGTTTTTATCCAGTTTTTAACCATATGCGCACACCTGTCAGAATATTCAAAGAGTTGAATGTGGACAGTATTGGAAGAAGAAGAACACATTTCTGTTTTAAAATGCGAAAATTCATACGATTTTTGATGTCAAATATTATATTTTGAAATAAATCATTTAAAATCTTGTATACTACTCGTATGGGTGTAGTGCTCGATTCCTTCATCACTTGGTGGTGTGGTGTATAGTGCACCGTATTGGTTGTTGGTTTACTCTCATCAACGGACTCAATAAATCATCGTCATTCTTAATTGGTCAAGTATGATTCTATTGTATTTATCCAACATCACTGGATCTTGACTTAATCTCCTGATTACAAACTTGTTTGATTCGAGATTGACACCTTCAACGCAGTTTGTAATAACAGAATTAAAGGAAAACTTTCCCTGATTTTACGTATATATTTATTTAAATATATTCTCTTTTGAATTATATTTCAGTTTTCAGTTCATCACAAAATATTTCGTTCTGTGCTTTTTACCTTTGTTACAAAGTGGGTTAATACAAACCGCAACTTTGTTACAAACCGGGTTACCAGCTTCAACGCATTTTGTAATACCAAAAAAGTACATACATACAACATAGAGGATACAGTTTTAAATGCTAATTAGTTCTATGTACAGGACAATTCAGTCTGATGATTTTACGCTTGTTACAAAGTGGGTTATTACAAACTGCAACTTCATTACAAACTGGGTTGACACCTTCAACGCAGTTTGTAATAACAGAATTAAAGGAAAACTTTCCCTAATTTCGATGTGTTGGAGTTAACAGAATTATTATATATTCATCAAAACATATTTTATGCAAACTCATGATGATCTGTACTAAGTTCATTTTAATAATCTCTACTCTGTTTATTTTTTCATTAGTTACGAAATGTGTTATTTTAAACTGATTTTACGTATATATTAATATTTATGTAAATATATTCTCTTTTGAATTATATTTCAGTTTTCAGTTCATCACAAAATATTTTGTTCTGTGCTTTTTACCTTTGTTACAAAGTGGGTTATTACAAACTGCAACTTTGTTACAAACCGGGTTACCAGCTTCAACGCATTTTGTAAAACCAAAAAAGTACATACATACAACATACAGGATACAGTTTTAAATGCTATTAAGTTCTATGTACTCTATAAATACATATAACTGTGCTTAGTTTGGCAAGACAATTCAGTCTGATAATTTTACGCTTGTTACAAAGTGGGTTATTACAAACTGCAACTTCATTACAAACTGGGTCGACACCTTCAACACAGTTTGTAATAACAGAATTAAAGGAAAACTTTTCCTAATTTCGATGTGTTGGAGTTAACAGAATTATTACATATTCATCAAAACATATTTTATGCAAACACATGATGATCTCTACTAAGTTCATCTTAATAATCTCTACTCTGTTTATTTTTTCATTAGTTATGAAATGTGTTATTTTAAACTAATTTTACGTATATATTTATTTAAATATATTTTCTTTTGAATTATATTTCAGTTTTCAGTTCATCACAAAATATTTCGTTCTGTGCGTTTTACATTTGTTACAAAGTGGGTTATTACAAACTGCAACTTTGTTACAAACCGGGTTACCAGCTTCAACGCATTTTGTAATACCAAAAAAGTACATACATACAACATACAGGATAAAGTTTTAAATGCTTTTAAGTTCTATGTACTGTATAAATACATATAACTGTGCTAAGTTTGGCAAGACAATTCAGTCTGATGATTTTACGCTTGTTACAAAGTGGTTTATTACAAACTGCAACTTCATTACAAACTGGGTCGACACCTTCAACACAGTTTGTAATAACAGAATTAAAGGAAAACTTTCCCTAATTTCGATGTGTTGGAGTTAAAAGAATTATTACATATTCATCAAAACATATTTTATGCAAACACATGATGATCTCTACTAAGTTCATCTAAATAATCTCTACTCTGTTTATTTTTTCATTAGTTATGAAATGTGTTATTTTAAACTAATTTTACGTATATATTTATTTAAATATATTTTCTTTTGAATTATATTTCAGTTTTCAGTTCATCACAAAATATTTCGTTCTGTGCGTTTTACATTTGTTACAAAGTGGGTTATTACAAACTGCAACTTTGTTACAAACCGGGTTACCAGCTTCAACGCATTTTGTAATACCAAAAAAGTACATACATACAACATACAGGATAAAGTTTTAAATGCTTTTAAGTTCTATGTACTCTATAAATACATATAACTGTGCTAAGTTTGGCAAGACAATTCAGTTTGATGATTTTACGCTTGTTACAAAGTGGGTTATTACAAACTGCAACTTTGTTACAAACTGGGTTACCAGCATCAAAACAGTTTGCTATAACAAAAAAGTGCATATAGTCTCATACATACAAGGTTTAGTTTCAAATGCTATAAAAGTAACTATTAATTAAGTCAAATTAACTCTATGAAACATATGATTACAGTACTAAGTTAAGCAAACAATTCAGTCTGATGATTTAATATTTGTTACAAAGTGAACAGAATTGTTACATAATAAAACATATTTTATGCAAACATAGGATGATCCGTACTAAGTTAATTGTAATAATCTCTACTCTCTACTCTATTTATATTACACAGTCTTACCTGTATCCGTCCGAGGTTCCGTCCCACTTTCCGTCCCGCTTTTTGTACTTTAGTACTTTATACATGTTATATTTGACTGATTTTGTTCAAAATTTGCACAATGATAAAACCCTATGACTCTGGATTCTAGCATTTTTAAGTGTAGGCCCCAATGGGGTGTACGACGCCCCTCCAAATATCTAAAAAAATATTGTTTTTTATATTTCAATAACCATTGACATCCCCACACTATAATCATATATATTCTTAGTCCTTATGGTAAGACAAATCTTTTGGTACCTGAGAGGGCTCTGGGGGGTTTCATGCCCCACTCCCCTCAAATGCCAAAGTACTTTATATTTCAAAAATATTGAGATCCCCATCCTATAAACATATATTTTACACATGGTATAGTTGTAAAAGCGGGGGTATCACTACTGAGCATTTGCTCACAGTACTTCTTGATTTTTTAAAATGATTTTACGTATATATATTTCTTTATTAACATTTTTTTCAAGTTATACTTTAGTATTCAGTTCAATACAATGATCTCCGTTCTGTGTATTTAACTTTTGTTAGAAAATGGGTTATTACAACCTTCAATATTGTTACAAATTGGGTCTACAGCTTCAATAAAAGCAGCAAACAAAAGAGTACATGCAAAGTTTTAGTTTTAAATGGTCTTATGAATTTACCTTTGTTACAAAGTGGGTTATTACAAACTGCAACTTTATTACAAACTGGGTTTGTAGCTTTAACGCAGTTTGTAATAGAAAACATATTCAAATAAAATGTGAAATAAAAAGTTAATATACAAACATGTTTTATTTAGGGTTTTATGCGTTGACGAGGTGACGATAACAAAAAATTTTAAACAAAATAACGTATTTGGAATTTTTATTACAAAGTGCAACTTTATTACAAACCGGGTTGTTACATGGCTGTCTAGCGGAAGTTCCTTGGTAATTCAGTCTTATTCTTCTGTTAAGCCTCTTGTATCTTCTTTAAATAGAACAGACCATACAACTAATAAAAGTGTGTTTATTTTAAAGCTAAAACTCTAATTCCTTTATTTTCTAAGTTGCCACTTCTAAAACATTTGCTAATTTCAAAAGGTAGCAAAGAGGTATAATGTAGCATTCGAATAACAAGCTGTAGAGCAAATATTTATGTAAAGCGACTGAAAGGTTGTCGTCTTATAATTCAAAACAGTTACTTGTATATTGTTCATGTAAATATTAATAGTTAAGTCTTGTCTCTTTTGACTGAAAAAACAACTTTCTAAACTCTTATATACTGTTGAATGATTTAAACAAAGAAATGACACAAAGATTGTTGTTCAAAAGCTTTATAAAATCCCATATGCCTTTCCATTATCATTTAAGAATCGGTAATGCATTGATGAAATAATTTTTCATATCAATTTGTTAAGTATATATATGCCGAGTCAGGAATTTTACAATGTAAACGAGAAGATTATTTGATGAATAGATGGATTTTATATTGCGAAAAAATGCATCTGTAATCCTTTCCAACTATACATAATTTTTCTGTGTCACACATTTATGGCTTAATAAAACAGTTCTTTCAGTTGAATATATAGCCCACCGATCAGGTTTAGAATGTTCAATTGTATTATTTGTTATATTCATTGTATTATTCATCATCTTTTTCACGCTTAACAAAATCAGAGTAGTCAACAAAATTGTTTTAACAAATTTTGGTTCTGTATTTTTTTGGCCAAAATTCACATTTTTTATTTGATGGCAAATAGGGTGTAAAAACTTTTTTGTACATCCTTTGGTGTCATCTGTTTCCTGCCAAAAACATCAAAGTAGTAAAACTCTTTAAAAAATGTTATTTATAAGTTACCATTTTTTTTATTTTCAAATGCGATGGCAAATATTAACTATATTTTCAACATTATGATATCAAATATCTATTTATTTTTTGTCTGGATAATTAATAAGTGTGCTAATTGAAGTGGAAATAGTCTTGTAACATCACTAGAATAACAATTTTCCACTTGATCAAAACCAAATTACTTTACAATCACAAAATTGACCAAACTTTCAAAGTATCAAGTATTTAAATAGCTTCAGTATGAATTCAGAAAATATTACTTGAAGTCAGTCGAGAAGAATTAGGATCGTTGCAATTTAATCAACAACTTTACACTGGACACTCTAGGAGGGCCCTGAAAATAACTACTCAATTTAAACTTGAACTCTAAACACAACTTAAGAGCGTTTCGATGAGAAGCAAATTCTTCCAGAGGCAAGAGTTTCAGATCTACAAGAGGGATGGGGAAATTTAAAGCACTCCCCGAAAGACTCCATTTCGCAAAAGTATTTTTTCGAGAAATTCAAGATGGCCAACTTATTGGCCTTATCAGTTTAACTGGGTTCCTTATAAGAAAGTAATATTGAACAGTGCTGAATGCAAAAATGTAATTTTTAAAATGTTTTAGTTTTTTCTGTATTTTCTCTAATAATCCAAATTTAAAATACGAATTTGAAATGAACATATTTCTTGATTTCATTACCCAGCATCCGTATGAGGTATGTTGGACATTTCCCAAATTCTTCCAAAAACATCAAAATGTTTCATATTGAATAAGTAATCGTTTTTTAATTCAATGGGCTATACTATGCAGAAAATATATGCATTAAAGAGCAAAAATACAAAAGGAAATACTTTGCGTATGAATTTTGTCATCTTTACTAGAACCAAAATGATTAACCTGGGTTCATATTCAATTAATTTGATCTAAGTTTGAGTAAATCTGATTTGTTCACCTAAAATTGACAATTTCTTCATTCTTCTTTAATTCTTGAAAAAAAATCACTTTTTGTAACTTCGTTTGTACAATGTATATCTGCACCGCCAATTTATAAACTGTTAATTTTTTTGTAACCAACTTTAAGAGCTGCCGAAATTCATATGCAAATCATTACCTTTTGATATTTTGTTCCTTAATACAAACATTTTCTGCCTAGTATAGCAATCAAATTTTCAAATGTTATGTTTTACAAACGATTATATTTAAAATCGAACATTTTAATGTTTTTAAAGAAATAAAAAAAAAATGACCCATCTACCCCATACGAATGTCAGGTAATGGAAAAAAATATTTTCATTTTTTTGTAGAATGAAGAAGCTGAAATATAACCATTTTAAAATTCCTCGTTCAAATTTGGATTGATGGAGACAAAAAGAAAAAAAAACATTGAAAAAGTAAATGTTACGTATTCAGCACTGTTTAGTATGGCTATTTTTTTCAAGAAACCCAGTTATACAAATAAGACCTGAAGGTCGGCCATCTTGAATTTATCGAAAAAAAAATTGTGCAATAGCTTTAAAGGTGTTTGCTCCTCTATCTTAAAGTAAATAAAGAATGAATAAAGTAGCATCTGTTTTGAAGGATATGGATAATTGATCAGAATAAGCAAGAAAAAATGTAGGTCCATGTGCTCGTTTTTATGCTATAATCGTTAATAATTTTGGCGGGAAAGAAGTTATTTCTAGATTTTTCCTTACTTTTGTATTGCCGCAGATTGGCATCTTAAATTCTTTTAAGATGTATAACAGAGCAAATAAAATTGCATAAAACATTGTGAAGTGCATATTTGATGGACATATTTTTTAAATTAGAAAAAGAAAAAGAGTTTCATGGGCAAAAATTTCAAGCATGACAGATGGACAAACCCCGAAGATATCGAAAATCTGATCAAAAATCCCAAAATATGAGGAGCAAACATCCTTAATTGTCTCATTCCTCTTGTAGATCTAAACCTCTTGCATCTGGACATTTTTGTTTATTTAACATGTTTTTTTTTCTCATTGACATGCTCTAATGTCCCGTGTAAGCATAAATTGTCAAGTAATTCATGTCCGCTTACGAATTTTGGCTGTACTAGTGCATGCACGTTGGAAAAAAACAATTGACACCAAAGCTGTTCTTAAATTTTTTCTTTGACAACAATGTATCTCCTTTTTTAAGAACTAGCACTGAAAACACATGGCAAATTAATATATTGATTTATCACAAAATGCATTGTTAAATATAATCTAGATTGTACTTGGAATATTGGCATCTCCTCACAAAAACATGGCAACCATTCAGGAACCTTTATTAGCCAGACAGCAGTTAATTTGGTCGTCAGAAATAAGTTCTTCAGAGCTTATGCTAAATGTATGACTGTGTACATAACGCCGTTCAATGTGTATATACCGACATTGAATAAAGCTTACTTTCACCTTTTACCTTTCCCGTCTCAAAAAGAATGGTGACTTTGAAGGGAACGTTGATAGTTTTCATTATCTTTACAAAGCGTTGAACGATTGAAGGACGTGAAAAATGTAACAATTAAAACAATGTCTGTTTTAAAACTATTGGTAAATCACATGTCATGTATAGTTACTGAGTATAAAAAATCTGGAAACTTTTTTTGGGGAGGGGGGGGTATTTCTTTACATATGATATAATATCCTGTTTGACATATTGACATAAGGCACAGTTCAAGATATATTTGGATGCAAATGATTTTTTGCTTAAGTATCCAAATTTGCCAATGAGCTTTAAGAGCCTACAGATACTATTCTATATATATTGCTCGTCAAAAACAATGTGCAAACAAACTTCATTAACAAACGTGCTTAACAACGACGTGATTGCTATAGCAAGTCGGAACTGCCCAATCTTTCAGAGAACTTGAAGTCACTCCCTTTACGGCATTAATTCGATTTAGTGATTTCTTTTGAGTTGTTTTTAAATATCTGTGTTTTAAGTTGTCTGTTTTCGTCGTGTTCGCGTTATTGCTCACGTTTTGGACTTATAACATTCGGAAGCCCAATTTGTTCATGTACCTCTGGTTCTTTCAAAGTCCTCAAGCTGTCTTTTTATATTTTTTTATAAGATATGGTATAGCCAACAACGAAGTGTAAAATAAATGGAAGCAATCGCAACAAAAGCATTCAAAATAAATGGTGTACATGTACATTAACGGCATTGTATGATTATAACAATGTTGGAGATAGGGAATATGTGAACGTTTCGGTGAATATGATTTTCTTATGTCTTTTTCAGCAAGTGTAAAACGTGTCATAAATGAAGCATTTAGTGTTATTCTAAGTAAGGTTACCCTCTCCCGAAAAAGATAGAAAAAAAGGAATGTAGCTAACATATCATTTTCTCTAATTATTAAACAAATGGCGTGTTGTAAAAAGATCTACACATCTCTATTTTGTTAAAAATATTGTCAGATAGATTTCAAAGAATCAGTTGAATATATATTCTAGAGATTGCACTAATTGGAAATCTAGATATCTTCTGGTTCATTCCATGTTTAGATTTGGGAAAGCACAAGTCCATTTTGTAATGTGTCTGAAAGTGAATACACATTGCACAAGATCCGAAAACTTGAAGGAAACTGAGAATAAGCAATGATGTGGAAAGGCATGAAAACAAAAACGGTTGAATACACCACAACTTTCAAAAGATAACCCCGATTTTGTACTTTCTGAAGGTTTCGAACATTATCAATAGAGTAATCGTAATTGTTTTTGATTTTAAAAATCATTTTTGTAGTCAAATTTGTCAAATAACAAAATCACGGTAATTAAGATTATGTTTTTCATTCTATCGACATCTTACATATCTGCTTAACAAAGAGACAAAGCGGACTGTTCTATTGATGATTATGTAGGATGTTCTGGGAAGAGTTTATATGATTTTACATTCATAAAATCTTTTCATTTCTAACTTTTGTTAGAATGGATAAACGTAATTGGTAAAATGATCATCATTTGGTAATAGTCAGTGTGTGATGTACATAAATAGGAGTAACTACGAATAAGCCTAAAACTAGAAGGATTTTCCTTCATAAAACAAGGTAAGAATTTCATGTTCTCACTTGCTTTTTCAAATAACACTAGAAATAACAAAAAAAAAACAACATCGTCATTTGACAATTGGGAAAAGTGGCACTGATATACACTTACATAATTTGTTCATTTAATTCAAAAATAAGAATAAAAACATTTTAGGGTATAATTATATTATGAAAATAAAAAGACTTGCAATGGTCGAAAACCATTTAACATCCTTAATGAGACACATTAAGTAATATCATACAGAAAGATTTAGCGAAAATATAATGACTTTTAAAATGAAAGCACTGCCCTACATGTAGGTATTGTCATCATCAATTAACGCACCTAGACCGATTTTTTTAATATTACTGTGCTATATGTACAAACTGCATTGTTATTCTTAATTGTACTTTATATCTAGGTACTATGAAAATGAAAGAACAAAATAACCGAACGGGGATAATAACCAAGAAGCAAGAAGAAAGGCTTGGTCAAACTTTGTCCTGTAGCACTATAAACCTTCTCTCACAGTGCGATCTTTGCCTTCGAAAAAACAAAACTGTATAAAATGCTCATGAAAGACATCATTATATATTCATGTAAGAGACTGTTTAATAACTAACTGTTATATCTTAAGTTTTCAAATAGAACAATAATAATTTCAAAGCTAAATTGCAAAACACATTAATTGTATTTGAAAATTTTCTTTACTTCGAAAATTACTTAATGACTTCATTGAAACAAATTTCATAGAAATTGCGACAATTTTTTTTATAATGTGCAAATATATGTTAACGTATACATACGACAAAAAGCAACGGCATTTTGAAAATCTTCTATAATAAATAACCGTAAGCAGTTAAAAAAATGAAAAAAAAATATGGATACTTCACGGCTTTCCGTTGTCCTTATAACTTGAAAAGTAAGCACAGATTCCTATTTTCTAAGTGCACCCTAATAAAGTTTAAACAGCACTTCTTTAGACAGTAGATGTTAGTGATAACATTGGGACTGTATTTTGCCAAGTAGTTTTAGTTGTTGTATACTACTATGATGTAGCGAAAAATGTACTTTGATAACTAAATAAGTTTCATTAACTGTACATATTATGAAGCTGTCAAATAAAATTAGTTTGCTCTGGTGTTCAAGTGGGATAAAATGCAATGTTAACCTTTATAGGTCGGTAATCATGACAGCGGTACATTGTAGTTTCAAGGCTTTGGTTTGGGCGAAAATTGAGCGATACTGTTAAACAATAAGAATAAGGCATAAGCGTGCAGATTAACATTTTTATAATGCAAAATGCTCATACATGATTAAAAAAGGTAGATGCTAACTTCGAGATATACTTCATTTGGCATAAACTACATATGATTCAAGCCCAACTTTAAAGTACAATGAAACAAAAAACAATTAACCTAAATTCGACTAAATACAAACATAATCTTTGATAAAAGATCCTAAATTAAGACAGGCACATTAAATTTTGATAATCAATAACAAAGCACAAACTAACACACAGTGAAAATCAAATCAATAGAAGTTCAATTCAACAAGAAAGTATGTGACACAAAAAGATAGCAATTAATTAACGGGACATAGAGATACTCTCTTGAGAACACTCGAAGTTACTGACAGCTAGCTAAGAAGCTCCCATCGACTGATGTAAAAACAATTAAGTATTTTAAATTGGACACAACACGTCAAACAAATAATGATTTGATGATGAAGCATCACACAGAACCGACACCCTGGACCGCCAAAAATTCTTGTTAAAGCTTTTGTTAACCCTATTATGAATCTTGTTTCTGTTCTAAATCAAGAATTGGAACTTTCGCTCATACTTTAGGATTTGGTTTTTGACACTTTTGGTTTTGAATCTTACTTATTGAAGTTTTAGTCTTGAGCCAATGCAAGACGTCGAGCAGCATCTCAGGTCATGTTGAAGACTGCTGTTTACCGTTGTGAGTTTTAAAATTGCCGTTTCTTCCTAATTGGTTGTGTTGTGGACACTTATTCTTAATCGTCTATTTAACGTAGATTTATTAGTTATTTATTTCACATTTCTGTACTTCATTTAGAAATTGTCATAAACACAAACTGCATTTATGATCATTGGAATTAATCTCTAAAAAGGTTGAATTGCATCATCAAATGGAATGATCATCAAAATTACTTTGATATGTAATTAAACTTCCGTGTAAATATTTTGCAGTTCGTAAATACATGAAATATGGCAATAAATATAAATTGCTTTATACAGTGATTTTCCATGTTTTCGGACACTATTTGTGATAAAGATTTTGCTGTATATGAATTATTATTTATATTCATATATTATCTTTATTAATATGTCATGCTACATTTTATTAGCTTAACTTTTTTATATGTAGACTTCTAATAAATGCATTAAATTTACAAAAAAATCTTGTCCGCTCATATTTGTGCATATCGCATTTCAGATGATAAAACAAAGCGCCCTCTTCTTTGATATGATACGAGTATATATATTGTAACTTGTATAGAACGTGAAATTTAAGGTGGCAGGGTTGTTTATTACTGTGCATTTTTTCCATTAATGATCATTTACTTTTTGGAAACGCCCATTAATATTTAACTGTTTAAAGGAACGGTTAATAGTCAGGGTAAAAGTAGCCCTTCTGCGAGAATCATGTTTTTTCTTTGTTCTTGAGGAGCGATTATGTGTTAGTCATTGTAAAACCTTAAATTTTACTATTATAATGTAATTAAAGGCTTTCAACTGAATATTTCCGAAAGTGCACTTTGAAAACATGTATTAATGACTGTGCTTTTTTGTTCTGTAAATCAAGATCGTGCCTTTTGATCAGTCCCCCCCCCGTGATTCATTTTTCAGACATGAATGACTTTACTTGCTCTTAACATCTGTTTATCAAAATGTAAAACTTGAACAAAACGTGTTCGTACTGTTTTAACTCTTTATTCTCTATAGGAAAGTATAATCTTATTTAGCAAAGACAGTCTAAAACTTAAGGATGTTCGCTTCTATTATTGAAAATAAATAGGTTTCGTGACCTCATTTTCAAGATAATTGACGTTAAGGTTTAGGCAGAAAAAAGGTTTTTTTTCTGACTTGTTCATAGGTTTAGCATAAGCACTTTTAGTTGTTAAAACCCATGTTAGAATAAATAGAATTTGATAAAACTTTGTCTATCACTTCTTAATGATAAATTAAAGACATTGATAAAGAAGGAAAAAAAGTGGTTCGTGGGCAAAAATTAACCCTATTTTGATGGTAAAAACCAAAGGATTCCGAAAAAATGACAGAAATCTTTAAACAAGACTAGCGAGCATCCTTATAATTGAATATACATGTGTTGTTGTTTTGTTATTGTCTTTATTAAAATACCTCGTAGTATGCTGTTTGTGCTGGGTTGTGATTTTTTTATGATATGCATTTAAATTGCATTTTTTATGGGTCTGTTACATTGTAATTCCGGTTTAATTTCAATTGATCGGATTTTATGAAACTAAAAGTTTAAGATACCTTCAAATCATTTTTAAAATGAAATTTAGTAAGTATAAAAAATGTATAAGTTCACCTGAAGTACTTTTGGCCTTTTTACTTTTTGGGTAAAGTGCCTCTGATGCATCTTGAAAAAAATGACCTCATGCACAAGACGTAGCAAAAGCCATTGGATGGAAAGTTTATCTAATATAATTTTTATTAATACCCCTAATATGTTATTCATTCTAGTGTTTATTTTGCATGTTTCATTGTTTGTTTATTGAAATTTTGTCATTTTTAAAATACATTTATTCAGTACTATATATTTCGTTCGTTTTAGTAGTATAATTATTTGTCCTTAAAGCTTTGGTGATTTCAGTTTGAGTTATTATGATGCATGTTTTGAAATATTACGTGTTTTTTTTAATTTTATTTTTGTCAACAGGTTTTGAATTTTGCCTTTCCAATTCAAATGTCCTATTGGTACTTGTTTCCAACTTATGGTTTTGTGTTATAGCTACATGTAACAGTGATTGCTTTTCTGTTTCTAGCACAAACGTTTGGCACATTTACGGGCATGCATTGGTAGTACATGTACTCTAAAAAAATTGGGCTCTTGAGACCATAATGAGTCGAAATCCTACTTATGAGTCTTACGTCTTGATAGCCCTTTTTCAAAAACTCACCCAGAAATCCAATTTCGGTTCTTTTATTTTCATTTTTGCAAGAGTAGTTACACTTTGTGGGTAGGGGCACATGATGTGAACAGCGTTGAGCTATAGGAAACAACAATTTTTCCCTATCTGCATTTGGCGTGACTACCCCTCCATTACTCAAATAATTTGTTTGGAGTGAAGTCTGATATGTAAACTAAAGTTTTTGTCCCTTAAAACTTTGGCATACAAATTTAAAATTGATACATGTGTCATGCCTGTTTCAGGATTCTAAATTCTTTTCAGGAAAAAAAGTCTTGAGAACGTACAGGATATGATAAATAATCCTTTCACAATAGCCATAACTTGAATAAAAAAGAAGCTAATGAGTTATCTAATTTTGCGTTGTTAAAATCACAATCAAATGATCTACTGTGGTTTCATTGAAATGGCTCTTAAATCCATCAACACCTGATCAAATATACATAGCTTATTCTTTTATTATACAGTCATTAGAAATTATCCCTAATTGTGACATGTTTGCATTAAATAATAAATAATTATTTGTGGGGTATCAATTTTCGTGGTTTTTGTGGGTGGACTTGACCCACAAAATTTAATGCCCCACGAAAAGAAAATTTTACATGGTTCTATATGGTGCAGATTTCAGAACAACGAATTTAAGAGTCATGGTTACACTTTTAATAAAATGATAGTTATTTGACATTATTTTCAGTCTATTTACGAATTAAATGATATAAAGAAACACAAAAAAGTGTAGCAGCATCTAGATATACAAGTTTACAAGATTACTTTTGTTGTTCATTTTCCATATATTTACCATAGATAAAGCATAGTTTACCTCTAAATAACTCCATCAAACCGATTGAGAGTAGATTTTATTACACCAATAATGAAATTACCTAGCAGGCCAAATGACAGAACATTGGTGATATATGGCTATATATGGACACACTGAAAAACGCAAAGAAAATGCCCCGGCAAAACGAATCAAATGTTTACGTACAAAATACTAAATGTTAATACAAAATGATTTATCTAGACGCTTATATGCCTTATTAAGCAATCGAATGTGTAGTTTAGGCTCCACATAATGTTTCCACAGTATTCTGGTAGTTTTTTTTCTTCTTTGTGTAAATGTGTATCTTTTGTTTTTATGATTCTTTTGCTTTTTTGCATTGACGACTCTGGTACTCGGATGCCTCACTCTGCTTCCATGATTTATCATTGCTCTTGACATAAACTTGTTGATTTTAGTAGTTTGTTTACACTAAATCATGGTGACATGGTGTAATGAATTTATCTCTTTACAATTTATGTTTATAGCAGTAAAATTTGCTAAAGATTTTATATTGAATGATGCAATTTTTGCCTGAGTCCAGACAAAATAATTCACCAAATCTTTATTAATGAAGAAATGTATCCTCAGGCCAAAGAGTGTATATGAATGAATTGCAGTACAATTGTCCACAACGAATGATGACTTTGCATAGTATAGTCCAAGTTGACCCTGTTAACAAGAATAGCATTTCATAGAATTCTTTGACTTTAGAGCACAGAACATCAATAACAGCACTGTTCATTTGCTTTGTTTCAATTAAACGCTATGTAAAATTAGAAAATTACTTTACAAAAAAGAAGTGTCGTATTGCTGTTTAATAACCCTTGTTTTAGCAGATTAGCGATTTTTCTTTACCATTTGGCTATCTAATGGGTCGATACCAGATGCTGTTGTACAATTTGTATCATAGAGTACTCATAATCCTGGTAGTATTTAAAGACCTGTAAGACACGGATTTATCAACTTATATATTATATAAATTTCCAATTGTCTCTGTTTTTGTGTTTTACAATGGAAGAATCGTCGTTGCTTGATATTTTGTCTTCTGGTTGAACGTTTTTGGTTGAAGAATGATTATTTTTTAATACAACAGATGAGTGTACAAATAACCTGTTTGACCAGTTAACTTGATAAACAGACCTGTAAACCCCAGATTAACTGGACATGCGACTGCTAAAAGCATGTGAAAAAACTGGTTCACCGTTAACTTGAAAAGCATTCATAATTGTATGATTGCTTTCAATCTTTTGTGCTTTTATGACAGATTTTGTGGAAGGTCTGCTTTATATAATATATGTAAAAGCTTTCATATGACAGATTGATTTTAAACCACAAAAACATTTTGTTGAATGCTTTAAACAGTCATATGAACTTTAAACATTCTTTTCATTAAACCTGATTAGTTTGGAGAAGACCTGTCACCATGGTCATTCTGGTAAAAACAGGCAATGCTGATTATGACCAGTCTTAGATAGCTGTCACAAGTCTTCCTAAGTCAATCATGAGTAAATGCATATTTACCTGAATGTCTGCTTTATCATACACAGGGGCTGCTCTGGCCTCAAAATTTCCAAGTTTCCTTGAATTTACGAGTGCTTGGAGTCTTAGGTGTAGAAGGTGGTGTTTTAACATTAATTCTTTCTTACTGTTTATTATTATTTGAACTCTTCGGACTCATTCCAAAAGCTGACAACTTCCGACATTTCGACGCTGGCGATAGAAAATCGAGGTTGCGCTTACTCATGTTTGAAACGAAATGAAGATTTTGTTTATTATTTTCTATCAAACAACTATAAATTAGCTAGCTTGTAATATTTTATTAACGGAATATAATTTCTAATTAATTGTTAATCTTTTTCTTCAACCTGCTGTGATATACCGTTACCTATTAAATTATCTACCTGCTCATCTATGGCGACGCGTGGTCACATGCGGTCGAAAATGATAAAACTTAACTAGGCACCAGCAAGAAAAAAAAATTGCAACAAAGGCAAAGCCAAGGGCGATCACTGAAACATTGGCTAAAACGTAAGGCCGTTCCAAAGTTGTGTTATTTTTCGTACACGTATGTGTGCATTCATCTGTACTTTCGTTTATCTGCTAATGACAATCAACTCTTTAAAATAAACATGATCATTATAACCAAATTAACAATACGTTATACCGCTTCGGTATTTTGTATTTTGAAAACAAGGGTCGATTACTGCTTTGGATCAGGGTCCGGAGTGTAAACACAAGCCAAAAATTCAGACATCTCTGACATGGATTAACAAACATTCTGTTTATTTTTGTATTCAAAACCAACAGATTGCCTTCCATCTTTTGCACATGGACGATATCCTAGGTGCTAAATTGGATTCCCTGTTCGGTGTTTTCGGTTTAAGTAGTTTTTTCTTCAATACTTTTCTTTTTTTAATTTTCCAAATGTTGATTCAAAATGCTAGTACATGTAAGAGGATAAAACCTGAAATACATATACACCATATAAGATTATCAGATGTGGAATGAGTGTACCCGACACAACCTACAAGATAACCGACACTTTAAAAAATCCACAATTGAAAACAGCCAGCAGCCATCAGTGTGACTAGTGGTCACTGTCCGCTGTTTTTCATTTGGCCCTGGATTAAAAATAATTTACAAATGATTCAAGCCCAATCCTAAAGTACAATGGAAGACCCTCTTCTAGATTAAAAAAATAATATGTAATCGACGAAATACAAACATAAGCTTTGATAAAGATTCCTTGCATAGGAATAGGACATAAACGTTACCATTCCACTAAAATATTAACTGAATTGTAAACCGCTTTTGTATTTTAAATTTCAAATTACATAATTTTAGCGTTCTTTTAATAAATTGAATAATAAGAAACCGTTTCTCTGTACGCATTGACACAATAACATTTAAAGTTGTACTCTTGAGAGATGAAACTTTGTAAGACTGAGCTGCCGAAACAATCAATTTGCATATTTTCTGCCAGATTTCATTTTGGTGTTAATGAATGGAAACAAAATAGTTTTTGATTCAAATTCCGTTCTTGATTTGGTTAGGTATTGTTCGGTGTAACATGTTTATTGATAATAGTGTTACACAGATTTTCAGTCTAGGATTCTTGACAGATGAGCACTCTTAAAAATTTGCATATAATCAACAAATAAATCTAAATTTGAAGTCGACATTACAGACACTATAGATTCCAAACTGTCCACGTCGTATTTGGAATGACATCTACACATAAAGAAGATTTTGTACAAAATCTAACAAATGTACTATACTCCAATGTACTCATAGTACTTCAATGAAACTGCAATTTCCTATCGTCATCCCTTTTTTGCTATGTAGCAAAACTCCGACTACTATAGCTTATGAAGTTTGGGTTATTGACTTGTTATTTCAAGATTGTGGTGACCATTTATATAATTACTTGATAGAGTGTTACGTCTGACAAGAAAACTGATAACATAAGATTTTGATGCTCCCAGGTTGTGTTAATCATTTAAGAATTCTTTCGTAGCACTTGAGTACAATATCGTTTCCAATTGATATATTGTATTATTATCTTATTTTTTTATAGTTATTATGATTTGACATGAATGTTTATTCAGTATAAAATTGATATGTCAAAGAAATTTAAAAAATAACCTGCATGATAGTTTCCACTTTATTAATTAAACATATACAAATATTCAAAAGAAGTTTGGTACTACTGTTAAAATTAAAAGAAAATTACATAAATCAAGATATTAACAAAAATTATAAAAGAATGGGTATAATTTCTTAAATATTAACAAGAAATATTAAATTACAGACGGGAATAAAATGGCTAAAATTCTTACACAAAGAGGAGACATGATACTGTTTTAATTCAGTTAAACAAACATGTTATTTTACATAGATGTTATCAAGTTTCGTATCTATCAGACTTTTAGAAAAAAAATATAGGGTATCTTGATTTTTATATCATTTGTAAACTTTGCTCATGTTATTACAAATTAAAACACACGATTTTATATCAAACCTTTTACAATGTAAAATTTTGATATGATTGTAATGACTGTATTGTCAGGGCCATAGTGGTGATTTTTTTATTTCTAATTGCCTATTTATATTCTTGTGATATGAATTATTTATGAACGACACTTTATTTCCTTCGTTGCAATTCATGATTTCATGCATCGTCTTTATGATTAAAAGTTATGTAAACTTGCATTTCTTATTCTTTTTAGCTTTGGGTTTTAGTCGGTATTATTGTCGTAGCGATTTGTCACGGCTAAAGGTACAAAAACCTTTCGAAACAGAGCAATAACATTTAACTAAATGGTCAGGTTGCCTCATCCAGACCACTAAAAGGCAATGCACTTTCGCAAAATAGTTCCTCTTCACAAACTCTATCTTTTCCGTTCGCTTTACCCTTAATCCAATATCAAATTGCTTAATTGTTATACTATACATAACAAATATTTAAGATTTGTAGATTATCCGTTTATCAGTACTTTTAATACTTTGATTTTGATTGGCTTCCTTCAACTGACAATTGCTGGATTGAACAACCGTGTTTTTTATTCAGCTTTTTCAGTTATCGTTACCAACAACAACACATTGCAAACTTTTAGTAGATATCTCGTTTCAAATCCAAGTTGAAAAAAAAAATCAGTTAAATAATCATAGTTTCTATACTGTTAAAACCACTAGCATTTATTTTGTGTGGCTGGGCTGGGAGTTTAAGTTAAATTGTAGGATTTATACTTTGTGAATTCGGAATGTTTATCATTTATTGAAGAGATATTACGACCTCATGGAAATTCCATTTTCCATTAAAATCACGTCTGCAAATAGCTTTTAACCTAAATAAACAAATAATGTTGCATTGATACACCATTATGTCATTAAAGCACCGCGTGTGTCTAATTCTATTTTCAAACGTTCGATTTAAATCTACAAAAAATGTTAAGTCTAACAGGTAAATTCAATTGGAATGCATTTTTTTGTAATGGAATAAAAGGTCATTTTACATTAAACAATATGAATCAACTGCTTAATTGATTTTGTCTTTTATTTATGGGGTAAGAAGATTCAAAATACCGAGCATTTTAAGATTCCAGTAAATTTTGCAGTTATCAGATACGTTTTGTCCGTTTCAGAAATGCTCTTCTATTGGAGGTGGATATCAATTAAACTGTTAATCTAATAATAAGACTGTACTTGCATATTTCTAGGAATAAAATCCGATCAACAGCCATGATCGAAGATTAAAGGAATATAATACATAATAGAATACCCGAAACATTTCAACTTAGAAGCAAATAATAAGGATATCAACCAAACGCAATAAAAGACAAAAGAAACGTAATGTTAAAAGTAAATACAATACCAAGGTTTAAAGTTGTTAATTTGGTTATGCTGTATATCGATATTTCAAGGCGTTACCTCTCATCAGCAGCATTTGAATCAAATATTGGAAGATCACAAACCAAAAGCATTCAATGAAAAGTTCTTAAAACCGAAAAGTTTGAACAGGAAAGCCAAACCCAGCATCAAGGAGATCACAATCATGTGCAGTACAAGGAAAGAAAACTGGTGTTTTAATCAAATTTGAATTTAACAAGCGGAAATTTTAATGACAAATTTAAATTATTTTTTTTTATGCACATAATGTTTCTCATCTAATCATCTAAAGATGAAACAACTATGTTTCCAATTTGTACCATCACAAAAAAGTAGAAAATAATCATTTCCTATATGTCCTATCGGCAATTGCGGTAGAAAAACTGGGTTTATATGTCAATAACTAAAGTTTGCGATCTTTCAATTAAAACTTAAAGATTCAAACAGAGAATTTTCCTATGTCATGCGATTGGAGAACGATTCAATTCAATTTTAAAGCATAATCATGACCCGTGTTATGATGATTTTTGATAAATGTAAGTGATATTTGTATAAAATTTTGACTTCTTTGTTATGCATGTTATGCACACAATATTTCTGATCTAATCATCTAAAGAAGACAACCATATTTCTAATCTATATCAGCTTATAAAAGCAGAAAAAACTCATTTCCTATATGTTTTATCGGCCAATTGCACCAAAGCTTGATAAATCTCATTATTATGTTATGAGGAATGATTATTTATTTCCTCAAAATTGAGCGTATATCTAATTTATTGTGAACAGGTTTCCCTTATCTAGCAAGTTATTAAAGAGATGTGTTTTGATTAATGATATGATGCTTAGCACGATAGCTTTATTTTCAACACAAGGTTCAAATTAAAATATGCATAGAAAACACTTGTCTTGTGTTTATTCGTTATGTTAATGTCTCACTTGTGTTTAAACTTTTGCATGAGTGTATTTATGTTATGTGGGTTTTTAAGTTTAATTTTCATTTCAATTTTTAGTTTTGAATGCCACTTTGGTACTTTGTTGTTTGTTTCATTAAAAACCAATAATGGGTATTCTTCTCTTATGCCCAAATAAAAATATCAATTTAAGTAAAAGTTTAACTGATGCTAGTTTGACTTCAAAGGGAAAATAACCATGTAGATAATAAAAAAAACATCATTATATATCAATTGGTCAATAATAATTTTTTGAACTTTGACCAAATACGTATCTTTGGATAACATTTACGCATGAATAAATCATTAATACAATGCAATAAAGCACGCAAAAGTAGCAAAAAACCTACACTAATCCACCATTAACTATAGTTTGGTGTTGATAAACTGGCTTTATCGCTTAATAACTATAGTTTCCGTGCGTTACGCCAAGTTAATCAGCGATAACTTTAGTTTATGAGACACAAATACTATTTTTAACGCTTAACAGCAGTTTTTGACCGTAAACTATAGATTGCTGTAGAAAAACTGGGTTTATCTGTCAATAACTAAAGCTTGCGATCTTTCAACTCAGTTTATTAACACAAAACTGAGTTTTCACTCACTAAATAGAGTTTGAGTTCTTGAAACAACTTTATCGGCACAAACTATAGTTTACGGAGTGCAAATATAAGTTTCCGACACAAAATATTTGTCGACTGTGAATCCTATGAAAAGATGGACAGCTTACATATACGATGTAGATATATCCAAAATAACGTTTGACATCATTTTTTTTTCAGGTCCTGAAAACAGTTAACAATGATGAACAAAAAACCTTAAGACAAAAATCGCAATGGACGCATTTGGAAGCCAAAACACATCGAATGGAGACAATTCAGTTCGCTGTAAGCATGTTAACGGAATTCCAACTAATGAATGTAGTTTGGACTTACCACAAAGTCCTCAACTGGAAGTTGAAATTTGGACACCGGATGTTATACAACGTGTCGTAATTATTGTTTTTGTTATGCTTTTAACTTTTATTGGAAATGTCGTTATCATGTTTGTACTATGTTGTACACGATACAGAAAGAAAAACAGCAAGGTAAATTTATTTATAACTAATCTTGCGATTGGGGATCTTGCTGTGTGTTTCGTTACCATGACAACCGAAATCCTTTTTGTTGCGTTTGGCGAATGGGTACTTGGAAACTTTGCCTGTAAACTACTCACATATCTTCAAATTGTGACTTTAGCAAGCACGACATTTATTTTGACATCGATGAGTATAGATAGATACGTATCACTTTGTAAACCATTCCAATCCTCATGCAAAGTGAAAAATATGTGCTTAACGTCATGGCTTCTTGCTTTCATTTTTGCGTCACCACAACTGTTAATTTTTGTACAAACAACAGAAAAGATATTACCGAACGGCCATGTACAATATGGATGTAGAAGCCAGGGATATACTGCTCAATGGCAAAGAAAAGTTTATTTTACATTCCTAACGTCATATATTCTTATCATTCCGGCGATAATTATGTCATTTTGCTATATAAGTGTGGTATTGTGTGTTTGGCGACAAGGAAGACCATTCAAATCTTCTAACGGCCGATATTGTCAAAATGCTGCTGCTAAAAATACGATTTCGACTGCTAAAGTCAAAACGATTAAGATGACACTTGCTATTATTATCACTTTCATTGCATGTTGGACACCATATTTTGTAACAACACTGATCAAGATATACAGTAACTATCAGGTCAAGATTCCCAAATCTACAATGGTTTTTGCAGAGACAGCAACACTAGTACAGAGTGCAGTTAATCCAATTCTTTATGGATTTTTTAATATAAAATTCAAACAAATTTTCAGTGACCATTGCTGTCTTCACCGTTTACAAACTATGAAAACGGGACATGCTTTTAACGTCGGCGCTTCTGGAACTATTGTTGTCACTGGCAAAATAAACTATTATCTTCGAAAGAACTCGAAAGAAGCTCGAGAAAGTAGTTCCGGTGGAAGTGGTCGAGGCATTGTCTTCAAGGACAACGAAGAGAAAAGTTTTAAACTTAAGGTGAGATTTATCTCAAAAGGCCCAGGAAAGCAAAACAGTTGTGAAATTGTCGAGTAAAAACAAGAAAGATTACCTACATCGAAGTGTATTGTGAAAAGTGTTAATCAATTCAACATTCCGTTGTTAAATTTCATTTTATGTATGTTTGCTTAATTATCTGTATTTTTGCCTGTTCGCATTGTATAATTGTTTTGGAATTAGCTTTTAATACATATTTCCAAGGTTTTCCATTTTCTTGCTTTTCTTGTTTTAGATATTCATTAAGCTCAGAACATGGCATTATAATTTGATTGACTTCATTTTAATTTAAATAGAAAAAAAACAAAGCAAAAAAATGTTAAAAGTGGATAATCATATATTAAAGTTCTTTTAAAGGCATATTGTCTACGGCAAACTAATTTTTTTTACCCCTCAATTTTTTGGTGTCAATTAGACCGAAATGCAATAAAATGAATATTGAAAAACAAATTTGCTACAAATTTTGCCTCAAAAGTAGTTTATTTTGATCAAAATAGCTCGACAATATTGATTGATATTTTATTTACCTGCACTACGTCACATTGACACAGATTTAGACTGAGTAGTTTTAACACGGACACTAATCGGAATCTCGAGTTTTGTCCCCGAATACATTGATATGTTGAAAAAATACTGATATTTTTCGTGTTTACCTTTTGAATAACATTCAAAACTTAATACAGGCAATAATTGTCAGTTTTATTCATTAAGTAGCTCTAATATTCGGTTGCCGTTTTAATTTTCTTCCGAGCTAAAACTTCGAGAAACAGATTATGCACCACGTGCAAGAACTATTGAAGTTTTCAATCAAAGAAAGTAAAGTGCGCATGCTTACAGCTCATCTACATCTCATGAATATGAATTTTTATAAAGCTTTACAAATATTATTTATTTTTCAATTTTTGAAGTAATAAAGTACCCTAGTGGTATTTTGAAAGTTTGTATCATTCTAAATAAACAAAACGAATAGTCTGACGACAATTTTTTGGTTTTACAAAAAATATTTTTTCGTAGACAATATGTCTTTAAACAACCCAAATGTAATTGCAAATGACGCTGTAAACGCTGAAGTTGATCCTGAAAATGGTGCATTTGAGTGCATATTGTTTCGCTCTAAAATTTGAAAATTGAAGTTGACAATATTTACTCCATTAAAATTGATTAAAACCGCAAATAAAATTGCGCTGCTAGTACAGTATCAAAATTTGTACTACTAATACCTTTAAATTACTTCCACGTTTTAAAACTCATAGTGTTTTTTAAAAGAGTATTATCAAACATTCATGCCAGAACTGTGAACTTGAACTATACAACCGGACCATGGAATTTCTTAATCAGCATAATGCAAAATTTTGCCGGAAAATACCGCTGGAGCTCTTCGCTCTTGTGAGCACTACGTGCCCGCTACGTACTGCAATAGCTTGATGAGTTGACGGATGAGTTTACACAGCTTATTGACGATTAGTTTTTTTTTTTTTTGTATTGCCTGTTTCTTTGTGTTCTTCTTGATATGATTCACTGATGTTGTTCCTGATTTTTAGACTTTTGACATTCAAATACCTCATATGTATCCTTTTATGCTTTGTATAATTCTGATGTTCTTTTAGTTTTAGGATTTTAGGATTTTAAATTGTATAATTACATACTGCATTGTACTTGATTTGAACTTAGTTCATTCTTGGAAAGAAGCAACATTGTAAATGTGCAAAAAGCAATGAAGTTTATTTTCAGATATTCCTTAACGCATTTAACTGCTACCAGTTCTTGAGTGCTTTTATCGAATGAGGAGACTTCCAATTATTTTTTGGGTTGACATAACAAAAATGATTTGCACAGGGAACCTGATCTTTAGCTTTGAAAAAAAAGACAATTTAGTATAGAGAAAACATTATAAAAGAGTTTTCATTTCATTGAAACATTCAAGAAAAACAATTTCAAAAACCAAAAAACGTTAATTATTGTTTTATCCTAAACAACAGGATATTGTATTTCCTAAACATGACCACGAAAAAGGAAAGAATGCAATTGCATTTTCATCTTTTTCTACAACAAAAATGGAATAAGAAAAAGGTAAATGATGTAATCACCAATGTGATATTTATATCGTATAGGTCCAAAGAAGTCATAATAGAAGACAAGTGAGGTCTGAAAAGTGAAATATAACAAAAAAACACACACACAAAAACTTGCGACTTTTAAAGAAACCGCTTTACCAATGTGGCAATATTCGGAAAATCAGAGACAAAACCATTATTCACCAACTAGAACAGGACGAAAAATAAACAGACAACAAAATTTATAAAACACAGAAAAAACAAGAACTACTGAATATCAATAAACAACAAGTCGTAATGAGAACTCATGTGCTCCGGAAGATTAAGCAGTTCCTCCTTAGAATAGCACAGTCAATTTAGAGTGTCAAATCAGGTAAAGGAAGACAAAGCAAAACCCTATAACAAGCCAACATCTGCACTTATTTAATAGATTGAAATCACATATCCCAATTAAAGTGAGCTTCAAACAAGACGAAACTCCTATGCTCCGTAAAAACAAAAGTAACATTATATGATGTAACATAGGCTAATTTGTATGTTAACACCTTGTTGTTTTGACTACAGAAGCATTATTTGCACTTTGTTAACAACTCTTATTGGTCATTGATCACTATAACAACATGTGGAGTACACATCTTGTATGTTTTTTTTTTACCTTAATAATGAATCCATCTCAAATTGATGAAGAAGAAATTCAAAATTTCTAAAGTTTTTACGTCACTTTCGATCCTTATGCCTTGCTAGAGGAACCGCTTACTCTTCCGGAGCACCTGAGTTTACTCTTGTTACGGCTTAAGTTCGAGTTGTTGTTTTCCGTTCGGTTGATATTGTGTTTAATGTTTCTTCGTGCTGTTCTTGTTTGTGTTTGTCGGTTTTATCGTTGCCCATTCGGACTTTTTACACTCGAATATCTTTGCCTCTTTGCTTTTTTGGTAAGTTATAATTTCAACAAAACGCTTAAGGCATGGGACAATATGGTGTAGAATTTGTTTCTTCCTCCTGTTGGTTAAATCTTAATTAGATATGACATTTAGTGAATAATATTTGTTTATCAAATGTAATAATTGTGAAATAGTTCGGACATTCTTTCATATCGATTATATGAATCATATGCGCATGCTCGCCGTTTGCTCAGAGCAAACCAAATCAAAACCAAACTAGGGGGCTGTTTTTTTTTTTTTTAAAGTTTGGTTCGCTCTGACCAAACAAAACCAAACCAAACCAGCTGTCTGGTTTACTTTTCGAGTAAACATTAAAGTAAACTTTGGTGTGCTAAAATAAACCAAACAAAGTGAAAAGTGAACTTAGACCAAACTTTTGATTTGCATTTTTAGCTTGGTATAAATACAGGTTAGGTTTGAAACCATCTGTATTTACTTGTTTTGTGTTTCCATGTTTTACATGTTTTCTGTTTTTGTCCTGTTCTTGTTGGTGTTTACTGGTTTTGTCTCTGCTCTTTCGGACTTTTGACATTCGGATACCCCATTGGTACCTCTGCTTCCTTCGACGCCCACAACTGATCATTTACATATGGATTAAATCACACTTTTTAGCACTACATTTCAAATTCATATCATATTTTCATTAAATTCAAAACAATTTTACAGCAAGCCCAATGACGACTGCATTGAACTGCATATTAAGTGCGTTTCATAATAACCGTAAAGAACAATACTGGAAAATCCGTCATCGAAAAAAAATCATCAATTAGAAATAAAAATTCGACTAGTGAAAACAGGAAGTATCCAGGCGAAAAAGGAGAAAATTATCCTTGAGACAATTCATGCAAACAACATGCGTCATTCTTGTTATTAGTAACCAAAAAGATATTAATTTCAGAATATTGGTCTAATGAATATAATTTTCATCAAATTAGACATAAGAACACCCTTGCAGCTAAACCGTAAGATTTGAAAAAGTAATAGTACAAATTAAAAAATATAAGGCTTACAACGTCAAACTGTTTGACGCACACAATTATGTTTTAGTATATTGACCATATGGTAAAACAAAACAAAAAGATGGGTTGCAATAAGGCCATATTTTGGCCAATTTTAAATAAAAAAGTTTTTCATAGCATGTTACCTTATATCTTGTTTTGTAGCAAAATGATTGAACTGTTGTAAAAGACTACTTTTAAATAAATCGGGTTCGAAATTGAACCATTTTGAATGAAAATTTCATCTTGATTTAAAGAAAAATTCAAGGTGGGCTTCAATAAATCGAAAATTAGCGCTAAAATACTTGAGGTCAGTGTTTAAAATTCTGTAAAAGGTTCATCATATATATATGCATCACTTTAAACAATTTTTAAATTTAAATGACCGCTAATCTTCAGAAAAACGAATAGAACGATGAGATTTCGCACATTTTTTAACTACTTACAACAAGTTAAAAAATCATAGTCTTTTTAAATTTTAAGTATGTCTTGCAGGCGAACCCAGCTTGAATCTTTCATAAAAGATGTATTTTAGTAATACAAATTTTTAAATAGAATTGGAGCTGGTTCCTCGGAAAGGCTATAAATCACTCATTTGTGCAACTTTCCCATAAGTACAATGTTAAAATCATTTGCGATGGTTCGATTCAAGCACCATTTGTTAGAAAAACAAAATAAGCTTTTCAACTAAAGACGTTTATTTTAAAAAAAATAGAAATATTAACCTTTTCAACATTTTGTGATATAATTTACTTAATTTTTTTGTATTTCGCGGTGGGCTGAAGAGGGTCTAATCGCAACCCATCCTTTTGTTTGACGCACATAAATATATTTAAGGAAAATGACCATATGGTAAAACAAAACAAAAATTAAAGGAACTTTCATTAATAATGACTGAAACAATGAATGCCTAAAAGAATAATATACATTGTGAAATGCCTTTGAGATATCTTCACAATAAAATGAAATGTAGCGGATGTGAAGAACCAAAGATACAACTCCACATACAGATCTGAATAATTTAAGGGATTTCATAACAAAATTTACAAATGCATTTGACATCTCCCCTCATATATGCAATCTACACACGAAGCAAAATTAATGATGAATTGATGATGATGATGATGATGATGATGATGATGATGATGATGATGATGATGATGATGATGATGATGATGATGATGATGATTGATGATGATGATGATGATGATGATGATGATGATGATGATGATGATGATGATGATGATGATTGATGATGATGATGATTTTGATGATGATGAAAAAGTACCAAACTGTAATGCTAGACGCAGGAAAGAAAGAAAAAAGGCAAGACAAACCAAAATTGTGGATTGCTATGTCCATGGCTTTGAAACTGGTATCCACATTTGAAAATTATGGTAGGTTAAACCAGGTTTATATCACCGCGACTGCCTCTCTCGTACTAACATAACTTTACGCCCTCAAATACCCATTGAAGATAAATTTATATTATGACACGATGTCGTAAGTGGTACCACAAATTATTACGTATTTGATCCTAGTTTTAGAAAAGTTAACCAGCTGTTCTATTGTGTTATGTGTTTGAGATTTATTATCATACCATTTAAATTGAACAGGGGCCTTGGTTTTTTTTCTTATAAATATTATGAAAACGATTTTTGATGAAGAAATATTATAGCAGCAGAGGTTAAGAAAAATATTTTGAAAAGGGATTGCTGCTTCATTAAATGATGCTAATAATGAACAAAAACATATTCTGTTGAGACACCATCAACAAAGTTTTTACCAAAACAAAACATAATTGGTTCCCCTCCGCCAGGTTTTTAGGATAGCTCGTGCTTGTTAAGTTAAACGCAGAAAGAGTAATTCATATCGTATTAATAGAATTATACTTTAATTCTTAGAATATCAACAGCTTATGATTATGAGCTTTATGAATATCAATGCTGTTCTCGGCTATATCAGATTAAGTTCCTATTAAGAGCAATGCTTCATAGAATGGCGTTTGGGAAAACAGAGTATACTTCGTAAGTGTATGCTGCTTTATGACTTTGGCTTAGGTGCATAGCTTTTTTATCTATTCATACGTGTCATGCTTGTATTATGCAAATCGTATTTTGTGTATGCATGCTCTTATATATATTGCACTTAAGATCGTATCTAAAATAAAATCATGCGATCTGTCAAAATTTGTTCAGATTTACAAAAGGGAGGCAAGCTATACAACTGAAAATACTCCAAAACTCTTTTTCGCAAAATAATTTTTTTTGACAAAATCTGACATTGAATAACTTTTCTAAAAAGAATGATCGATTGACCCTTAGGGACTTTTATTAACATAACCCCTAACTTCGTACGATAATCTAATTTTATATGCAAAAGAAACATTGTTTCTTAAGTTGTTTCATTTTGTAATTATGTTTGCTATACCCGAGGTCAATGGAAATCAGTAAAAAAAAGTTTACGCAAATATGCAATTTCTATATGCAAATCAAAGTATGATATTTTAAAACCGTGATAATAGATACTTGTAAAACAGACATTTGGATTAAATTTGCAAAAATATAGCAACGGCTAAAATTAATACGTTAACAGTACCTTGCTCGCAGTATATTGTTTACTCTGTTTTTCAATAATATTAAACAATTTTTTTATACTGAACTGTTTCACAAAATGACAGTTTAAATGATGAACATTTCATTTATTGATATTTTTGAAAAAAAAAACCTAAAATATGAAATACGTTTTCAAAGTAACTTTAATCTTCTATAAATTTTCATCATGTATTTAGAGTGTATTATATTTCACAAAACAGAAAAATTATAGGACATTATTTGTATACAGAAATGACTACATTTTAAAAAAAATATTTGACCATATATACTATACAATCTGAATATAGTGCATATATTAGATTTAAAACGTTTCGTAAAGGCAAAGAGTAACGAAAAAAAATCATGACATGAAATTTTCAATATTAGAATATTATAATTAATAAAAAACGAAGTCATTATTAATATATATTTATCTAAATTATATTCTATTTTGTAAACTCAAATATCATTACAAAGGTAAACTTTATGTGCGCAACTTACTTTAATGGAGAAGACAGACAATTAAAATTCTGATAATAATCCTCTTACTACCAGGAATATAAAGCTTTTGTTCCATATATAAATGAAAAATTAACAAAAGTTAGGACGACTTACAAGACAAAATGACTATTGAGAATAATGAAATCAGAGTTTAATGATTTTTTTTTTGTAAGAGAAAATGAAATTTAATGACTTTTGAATTCAAATTTCATGCTTACGCCCAAATTGAAAAAAAAACCATATATATAACCAACTATTACGCATAAAGGTTCATCATAATATTATATACATATATAAAATATTTATTCTTCTTTATGAAATAAAACCTGCTGTGAAACAAAAAAAAAGCATTTAGCCTCGTTTCGTCTATTTATCGTCTATGACGCCAACACAATCGTGTCAGCATGACAATCGTGTAACTTGATTCTTGTTGAAAGCAATAAAATGAGACAATTAATGTTTTATTTATATAGTTAGCACAATAATTAATTAGATCACATTACCAACTAAGATATTTTCACTCCTGTGGAAACGCAATCCGATTTAACATGTACGCTCCTGTATTCAATCAGATATGTTCATCGGCATGTTTAATCATATTTGATTAATTTTATACCCATTTTGGTATTGTATTTTCAAATAACTGGGTTGAAAATATTAAACCGCTGCATGTGGACCAGAGGTTCCCGAGGGTAATCACAAGCCTGGTCGACAGACTTGTCTGACACGAACCTACCATTAAATTTTAAAAAAAGTTATTTAGAAATTCCCGATTGTTAGATTTTAAACTGTTTAAAACACCAGGTAATTTCCCTGAACTGCACATGGTCGATATCCTTGGTGCTGTATTTGGTTTCCCTATTTGAACCTTTTGGCTTTGAGTACTTTTCATTCAATAGTTTTAGTTTGACCTTCCAATATTTTGATTTAAATGCTGCTGATGAGAGGTTTTCCCTTGAAATATCGATATACAGCATAACCAATTAACTGTTTTAAACCCGTTTTGGTATTGAATTTTGGTTATTCATAGGACCCATTTTTCTATCCTCTGAATCTTTATAAACGTGTGTACAGCGGGAAACATAATGCGAGCCTATTGGATAACCCGATTTTTTTGGCTTTATATATGGTCCGATTTCATCAGCACACGAAATGCGATTAAATTAAATGCACAATTATATTTCTTTAACATTAAAATAGGTAATATTGAAAAAAAGTTAAGTTATCCATCCCTGTATTGGATTTTAAATTCAATAAAAATCCATTCAAACAACGCTTCATTACAGGATCATCAAAATGTACCACTAAACCTCTTTCAGTTCTTTTGAGTTCAATACTAACGGAAATAAAATCCAACCTCCAGAAATATAATGATTATTGTTATTCTAGAAATGATGTCGATCAAATGTGATTATTGGTGATTCTTAACTCGAAATCAGTTTCATCTAGCAACGGCAGCAGAACTTTCGGTTTCTCCGCTCTTTACACTTCTATTCCACATGAACAACTGAAATCACGATTGGCACAGCTGATGAAAAGCAGCATTATCAAAAAGAATTGAAAACGCAGGTACAAGTATTTGGTAGTCGATTACAGTAAATGAGTAAAACAAGACCAAACAGTCGACATGCTCAATTTTCTTATCGATGACATATTTGTTCAGTTTTTCAGCAACAATAGGAATTCCAATGGGCACTAATTGTGCACCTTTGATTGCTGATTTCTTTCTATATTCATACGAGGCACACTTCTTACAATTTCTTTTAGACCAAAAAGTTTTAATAATTTGATAAATCAAAAAGTGTAATAGATACCGAAAATTTGATGAAACGTTTCTTCTTCATACATGAAAATCTCTACAAAATTCTTCATTTGGTAGAAGATGTCAGATGACCACTTATATAGGTTATGGCCCTTTAAAAGGTAAATTATAGCACTTTTTTATGATTTTGGTCTAGAATGAAAACTTTTACAAATACAATGTTTCTGGTAGTCGATTACAGTAAGACTCACTTGTCATCAATGAGTCTAAGAAGAAGAACAAATTTATAGAAGATCAGATAATCGACATGCTAAATTTTCTTATAGAAAACATATCTGTTCAGTTTGGTGGAGGTTAAAGTGTATTTCAGCAAACAATAGGGATTCCAATGGGCACTAATGGTGTACCTGCTGATTTGTTTCTTCATTCATATAAATCATACTTCCTACAAACTCTTCTTGACAAAAAGAAATCGTAGACTAGCTCTCTCTTTTAACCTCAGGTTCCGTTATATTGAAGATCTCCTTTCAGTAAACAATTCTCGATTTGGTGACTTTCTCCATCTCATATATCCCCCAGGAACTTGAAATAAAGGACACAACGGATTCTGGGAAGTCTGCTTCATATTTAGATCTACATCTCGAAATTGACTCTCAAGGAAGACTTTTAACAAAGCTTTATGACAAACGTGATGACTTTAACTTTCCAGTCGTCAACTTTCACTTTTTGTGTAGCAATATTCCGTCTGTTCCTGCTAATGGAGTCTGCATATCACAGTTGATTCGTTACTTCGGAGCTTGCAGGAATTTAATCAATTTCCTTGGAAGAACGTCACGTTTGACACAGAAATTGCTGACACAGAGTTATGTTGCTCCACGGTTGCTGTTTTCACTCACACCTGAGTTCACTCTTGTCATGAGTTGAGTTCGCGTTGTTGATTTCCGTTCTTTTGATTTTGTTTTTTTTGGTGTGTGTCTCCGTGCTGTACTTTTCGTTTTTACTGGTTTCGTCGTTGCCCTTTCGGACTTTTGACACTCAACTGCCACATTGGTGCTTCTATGCTTCTTAAATAACTTATTTTGTCTTGATAGTGTTTGTTTAGACTATGCTATAAAGAAACAATTTATTAGGTACCAGTGGTTGGTATCAAAATAAAACAAATATTTGAAAAGACCGTGTGAGGCTCATTTTTATAGCCTAAGTTTAAGTTGATAACAGAGAGAACAGTGTAAAAAAATCTAAAATATTAGCACAAAATTACAAATACCAAACGGGGTGTCAACGGTTAATTTTGATATGCTTTATATAGATATTTCAAGGAGTAGCCTCTTAATCTGTAGCATTTAAATCAAAATTTGGAAGGTCGAATTCCAAAACTGTTAAAAACGAAAAGAACTCAAAACCAAAACGTTCGAACAAGAAAGCCAAATCGAGCACCGAGGATATCTACAATGTGCATTACAAGGAAAGAAACATGGTGTTTTAAACAATTTCGAACTTAGAAATAAGCCATTTCAGCTACAAAAATATTATCAATTTTATGGTAAATCGTGTCAGACAAATCTGACTATCAGGGTTGTAATTACCCTCGCATATCGAATAAGTTGTGAAATATACACCCATATGCTAGTCGGGTAGATATGTTACCTTACAGATTAGACAAATAAATAATTAAAAAAATGATACCGTCTCTTATGTCTTATATTTTAATACTGAGATGACCACCCGAGTCAAATTCGAGATTTAAATCCATGTACATAGAGGTAATCAGAAACGAATAATTGAAAATCACATGAACATAGAAAATGGTCCTTAATGTTTGCCTCAAATGAGTGTTAAAAAATGTTTTCATTTTTAATTTCACTATTTCCTCCGATATCAGCCTTTGGAATGAAAAACAAACAAATAACTAGGAATAGGCATCGTATGTCGTCAGTCCTAAAGCACAATCAGAATCCGTAAATATCACAGACAAAAACAGATCAAAAGGGGTGATTGCATCATTGATATCTAGTAAAAAAAGTTGGATATCGTTTCGTTTTTTGTTTTCTGCCTTTTTTAAAAACATACAATAAAACATTCAAAGATATTAATGAATTTCGGCATTGGCTCAATGACTATGATTTCATTCGAGTTTATAAAACCTGGTTGTCAAGTCGATTAGTGTATAATGTTTTAGTATGAAATTTCTTATTCCGCTGTGGTTAGTTTCACGAAAACCAATATTCTTATGCATAAAGTATTTTTGTTCAAAATTGTTTTGAGTTATTTTTATTTCTCATTTTTCAAGAGATTTAAAAACCTTTGATTTTTTTAGAAGATTGATTTGCAAGTAAATCATTCATTAACTGCACTTTCATCGAAGATATCATGCATAAATTCAGAAAATTATATTCAATAGATAACTCAAAAATAGCATGCTGACAAACAGCTACGGTTTAAACATAAACGATCAATTCTCATCAAAATTCTTAGTTAAGAAAGTATCATAACTGAGGATTTCAAGGATTTTGATCAAATGCAATGTGCACTTATGATACATTGAATTCTTAAACGGCTTTTGTAAAGAGAGGTACAGGATCTTATGAGTATTATGAAAGAAAAATGAGCATTCGAGTGTCAAATATCCGTATGGGCACCGACAAAACGGAAAAACATGAGCAAGAACAGCATGAAGAAACACAAAACACAAAATCAACCGAACAGAAATCAAATGGTTTTTTTTTCTTTTGATACCAACCACTGGTACCTTATAAATTGTTTCTTTAGAGCATAGTCTTAACCAACACTCTCAAAACACATTATGTTCTGCAAGGAGCAAAGAAACAACAATGTAAAAAGTCCGAAAGGGCAACGACGAAACTGGTAAACACGAACAAAAACAGCACGAAGAAACACAAAACACAAAATAAACCGAACGGAAAACAACAGCGCGAACTGAATTGTTATAAAGAATGAACTCAGGTGCTCCAAAAGAGAAAGCGGTTCCTGCCTGCCATAGCACACCCGTCGTGCTGCTAGTTTCCAATTCAATATGTCACACCGGTAAAGGATGACAAAACAAAACTCTACGACAAACCAACATCTGCACTCATTTGAGCAATAGATATCCCATATTTGTCTACCAGTGCACGGTGACTGCGGTAAAATGTCTTGAGTGCAAACAGCAACATAACTCTGTGTTGGCATTGGAATAACATAGAAAATAAAGAGATGTGGAATAAGTGTACGCGACACAGCCCACAATTAAACGGCAATTTAGAAAAACCACAATGGACAACCGCCAGCAGCCTTCAACCAGGCCATTTGGTACTGCTCGCGGTTCTGCAATTGGCCCATGGTCTAAATAAGATATAACAATTCCTTTTGTCTCTCTCTCGAAAGTTTATTTCAAGGTTGAAGCTATTATAACCGATGTTCATTGATCGATTCATGGCAGGGTAAAATGTCATGAGCTAGGATTAAGACTTGTTATTTGAACGTTTTTGTGATACTCATCCTTCAAAAGGGAAAAAATGTCTAACCCATGAATGGGGGGAAAACTCAGAACACTCTTACCAACTGATAAATGGATGAATCTACATGTTGCAATTTTTTAAACCAAGGTTTAAGAAATAGGTTTGAACTCATTCAGCTCTATCGGTCAAGTCATTAAATATGATGCACAAAAATTGTCAGAAGCATATACTGTTTGCTGTTAAACAACAAACAGTATCATTATAGCTTCTTTAAACTGGTTTTACAAGATAATATATAAAAATGGCATACTCCTATTGCCCAACCGACTAAATATTTGTTTGAAAGAAATTAAAAATAAACACCATTATCGTCAAGTGAAAAGAAAACGTGCTAATCTCATCAGCAGATGACGTTCAGTTACTTAATGCATACTACTTTTAAATACAGTTTGAAGGCAAACAGTTATAAAAAGAAAATTGAAAACACACTGCACCAAACTCAGTTTTATAATTACTTTTACTGAATTAAAAAAAATGATGAACAAATAGTTGCTTGGAGGTTTGTTGAAATTCTCATTGTCACAGATTTTCGCTTTTCCCGAATGTTTTGTATTTTGTTGAAATTAATATTTAATAAATGTCTTTAAAAATTTCATGATATCCTTAAGAATCAACTGGTTTCATTTCAAACATTTTTTCTTGTATTTTGTTTCACAATGATTAAGCTATAATTTACATAAATGTACTATCTTCATTTTTCAAGCCAGTTTATTTTATTTAATGAATGATACTTCGGTAGATAATAATCCTTAATCGCGAATTCAACAGCTATTAACATAAGGTATAACCTTTTGTTAAGAAAAAATATGTTTGATATTTAAAACTGATACCGTTTATGAATTATATGATACATAACATAGTCATCATGTTTTGTTACATTTATTGTCAAATTCAGTATATAAACTTATATATGCTTTAGCAATCGCTTAAGGAGGTTTGCTCATCAAATATTTGATTTTTTTTAGATTTTCGAGATCCTCGAGTTTTATCTATCCAATATATTTGAATGTTTTTGCCCATGAGCCCCTTTTTTTCTTTTTACTATTCAAAAATTAGTACAATAAATATGAAGTTGACAATTGTAAAAGAAATTCTATTTACTCTGTAATACATTGCAGAGGGTTTAAAGTTGCCAATGCTAAATTAGAGAAAACTCTAGGGAATACCCTTTACCGCCAAAATTTAAGCGCTTAGAGCATGAAAATAAGCACATGGACCTACATTTTGTTCTTGTTTATTTTGATTCTTTGTCCATATTCTTGAAAACAAATGCAAGTTTCTACATTTTTATTTACTTTAAGGTATAGGAGCAAACCTTCTTAACCTTAGTCTTATATATTGCTATTGTGTTGTTATCCTGTATGGATAATTGGAAAAACAATGCTTTTCAAGTGTTGACTTGTCTCTAAGATAATGTAAATCAGACATTTTGCAATAATTTCTAGACAAATCAGAACCTGAGATTGATTCTTGAACCCAAACTTCCGTTTTACTAATGATGACTATTCATAAAAGCCATACTCTCCATCTAATAAAGTACTATTTCCAGAAACATAAGATAACTTCACTTCTGAATTTAGATTAAATCAAATATTAAGTTGAACCATTGACACAAGGGGAAACTTAACAAATTTCTTACAAAGTTATAACTTTCAAATTTTCAACTTCTGTTCTTGTGTATCAATATTACGTTCTATTTTTCCGAAACTCTAGTTTGTTATTCTTTTTCTACACCACAGAGTAACGTAGAAGACAGGTTTTATGTCTGATTTTAATAGAGGTTTTATATTCAAGAAAACTGTATCCTTAAACCTGCATTATGAGCACAACGATAAAACCTTCCTAGCGACATTGTATTTTATTTGTTTTTGTGCTTAACTTGATATTATGTTGGTGAAGTTGCCGTCTTCACTCAAATTAAGCAGTATTGCACGTTCAAAATAATGTGGTAAATAGCACGTAAAAATAATGACCTTTGGTCAGCAAACAAAATGAAACCTTTGCATTGACCAGGTTAACATTATACCAAAAGCACAACTAATATTTTTTCACATAAATGATTGTTCGTATGTGGCATTCAATTTATAAGTGATATATTTAAAACTGGCTTGAAACTCTTAACTTAGGTAGACCTCAGTCTAGTTTGTGGTCTGTGATGCCGCCTATGAGACTGTCCTAATCGAGTTAACCCCTATCAACAAAGGTCATGGGAAAGTAAAAAAGGGTTCTTGAAATACATGTATTCACATATGATGACAATCTAGATTTCTACGAAAGACCGGTAGTGCTATTAGTAGTTTCACATTTCGCATGTCAACTTGGAAATAAGGAATCCCGACATGGAAGTGAGAAATGTCAATTTGGTACTGAACAATATCAACTTGGAAGTCAAAAATGTCAACTGGGAAGTTAAAACTTATTGCACTACTGGTCCTTCGTAGATTTCCGATGAATTTACTTTTGCAATGGCTGTTCACTTTATTGTCAAGTAAAGAATATTAGATCTAGCCTTAGGTTGTGTCTTTATTAAGTCTATTCCAATATAAAATAATCTTAACTTGAATCGCGTATTTTTTAATTGAAACTAATGCAGTAAAAAAATCAGTTATTGAGCTGATAACTAATATTGTTTTTAAAGTTTTTAATTGAGTTCGTAATTGCTGGAGCACGTTCAAAAGAATTTGTTTCATCCTAAATATGACATAAGAAAAAAAGACATTTGATGACCCCTTTTTAATTTCATGCATATTTGATAATGAATTTTGTTTTAAAATGCAATGCAATTCAATACAAATCACTCTACAGTACATTTTTTTCAACAAATATGGTACAATCATATTTTATTTCAATGTCGAAAATAACAAAGCATTTAGCAAGTCTGACTGTACATTATCAGTTTTTCCCTAAACATCCCTTATCCCGTGGCATATTTTTTCCTTATCAAGTCCTTTTTTTGTCGGTTATAATTCATAATTTAACTTAATTGTTGTTCCACAATATATAACGCATCCGAAACACATACCGATCAAGTTATAATACATGAAAATCATCGTTCATGATAGATATCCGTTTAAAGAGCAAGATGCTGTAACTTCGATGAAACCAAAAAGTCAACAACCTTAATACCAGATAAGAGAGAAGCATGTGCTATACCTGCATGTTATACTAAAATGCTTTAAGTTAACTTTTAAGCGGTTATTTAAAATTTGCATAAAGTATTTCACAAATAAATGGTTAAAGGCATAAGATGATGACAAAGAAAATCCAAAGCTCCTTAAGCAGACAAAAAATAAGCTAAAAATGTGTAATAAAAATATGACGCAAAACAAATTTACGTCAATTCATAACAAAATTATTGTCAAAAATGATGACGGCCTTAATACCACAAACACTTAAATCAGGAATTCAAATAGCAAGAAAGTAAACGAGTATAACAGTTTTCAAAAAAAACAACAATACACATCAGTGGGATCCCAGGAGCTTGAACCTTTGATTAATTTAGACCAAAATCCTAACTTCAATAGTTTATAAGACATTGTGAGTAGAACACGACTAATGTTTTTCACGGGAAATTTTGCATTGATTTAAACGGGAAATTGAATCGTAAGATGTACACTTGAGTTCTATTTGCAATATCTTAAAAAGCAGCGATGTTACGATTTTACTCAAAATTAAACAAACAATCTCTATTTTGTTTTCTTTTTACTGGATTTTTATTCGTGAAAATTGGTTGCAGAACAGCTCAGCAATAATGTTTTGATATTGTTTCGATTTGCATTAAACGTACGGAGAATTTTTTATCTATGCGTAACTTTTTTTGAAGAGTATATATTCAAGACGGGAAGAAAAGACATAAGGAACATAACTTTCTTAACATCAGATCGACGTTTTAGTTGTGAAAATGATTTAAAGAAATCAACATTTTAGGTAATAAAAAAACTATGATGAATGACCCATAGCTCCGGTTTCTCTGCAAATTGTGCTTATTGACAATGCTTCATTTGTGATTTAGAGTTAGGATTTGCATGGTTATTACGCATAAATGTAAAAATATTATTAATCAAATGAATACAGAGTATGATAGACACTTGATTGTTGAATGATCAGCATTCATTAATGAACCTCGCCTGCCAATAATGCAAACCATGAGGATGAGCCATGTTCAAAATTGTGATAGATACAGACTTTTTTTAATATTTTATCTTATTTGCAATGGAAGAGGAAAGTTTGGCGCCATAAAACATGGTTCAACCCACTAATTCTTTTGAATTGCCTGTACCAAGTCAGACCCATTGCGATTTTAAATTTATCTGATATGTATTTGCCTTGTTTTGTCTTTTATTCTAGGATACATGAGATTGCTAGTTCGATAGCTTTGTTGTTTCCTTTATTAGTTAAACAGGCAACGTCATACATATATATATATATATTAGCACAGAAAATTTGAAAAAAAAGCACCAATTTTCCTTGCATTGTAGTTTCACGGCCGACTTATCAATAGCATATTAAGATTGAGATAATCCAGGCTGTCCTTGGATTAATGAAGATTTAAACATGGGTATGATAGGTTTCCTCGAATGTCGTTTATTTTACATTAAACCTAGTCCATCTGAAAACTTAAAAAAAACACGAGATGTTATGAAATACATCTTGGCAAGAAAGATTGTAACAAGATATTGTCGAAGATTGATTATCAATCTCAAGACTTTCTATTTATTAAAGTAAAAAACTCAGCTATAAAAGAGAGGAAAAGACACATCAATATATCATACTGTCGAACCAAATGAAAGATTCTAGAAAATTTCACATGATAATTGTAAACGGTTGAGATATCGTCATTTTTTTACATCTTGACATTCTTATTTTGCGAGAATTAATGCTTAACCTTCATTGCTAGTCGGCAGACAATTCTTGAATTAAAGATAAATGTAACATTTAATGGTTCATAGTCAGATAATGGGCTTTCGTACCTAATGTCTTTCGAATTTCAATCAAACTATGTCATTTGATTTTTACAACAAGCTTTTTAATCTAGACACGAAGACCGACTGTATGACACCTTGTTTTAAATGAAACAATTTATATATACAAGTGATAAATTTGAAATTTACAATTTAGGTATGCTCCTAACAGTCATAACTGGTTTAGCCAACCATTTCTTTTAAAATGCCTATGCCATGTCATGACCATTACGGTCTATATATATCCGGCATGTCTTCCATTCTATGTCTTTCTTCCTGGGCATTCAGATTGATCCTATAAGTTCGGTATTTATTTTTGCTACCATATTTTTAATCTAAAAATTGTATTTTGTTCAAAGGTTACTGACGAGAATGGAAATATCACACTTTTATATCTTGACACAAGTTAGGTTCACTAACCGCCAATTTCTGTGGAATGTCTAATTTGTCTTTCATAAACTCCCGCGTAGCGGGCGCTAAATTGACTGAGTATGATGCCTTTAATCGGAAAACGTATAAGCTAGTCAGAATTCCGCACCCAATAATACGGAATGCAAAATTAAATTCCATTTTAATTTGTAATTTTCTATTTAAAATAATAAACATTCTTATTTATCGATATAATTATTTAAAGTATTTCCAGCTATGAAATGTTTTAAATGTAAAGAATTTAAATAAAATTAATAGGACTTCAGGCATATTTTAGTTATTGGCGTCTATTCTATCACTAGAGGTCGCTTCCGTCAAAACAAAATGACATAAGTGCAGAGACCTGTCATTCTAATTTTCAGTAAAACATGACCCCCAAAAAAGTGGTGCATTGTCAACCAAACAAATAACTTGAATAATTCAGCAAACAAATTTCATTCCCTGCAATCGATGCATTTACTCAGTAAAAAAAAATGTTTTGTGTTTTTCTCTCATTCGAAAATGAAAGTAGAAATTCTTAAAAGGGTGACCTCTGCGAGGTCCGCATCGATTCACTTCCTTGTTCTGTTTGCAGAGGTTGCGTTTGTTGCTGTAATTGAATGTAAAGATAACAAGTCCTTGCCTTAATTAAAGTAAGAAGCACCGTTTATATATATAAGAAAGTTACTTTATCTGCGGGAGTTTATCAGGTTTCATCTTTTTATACGATCAAGGGTGATCATCCCAGGTTAGTAAGCTATTCATTATCAGAAACTGGAGTTATGCCACGCGAAGTGTGACTTTTGTTTTGTATTGTTCTGCGCATTTTCTCACTCATGTTTTAAAGTATATTTTCAGAAGCATGCTACCATTATCAAAAATATTAAATTGTTTGAAAACTGTTTTATTTATCTTAGAATGACAGAAGAAAAGAGGTATCGATGGGACAGTCGAAAGTTAATAGTCCGAAAAGGCAGATTCAAAACCAGTAAACACGAATGTGAACAGCACAAGAACACAGACAACACTAAACACAAAAACAAACAACATGAATTCGAGTTGCAACGAGAGCAAACTCAGGTGCTTTGGAAAACAAAGCAGAACCTGCTTGTTATAGCTTATTCGTCCTTTAATCTAATGGTATATTTCACGTGTCACCGTATGGACTCGTGAGCGTAGGAAAAGGTTATTCACGTACATGGTAATGGTTAATAACACACTTTGAAAAGGGATAAACGGATTGAAAATAAAAGAGGGTATGTTTGAGTATCATTTTTCTTGACCCATTTCAATTAAATATTAAATGCCATGGCTCACGGAACACTTGAAACCATCCCCTTTCTTGGGATGCAAGATATTTTTCGATAGAATGTTTCAGTTTTCTTCCAACTTAATGACAAAATGATGTTACAAAAAATAACAATAAAACATATTTTTCTCTAAAGAAATTACCCTTTTAAAGAATATAATGTGCATGCACGTGCTTTTAAGAATATGAAATAAACCAAAACACCGTTTTTTATAGGCATGAATCTTGTGATTAAAGTTATGCCCGAAAATTATATGAAATGAACCAAAACACCGTTTTTTTATAGGCATGAATCTTATGATTAAAGTTATGCCCGAAAATTAAAGTAACGCCGTCTGAAAAGGTTATCAACCGGTAACGCATATAAAAATGGTCAAGAAACAACAAATGATTAATGCTGGAGGAGATAGTTAAATGGCTGTTTTTCATTGTGATTGTTTAAATTGTCGTTTCTTAAATGTTGGTTGCGTCGCGTACACTTATTCCACATCTCTTTATCGTCTATTTAACGGTAAATCTGTGTAATTCAATTTGTAAATCTACTAGTCAGTGTCCATGTAACAAATGAGAAATCACCGGAATACCCGTCGCTAAGCAACTAATACATGTAAATCACGTGCAAGCAAAATGATTAAGCATGAAGTGGAACTTGTCTGCAATAATATGTCTGAGTTTGAAAACCGATATACCTTTATTTATTTTTTGAGACCTCTCATAAATTACACCGACGTCCATTGGACATCACAAAATCGGAGGTAACGCCTAATATGGTGAATGGTTTTTATCTTTACTTTTGGCGAAAGAAATATTTTTTTTGCTAAAATATGTTATAACTATTATATTTTTTTTCAAAGTATTACAATAAAAAGTTATTCTATGGAAACGGTGCCACACTGGTAGATCTTAGAAGACAAAGACGACATTTTAACGTTATTGTACATTCAAATACGGAAGAAAGGACGTTTAAAGTCTGCCGGGCAAAAAAAAAGGTACAAATCAAATTGAATCGTTATTTAAAAATACTGCTTGAAATAATAAGTCGGGAATCCTAATTTATGAACACTTTTTATCATCTTTGAAAACATGTACTTCGGCTGTCCCGTCAACTATTTCAATGCGATATTAAGCATATTGAAACATGACAACCATTTATTGCAAATATACTTTTTAGAATAGAAAGTATTTATCAAATTCATTTTACGCATGTAAAACCTGAAACACTAATATGTCCATTTTAAAACTCTGTCTCTGTGAGACTTATAAATCGAAGGAAAATTCGTTGGCAAAATTAAGTTAGTTTCAACGTCGACCACATTGTCTGACATTCAACTCCATTGCTCACTTTAAAACAATCCACGTAAAATTTTGTCAGCACTATGCGTCAATATCAGTCTATTTCCTTCATTTAAGAAATTAAGAAGTACACTTTTTTCGGGTAGAATGTCAATAAGAAAGGAAACAAGACTATGGCTCTACCGACCAAAACAAAAATATGGCACTAAAAGACAATCATTAGCAGAAACCATCAGTGATCCTACGTGTATACATGTACCAACAAAAATATCGCTTAGAATTAGAACCTGAAAACAAAGATACAACGTAGAATATTCGAGTGTTACTATGTTAAAATCCCTACAAGATTAAAGTGATGCCAATTCATCTGATTCAACGGATGACAATGCAACATCAACGAAATCAGTCAGTCTTACAATTAGATCGAGAGCATCCCTTGATACTGTTTTAATTTGTAAATAAATATAGTTTAACTTATAAGGCACATGGTATTAGGAATTGCGATGTAAGCTTCTTCAAATCTGGACATTGTATGTCCTATTAGTAGTTGCGCAATCAAAATTGCGCTGATTAAATCAGTCACTGAATTGCCCCGTATCACAAAAAAGATAAAATTATATTTCTTAATCAATACAAGCATTAATTTTATAATTCAAAATCGTCAATAAGCAGTTATAGTTTGTTTTGTATTGGATTAACTGATAGTTTGTAGAAATTAAGCTAGTATGTAGTATAATTTTGAATGCCGTAACAACTCTTTCAAATTAATTTTATGCTGGAAGAAGCAAAGGTGTACCAAAGGGGTAATCAGTATCATAAAACCGTGAAGACAAAGACAAAACCGGCAGACAAAAAATCATCACAACAAAACAAACCACATAACAACATAAAACACACACACATAACAACAAAACCGCATTCAGCAACGCGAACTCAAGTCGAAACGAGAGTGAACTCAGGTGCTCCGGAAGAGTAAGCAGTTCCTGCTTGCTATAGCACACCCGTCACGTTGCCAAAGATCGATTTAGTGTTGGTCAAATCCGGAAAGGATGACATTACTAAACTCTATGTCAAACCAACATCTGTGCTCATCTGAGAGACAGAAATCCCGTATTTGCATACAAGCGCATGATGTCGTCCGTAAAATTTCTTGAGTGATGACAACAACCTGGGAGCAACGTACCCCTGTTAACAATTTGCTTGTCAGCCGTGTAGCTCTATCAAGGAAGTCGTTGTACTCCCCACATGCTCTGGAATTCAGTAAAATGTTTTAAGAAACTCCTGTCCCTGATTGTTGGTAATTATGTTTTAAGCCAAAAGTCAAGATCAATTTTAATAGAAAACATGTTAAATTAAGACAAGCAAACACATCAAATCTCTACGCGCGCTATCTTAATTTGACAACCTCTTTTGTCTGATAATTAAATTTATGTTCAAAACAGTAACACATATGTATGTAAAAAATGTATGTATATTTATGCAATTAATGATTGGTTATTCATGTGTTTGTTGTATATGCAACATTTGATTAAAAATGGTATTATATGAGTATAAAAAACAACTTTTTAACAAATTGCGCTTTATTTGCATTATTTTGTTGTAATATATTACGCATTGACCCTTTTTTGCTTTTGTCACGTGTTTTTTAACCTTTTCATCCTGCGTTATCGGTGCATTGGCATTTACAAGCGATATATAAGATAAATGGACTCATTTATCATGTTAACATATTCCATGTGATAATGATTGTTCTAAAAATATTGACCTGTATGAGCAGAAATGTGTGTAAAAACTTTTTTGGTAAATAAATTCATATTTCAAATGAAGTATTGATTTTGTAATGAGGTTGTGGAACAAATTGTTCAATAATGAATTATGGTGTAAACAAAATCAAACACCTAAAGATATGAGGTGTTCCGTGCAAGAGCATTTGTTTCTATATAAGAATGGCTTCAGGGCTTATTATGGACCTTTTTGATGACATGTTGCTATTTTGGAAAATTTTGCCTTTTCAAAGTGTGTTATTTACCATTTCCATGTGCGTGAATAACCTTTTCCTCTGCTCACGAGTCCATACGGTGACGTGTGAAACCAATTAGAGAAAGAAGAAAATAAAATAACAAACCAACATCACCACCCATTTGACAGGTATGAATCATATTTTGTCTATCAGCAAATGATGTCTCCAATAAACTTAATCTTAATCTTAAATTTCTTAAATGAACACAACAAGCAAGGAGAAGCAAAACCGTATTTTAGTAGTTTTTTTTTTCAGACGAGACGCCCTAACAAGGAATTTGATGTAAGTTTCGCAAAATGGAATAACGAATCAGTTGTTATACGTAAACAATCTTGATGTTTATGTTAATTCCTCTTTAGTTGTAATACGACAACAAACTTGACGCTTGTTTGAATCATGTTCGAGTTTGCAGACTGGGAGGCTGACATTAGTTTGCAACAAGTCCCTAAACGTGTATATGATAAATTGCTCGTCTTATACACGGTATAACTACTTGTCGCCCCTTCCAAAGGACTGGAGCATTGTGTCATAGGACACAGGTCGCAAATGGTGTCAACAATAAGTCGGAAAAGGGTAAATGAAGTTGAATTTTTGACGATAGAAGTAATTTATCTATTAACACACATTAATCTTATCATATTTTCATTATGCTATATAAGTTTTAAAATTTGCAGTAATTTCATTAAAACTTTAAAGTACACCAAGGTCAATGAACTGTACTTAAGTAACTTTTAATAAGGAAGAACCCATATTCATGAAAATAAAGTTGATCTTATTTAGAAATAATTTGCTTTTAGCAATTTAGGCTTAGTTCAGGTAACCAAATATATATTAAATTGTATTTTACGAATGTAATATTGTTCTTTAAAATTATTTTATTTATTTGAAGTCATCATACATGGTTATTTTTATGCTTAAATCATGTTTTTTATAACCTTTAACTAATTTAATCAATTGTGTTTATAACGAGTTGGATTTAAATGAACAATTTATACTAATAAAATATTAAATGAAGGTAGCAAACGAAATACAAACGTGTATTATAGTTTAACCTAATTTACTACAAAATGTCTTCATTTATACATTGGGTACAATATTTTGTAGTTTTATTGGTGTGAAAAAGCGTGGACCTAAGCAATTTTTTCATGAAGCCCGGCACTTTATGTTGAAAATATGTACAAACGTCCATTCTTGTACACACCAATAATACTACACAATATTGCATTCAATATATATATATAATTACATTCCTTTCATAAGAAATACAAATGACAACAAAATGAATGTTTTGCATGTAAATTGTTAAAATTGATAAAAATCCATTGTTTAGTTTATAGAATTACTCCGTACAAGTAGTTGTCAAGATCCAATGTGCTGGTGAGTATCATTGAGAAATAAACCTTCATTATTTATGTACTATTTACATACAAATCCATAAGACGTACTCAAAACGGCATCATATTAAACATTTCTAAATTATATCTATTTCTTATGATAACTAGAACTCAAGTTTCAAAGCAGTTGGAATCCAATCGCTGTGATAGTAGAGTGATGTTACTTACTATGAATTAATGGAAAGTGTTGGTTGTAGGGTTCTCCTATTTTTTTAGGAAGTAGCATACCAAATGCGAAAAATATGTTATTGTTAACATATTGGCGTGGAATTCGACAACAATTGTTTTTTTTTTGCTATTTAGTAATGAACGAGGCTTATTAAAGACATGGAACCTATCATTTTCGCAATTTTTAAAAAATAATAAAATTCACACTATTTGAAGAATGCAGTGTAAAACCTTTGAAAACACTATTAGTTTTATAAAAACCTACCAGAATGTATTCTTTTTGAGAATAAAACTGAATAAGATACGCAGTGTCAAAAAAGAGGACAAACAAATTATACAATGTAAACGCTTGCGTGCCGGTAAACTGAGAAGCGAAAATAAAACAAAACAGAAGGGAACGAAAACAAAATCGATAAAGAAGAAAACGAAAATAGTAAATCAAGCAACCGAAATCTGTAAAGATAGGAAACAAAATTGAGCGAAACCGGAAAAAAACTGAGTAGATTTTTCCTGACACCAGTCGTTTTCTTAATTTACCGATTTCGTTTTGTTTTCGTCTCGTTTTGGTTTCATTTCATTCACAGTTCAATTGAATAAGGGTTTACCAAAAGTAAATATTTATGCTGGACAACATGAAGACTTAAAATAAGATAATGTTATATAAAGCTGCAAAAATTTGAGTTTTCGTGTCGGTAAAGATAAGTTTTAGAATGTATTTTTTTGATGCATGTTCTTTTTATTCAATATGAAAAAAATGCGAAATTGATAGGTTTTATTTCTTTAAGGGTTCTATTGTTTTGTTTAAAAATAAATATTCTATGTTGAAACCGTCTTTTTATTTCCCTTTTATTCATCTTCAGTTCGTAATTCGATCCTTATTTGAGGTACGTATTGTGCATTAAAAATTATTATTCTAGGACTTGAAATTAATTTTTACTTGCTTGAAATATTCTATCAGCTTCTGTCTACATTTAACCTAACAAGATAATTCAACATATATTTAGTACAAACTATTCATCCAAATTGTTTTGTGCTTTACCTAATACTATTACAACAGGAATATCATCATTTTTATAAAATAACTAAATCAAATTAAGACTTGACCTATCTTATTAATAAACCTCTCAGACATGTATTTTGTTCAATTTTCTTTAAAAGTCAATACATAACAACTGACGCGTGAATTTATCTTTAAAAGTTTCTTTTTAGATCTAATGTGTTTTCGGAATAAAAATAATGACAGACCTAGTTATCGTTGAGGAAAACCTGCTTTACTAGTATCATGTTTTGATTTTCTGACAAACTTTTGCAACGATTAAAATACCTGATAGCATGAAAGCGAAGATTAAAGTATGAAAAGTTTAAATCAACCAAAAATGGACAATTAATAAAAGTTTGATTTTAATAAAAGGTTGATTTTAATTAAAGAAAGCAATTGGAAATTTAAAAGTAAATAGAAAATAAAATAAAAACTGATTTAATACAAAATTTCAAATTATGTCATTTATATTAATATATATTATTTGTGACTAAGATTTTTTTGTGTTTCTTGTCTTAATTCTTTCCCATCTGTGAGCGTACATCTGTCATTCTTATCATTCTTTCCAGTGTTACGTTAAGTAGAGGAGTGGTTTAAACGCATACAATAGTCTCTATCCATGCTATTGATAATCAAAAATTGTCTTCCATTAGTTTGTATTATACTTGCATTGCCATAACTATGGTCTTAATAATAGGAAAGAAAGGTTTGAAGAGCGTAGCGAGCTGACAAAAAATTCAGGAAGGTTTTGAGGCTCAAGGCACCTCTTAAAAGGCTCCTAGGAAATGTGCTAAATCCTGGATGTTGGAATATCCCAGCGAGTAATTTGATTTTGATCAGCCTTGTTGTTATATGAGGAAACCACATGAAAGGTGAAATATGAGGATATATAAAGTGATAGTCGAAGATTTCTAACGGTTAAGGAGCAAAAGTCTTGACTACGTAATTGTAAGTTTGGGTGGTATATTGGAAACACTCTGTCAGTCTCTCCACAAACATTATACTAAAGCACTTCTCCTACTACATGTAAACTGCCAGACAGGTTTAATGAAACTTTACATGAAGACAGTACATCACATGTACCTGTCCGAAATAATTTTCGTTGCTGTAGGATAATATTCAGGGGAGATAATTGGCCTTCAACATCTAAGGAATAATATTTAAGGAAATAACTTGTAATTGAAACTCCTCCTAAATTGCTGGATTGATTTTCAAGAAACTTTAGATAAACGAAGAACACCATATGGAAATGTGCATAAAGAATTGTCACTTGGCTCGTATCATTCAGGGGAGTTCATTTTAATATAGATTCCAGTATGAAGCGGTGGGTGTGCCTTTTGTGCGCTAGCTTACCGTATTCCTAGTTTCTATTGTCATTTAGCAAATAAAGTGTTTAAAAAGTCTGATAAAATGGCGCTTATTATAAATGGCATACATATTTGACATTTACAGGAAGGAACATCTGTGCATTTATTCTGAAACCAAAAAATGATGTCAAATAAATAGAAACAAAAAATATTCTGGAAAAAATGATTCATTGTAAGCAAGAATCAATTATAAAGATGTAATATCGATGCTTTGAAACAGATTTAGAACTTATCGCCAATTAAACCTGGTTTTAAAACATAAAAAAAATATTTATTATTTAAGTTCCACTTTTTATAAGAATCATGCAAAGAGCGATTCATGGGTGGAAAGCCTACACCAATTTATTTATGATATGTTACTCCTACAAGCACTCTGGTTTGATCTTTTGTGCTCTTTTTCCAAACTACCCCTGGTCCTGAGAAAAAAAATATAGAATGCATTGTAAAAAGGTAAGAAAGGGAGATAACTCTTAAAATTGTCAATAATTTCAATAGAAATCATTGTAACAAAATGGCAAGATTTCTCCCAGGACCACGCAGTTATGAGCAAATTGTTATTTATTTCTTATTTTATATACTTTGAACTATCTTTTGTTAAAAATAAACCACTGTAGCCTTTTTATCGATGAATCCCTTTAATTTTGCATGATTCTTAGGTAGACTACTACTTACTTTCAACAAGGTTAATCAAAATTCCGAATAAGCAATAGTAAATTAGCTATTGAAACTGGTATATTCAATAAAACAAAGTTAGAAAATAGAATACGTCCCTTATGCCAAATAGAAATTGAAGATGAATTCCACTTGGCATAGTATGTTTTCAGTTATCTTTAAACAGGCTTTCTTTTCTTTTTTTCAAAAATATTAGAAAAATATTTCTAATATTTTTGTTGCTGAAAGTTCCAATTTTTAAATTCGTAATTGTTTAAAACAACATGTTTCTTTCCTTGTAATGCACATGGTCGATATCCTCGGTGCTGGATTTGGCTTCCTTGTTCGAACGTTTTGGTTTTGAGTACTTTTCGTTATCAACAGTTTGGATTTGACCTTCCAATGTTTTGATTTAAATGCTACTGATGAGAGGTTACTCCTTGAAATACCGATACATAGCATATTCAAATTAACCGTTTATACCCGCGTTATGGTATTTGTAACTTTGTTTAATGAAATAAGTTTCATAGTCCCTTCTTTTAAAAACACGAACTCTCAATGTAAATTTGACTACATATTTACCTGTAATTGATACGATATATTATAATAAATGGAATTAGTAAAATGTACAATAACAGATGTGAACTAGCGAAGTTTTCTTAAAAACCAATTTCATTTTTTTTATTTTCAAGGGGATGTTAAGTTCACAATTTCAACTTTCTTGGTGGGAGCCAAGCAGCGAATTAAATTGTCATAATACAAGAATCTTAGATGTAATCTACATGTGAACCTTTTTATCATTGTATGTTTCACCAATTCAACTTTGTCATAGTATTGTGATGTTTTATATACGTATATACGTACTTGTATATAAGTTTGCGTGACAATCCAATAAAATTTCTGATTCTTATTCTAATTCTGATTCAAAATGGAAGAAAATAACAATTTAGTTAAGGCAAAAAATGACTTGAATTGCCGAATTGATTGTGGAATATGGTAAACGATTTTCGATGATATAGGTGTTTAGATAAATTTGTATCAGTTTAGATACGATTCATGTTATTGCAATGAGTGAATCGTTGATTGAATACTTATGAACTTAGAAGACCTACACAACTACATGACTTCTTAAAGTCGTTAACTGTTTTATCATAAACGTTATATAGGTAATGTATAGGGCAATATTAACCATTTATTTATTTATTGGATCATGTTGAGTGAATTAGAAAAAAAATAAAATCAGAACCTAATTGTAATCGAAATAGAATAGTCTGGATTCTTAATTAATCAGTAGATTGATATACAAGATTTTTTTATATTTTCTTCACAGTTTGAAAACAATCTAACCTTGTGTAGATATTGCCAGATTGATTTTAAAAAATGATTTAGAAGCAATCGATACATTAAATTTGTAAAATAATGTGAACTATTTAATACTTTACCGAATGTAATGTTTACGTCTTATACCTTTTTAATTATAATTGAAAAAAAATAAGAATTACATGAAAACACTAAATGAACCATAACACAATTATAAATTAATGTTTCTCATTATATATATTTGTTAAAACAATCAACATGATTTAATAGTCTAACCTTAACTCTTTCCATTCGAGATATCGCAGCTGCGTGGTTAAGTAAATGACCTTGACAGTGGTAAAATGAATTGCGGGTTGAAATCTAGGAATTGCAAAATTCGTAAATTATATGTTGATTTTTATAATTTCTGCATTTTCTTTTTAAACATTAAACATAAAATGCAAGTATTTTTTTTAAATCACTGTCCAATATTTTATAAATAAAACTAAAGATGTTAATGTTTTTAATTAAGGGGGTTGACTCCTTTATCTCAAAGTGAATAAAAGTGGATGAAGTTGTATCTTCTTACAGAATATGGACAATAAAAGCATATTGTCTACAAAAGTCACATTTGTTTTCGTCCAAAAGTGTTGGAGATTTAAACTTAAATGTAATAGATAAAATACTTTTTCCAAATCTGCCTTAGACCTTGTTTATTTTGCCAAAAATTATTCGACAATATTGAATGAATATTTGTTTGTGACGACAGATGCATTTTTTTCTTCTTCATACAGATATCAATCGGGATCTCGGATGTTCTGTTCTAAAAGAATTTTATATGATGACAAAATAAACAAATTCAATTTGAACTATTTAAATCATCCCCATTTCTTAATTTGGAGACATTATTCTCATTTTCTTTTTTGACGACTTTGGTGTTTGGGCAATATATAAATTTCTACAAGGGCTAAAACCTCGAAATTTATATTACTGGTCGCTTATATGAACCAACAAAGTTTATAAACAAAATTAAATACAGTGTGCATGCTAAAGGCAGGATTAGAGATAATAAATATGGATTATTAAAAGGCATTAAGTGATAATTGTTTTTAGTTCAGATTAATAGGATACCCCCAACTATTTTTTGTTGGATATATATTTAAAAATAGACAATAAAGATAGTCAGCATTTTTGTTATTGCAAAACTTCGTATGCAATATCCCTTTAATGAGCGATTTGAAATGAAACAACGAAGTATTTATAGATCATTTGAACGTCATGAGTCAGAAAATACGAAGATAATATCCATCAATGCAAACGGATTTCCTCTTCCATTCAGATTTTAAATGAGTTATAAGTAACACAGTCTTTTAAACTCAAAATACAAGTAAATACACAAATAACAGTTTTTTTATCATATTAACAATGTATGGTATTAAATGTATAATCGAGGAAAAAATGTGTATTAGATGCATTGTCCCAAAAGGAGGACGAACTAATGCCATATAGGTAGAATTCTCATTGCAACTTTAGGAAGGCAGTTTTTGCTTGATCATTTTGATTTATTCTTACCAAAAATAAGCAATAAAAATACATCTTACAACTACAATAAAAATTCTCTGTCTGATACAGTCTGTATTAACAATTAAACTTGGCGGGGTTGAATAAGTACAGATTAAAAAGAATAATGTATACCAACATTTTTTCGCGAGCGATTTATATTCACGTATTTCGCGAGGAACAGAAACTCACAAAAAGTAATTGTCGCGAATTCAATCATTTTCATAGTAATTTAATTGATTTTACGACAAATCGGGAAAATAAAAAGCCACAAAATAGCTCTATGAGACTAAAACGCGAAATATTGTAGTCGCAAAATTAAATTGGTTTACAGTATAGAGATCGAACCAAGAAATATTCGTGGTTTAAGCGTCTTTGCTATGTTTTGTTATTAGCCCCGTAAGAAAGACATTACTGATCTATCATATTAAATAATGACATAGCAGCGCTGGCTCAGAGGTGCCATTGGAGCATCTGAATGTCAAAAAATGAAAGGTCAAAGACAAAATAAAAAAAAACACAAAAAAACAAACAACATTTGATTACAAAAATACAACTAAGCAGCAGTTAACAAAATGACATTAATTGCTTGTTTCAACATATCTGTCGAGTTGTAAAGGGCAAGAAAACAACCAAACTAATCTATGAAAAATAATTTCATATTTTTCTATGATCAAAATATGTCTTCCATAAAACTTATGAAGTGAAAATATCCATAATTAACATGTTACATAATAGAACCATTAAGATTCTTTTTGTTCACACGTTCTCTTATCAGATATAAAAAATCGTCAACATTTTTCCATATCCATATCAACAAGCCGTTCTTCGTAGTGAGTACAAAACTATTATCTGGTGTATCCTTGTACTGTTGGTATTAGCAAAGTGAATTAGTGCTTAAAGGTGCAAAGTTGCAAGTGCAGAGTGCAGCTAAAAACAAGGATGTGATGCCTTATATCAAGGTGGTTGTCTGTAATTCGCTGTTGAAGGAGTCTAATCAGTTACAGGTAATGATTGCATAGGTGAGAGATTTGGTTCTATATCCTGATAAAGTCTGTAATGAAAGCCTGTTGGTAGACGAATGATCTGGAAAATGGCGCTGCTACCCATTGATAATGGCCTGTTACATTTGTAGGTGCTATGTTCTGTAAGTGATGGGAATGTCTACCAGGTTATCTAATCAAAAATGCGAAATTAGAATTACTACATGTATATTAAAAAGGGCTTTATAATATCTGTGGCTTTATGTAAAAAGGAATTATCTGTACTTATTATAGATTATATATATCTTAATGTAAATAGCAGTAAAAAAACTTCAACCCGTCAGACAAGGAAGAACTCTCTTGTTGCATTTATTATCGTTATATATCATAGTGGTTACATGTATAAAACTCATTCGGATAACAAAAATGCTACTACATGATTCTGTAGAGGGTCAATACTGAAAATAAAAGATTTTCGAAATTTAAGCAAACAAATTGCCCCCGATGAGAACCTTATTTCCTCTTATGTAAATTCAACATTATTATTCAAGTGTTTTTGTTCATTGGTACATGTAAACCATCAACACCTTTTGTGTTAAAAAAAACATCAAAGCTATAAATATCCAGTTTAAAATTTAAGTACCACTTTTTGTAAGAACCATGCAAAAAGCGATTCATGGGTGGAAATCCTACACCACTTTATTTTTGATATGTTACTCCTACTAGTACCCTGATTCAATATTGTGTACTCTTTTTTCCAAACAAGCGTTGGTCCTGATAGAAAAAAACTGTCAATAATTTCAATAGAAACCATTGTAACAAAATGGCAAGATTTCTCCCAGGACCAGACAGTTATGAGCAAATTGTTATTTATTTTTTTATTTTTTACACTTTGAACTATCTTTTGTTAAAAATAAACCACTGTAGCCTTTTTATCGATGAATCACTTTTCTTCAATTTTGCATGATTCTTAGGTGGAGTACTACTTAAATCTTTAAAGTTGTAAAAAAGCCCTAAGGTTCTTCTGATCCCAAACATACGGTTATTTTAGTCACAATTTTGGTTTCCAGTTCCTCATTTTGGTTTATTTTTCTCTGCGCTTCATATTCAAATATAATTTTGCATTTTCAATCTTTTGGTGGAGCGCCTCTGTTGAGTCTTGAAAAGACGATGTGCATGTCAGGCAAAGTAAAATTTATGTCTGGGGCTCTGATGTTATTTTTATTTCGATAATACTTTTATAATATATAAGTTTTAATCATTATAAAAAGTTTCAGTACATAGGCACTGAAAAACAGGAAATTTTATTATCATGCTGTTTTATCCCATAAGCTTTAATCAATCTTAAACTGTATTTTTTATAATCAATGCTTACTCTCTTACCAAAGTCTGGGAAAAGTAGACACTGTCAATTATTTTCTTGTAGACTTTTGTAGACTTGTATAATTTGAAAATAAATTTAACAAATCCTGTCTCAAATCTAAAGTCATGTTGAGATTACATGTATTTTGAGCAGAAAAGATGAAAATGTAAATTGCATTACTCTGGTTTCATTAATGTTCGCAGGGTTTCAATTTTCGTGTTGTTGGTAGGTGGCCTTCATCAACGAAATTTGATGCATAACAAGGAGAAATGTTTACATTAATTTGACTACTGCACATGTCAGAACCACATATTCAAGAATCAGCGTAATGCTTTTTCATCAAACTTAAATTGTATATCATATGAAATTACGTCAAAAGCAGGTAGGCTCACTTTAATCTGAATTCAATGATATTCTTCGAAACATTAGGGCTAAAACACAAATAATATTGTAAAGGTAAAAAAATAGTTCACATTTAGACTATTCTCTATGGCCAATATATATTTGAGTGAAATATAAATAGTGAAATGTATCATGTGTCTTATATCTTTATATTGCATGACACCTGAATTTAACATTGCAAATCTTTTTCAAGCAACCTTTTTCAAATTAATAAACTGAACATTCTTTTTTTCTTATGCATAGTTCGACTATTTAAGATATGCTGAATTGCATTTTTCAAGGAGTAATCTCTCATCAACATGCTTCAGTCGAAATAATTAAAATACAAAAACACCATGTATTCATAACGAAATGAAGAATTGGTGTGTTATACAAGTTTGATTTGTTTTACCGCAATTGACAGGCTCACTTTGCCATTAGCAACACAATTGATCTGTTACACAGTTCATATAGGTATTGTTGATTCTTATTCAGTTTTTTTTTGGGGGGTTTATGTTGCCTGTTTCTTTTTGCTGTTTTTGTTCATGTTTTTTGATTTTATCTAATGCCCTTTTGCATTATTACATTCGAATTCCCTGTTGGAACCTCTCTGCTTTTAAGAAAAAAATATTCAGTATTGTGAGAAAAGTTCTCGTATCCATGGACTTTTCTTGCGTGGTAAATCAATCGTTTATATTTAAAACCATTTATTACAAATAAAGTTAACGTGATTTAAATTATTGTGTAATATAATAGAAACCTTCCAAACTCAATTGTAGTCTGAACGCATTTTTGTATTGCAATATATGAGGTTTTCCAATTTTAGTACATATGACTTCAACAAATAATCCGATTTTATATCAAGAATATTATTTTTACGCTTGTAGTCGAATGATTTCTTTATATTAAAAATTGTTAGTTCTCTAGACAAACAGTTTGTCTTTACATAATCTAAAAACTCCATTTTTGGTGCAACGCTATGTTTTCTGTGTTTCCAGAGTTTGTAGGATGTATCATAAGTTTCTTAATGAGCTTTATATCTCATAATTAGCAAATTGCTAACACGGGGTTACATGCATTTGGCAACCCAGTTGTAGTCACCACTCAAATAATATTTCGAGAGTCATCATAATAAAATTATAATTAGTTCAACAATCAGACTTCATGATTTGATGTATATACTAGTATTTATACCGGTATAAGTGGCCACAGATCCGGCATTAACACCGACAAATTCCCTTTCATTTACCAACATTTTAATCAACCGGACCATTCCATCTTGTCCATGAAAGTCCGCATTCTTGAAAAAATATACCATACCACCAACAATCCCACTTTAAGTACACCATTTCGAAAACAACGAGAAGAATTCTGGATAAGAAGGTTAGGCACCGCTTTACCTTATGGTTGCAACGACAACATTGGCAGTTTAGGGAACTTATCAAGTCCAAGATGCAATGATGTGAATGTGATGAATCTTTTTGAACAGCAGGAAAGGCGCAAACACAGTCATGGACATCGGAAGTACAATTCACCGAAGGTACATGACGTGTCTATCAATGGACTGCTTTCGTCTATTCAACAACCTCTCGGGATTCATCACATTCGCACTAAATTGTATTCTATTCCTCTTTCCAAACTTCACACACTATACAAAGAATGTCTCGAAAATCCAGTAACTGATTTTAAATCCAACCTGTACCGTCTTACAGCCATTGTTCTTGACATTGGATACAACCGATTATTCAAACCAGTCGGTGTTCCACACGAAAACAACAAGGACAATCGCTCTTTCATTTCTCTTCCATTTTTAAACAAAGGTCTGGATGCCATAAATTTAGGAAATGTTTTACACCATAAATCTGTTACAGAACATATCCCTCCTTATTTCAAAGACAAAAGTGTTCCCGTCATTTCTTATTCCTATACTTCCACCATTGCACCTAAGGTATTTAACTACAAACAAGTTTTGCGGGATTACCAAATCAACGACCTCAAGGCAAAACCACCAGACTGTTCTTGTGACAAATATCAATATAGTCCCTCTGGCCACGTCATTACCGGGGACCTCAACATAATGGAAAATGACCAACTCCGCGATGTTTTGGCCAAAGGACCAAAATATCGTGAGCCTAGGGCAATCAACTGGAACCATAATTTCAAAACAATTATGGATTCAGTTAAAGACTATGCCAGAAAATGGGCCAAAAAAGAACATGAAAAAGAAATTGACGATCTTTCTGAGTGGGTAAAGTCTGTGAGGTCGTTGGTTTTGAAAAGGATTAACTATTTGAAAGGCTCGATGAGCACCAAGGCAACATCTATTTTCAACAACCCTGATGTTGTGAAGACATTGTCTACTTTACATGACAAATATGTTGTCGTACCTGCTGATAAAGCGCCTAACAACATCATTTTCGTATGCAAAAGACATTATATTGATTGTTTAACAGCTGAATTAGGGGTTGGTTGTACTAGCAAAAGCACCACATATACAGCAACAACACTGTCAAAGGAGGAAATAATCAACAATCATAATTCTGTAATTTCTTCCTTTGGCATTTCTGTTGACAAAAAGAACGATGACGTTCGATTCTTGTATTGGATTCCAAAGTTACATAAAACTCCATACAAGCAACGATTTATTGCTGGGTCATCCAAATGTACAACTAAGCCTCTTTCAGTTTTGTTAACATCAATATTGACGGCAATAAAATCAAGCCTTCAAAAGTATTTCGATTGTTGTTACTCTAGAAATGGCGTCAATCAAATGTGGATTCTCAAAAATTCTAAAGAACTGATGGAAAATCTCCATTCTAAGTCATTTTCATCATGTAATAGCATTAAAACGTTTGATTTCTCTACATTATATACTTCAATTCCACATTCACAATTAAAATCTCGTTTGGCACAGCTGATTAAACGTAGCTTTATCAAAAAGAATGGAAAACGCAGGTACAAGTATTTGGTAGTCGGTTATAAAAAGACTTACTTTGTCATCCAAGAGTCTAGCAAGAAAAACAAATTTACAGAAGATCAAATAATAGAAATGCTCAACTTTCTAATCGACAACATATTTGTACAGTTTGGTGGACGTGTTTTTCAGCAAACAATAGGTATCCCAATGGGCACAAATTGTGCACCATTGCTTGCCGATTTGTTTCTTCATTCATATGAAGCAGACTTCTTACAATCACTTCTAGACAAAAAGGACCGCAAACTTGCTTTATCCTTCAATTTCACATTTCGTTATATTGATGATGTCCTTTCACTAAACAATCCTCGATTTGGTGACTATTTACATCTCATATATCCGAAGGAACTTGAGGTAAAGGACACTACAGATTCTAGGAGGTCTGCTTCATATTTGGATCTATTTCTCGAAATTGACACACAAGGAAGGCTTTGTACAAGGCTCTATGACAAACGTGATGACTTCAACTTTCCAATAGTTAACTTTCCCTTTCTGTGTAGCAACATTCCGTCCGCTCCAGCATATGGAGTTTACGTATCACAATTGATTCGTTATTCCAGAGCATGTGGTGAGTACAACGACTTCCTTGATAGAGCTACACGGCTGACAAGCAAATTGTTAACACAGGGGTACGTTGCTCCCATGTTGTTGTCATCACTCAAGAAATTTTACGGACGACATCATGTGCTTGTATGCAAATACGGGATTTCTATCTCTCAGATGAGTACAGATGTTGGTTTGACATAGAGTTTTGTAATGTCATCCTTTCCGGATTTGACCAACACTTAATCGATCTTTGGCAACGTGACGGGTGTGCTATAGCAAGCAGGAACTGCTTACTCTTCCGGAGCACCTGAGTTCACTCTCGTTTCGACTTGAGTTCGCGTTGCTGAATGCGGTTTTGTTGTTATGTGTGTGTGTTTTATGTTGTTATGTGGTTTGTGTTGTTGTGATGTTTTTTTGTCTGCCGGTTTTGTCATGTCTTCACGGTTTTATGATACTGATTACCCCTTTGGTACACCTTTGCTTCATTTAACTTGACAGCTCTTCTGTTCACCGGGCATGCTACATGAACATGCACTTATTTAGTGGAATTACAATTAAATATACATGGCGCGCGTCAGGAGTAGCAAAACTCATTGTCTTGAACTTTTTGTAATTTTTTTTCAAGGCCGAACCAGAAGCTTTAATTTCTGATTGGCTCAATGAGTTTTTATATTTACTGCAAAGAAAATAATCCTAATTTATACAAAATACTTAACCTCCATAACTTGTAAATTCTGTCTGTTCCAATAGAAAATTGTTTCCCTTTTGTAGGTTTGTAGGAAAACTCTCTAAAAGAGTAATGAAATTGAAAAAAAATTATATATGATATTTTTTTTCTGTGAGTTTTTTGTTTTGTTTACTCGATTTCGAAATTTCAATTTCTATTTTGTATCAATATTATCAGACAAATCCTATAAAGTGTTGCAAGGCTGTAAAATATCAAGCCATTTGCTACTCAATATAATTGTAAAAAATCATGGAAATTGTGATGTGATTAACAGTAATATGTTGTTAATTATTTGACCCTAATTCCTTCATACTTTCTTAATATTTAAAGATAAAGCTTTTTGTAGAAATATTTGTTTTGATGTACGCAGATGACACTGTAATATTTTCTAATACTGCAGAAGGGTTACAAAAAAATCTTGAAATATTCAGTAATTATTGTGATCGATGGAAAGTATCCATTATTTGTTCTAAATCTAAAATTGTTATATTTAGTAAAAGGAATAAGCAGGGGCACCAAAGGGGCATTCGAGTGTCAAAAGTCCGAAAAGGCAACGACAAAACCGGTAAACATGAACAAGAACAGCACAAGGAAACACAAAACATAAAGACAACCGAACAGAAATCAACAACGCGAACTCAAGTCGTAACAAGAGTGAACTCGGTTGCTCCGAAAGAGTAAGCGGTCCCTGCCTGCTATAGCACACCCGCCGCGCTGCCAATTTCCAAACTTAGAAATCCACCAGTATTTACACTAAATGATGAGATTGTAGAGATTGTTGATAGTTATTCATATCTTGGTTTAGTTATGAATCATAATGGTTCTTTTGTAAAAGCTAAGAAAAAAAACTTATTGACCATGCAAGAAGAGCTCTGTTTGCAGTTTATAGAATGATAACAAATCAACCTATTTCAATAGATTTTCAACCGAAACAGTTTACTGTCTAATTGAACCTATCTTATTATATGGGGCAGAGATAAGGGGCTTTGAAAATTTAACAGATTTGGAACGAATTTATGTACAATTTTGCAAAAAGATTTTACAGGTTAATTCAACTACGCCATGTTCTATGATATTCGAGGAACTTGGTTGCTATCCTTTAGTAATGCTCTTCATAATCATATATAGTGTTTGGCTTTTTCAATATTTTTGGTGGAGTGCCTCTGATGAGTCTTGAATAGACAAAACGCGCGTCAGGCGTAGCAAAATTTATTGTCTGGAACTTTGTTGTCATTTTTATTTCGAACACACGTGAAGGTTAGCACTGCTGGTGGAGTTTTAATTCCCCGAGGTTAGCCCGCTCCGGCATCAGCACTTTTGTGTTGGAGAATACATCAAAGTTTTAAATTATCAGTTTAAATTTCAAAATTGTCTAAACCCTGAGGTTCTTCCTGCCCCAGACATAGATTGATCATCTAAGTATTAATTTGGTTCCCCTATTCGGTATTATTGGTTTTACTGTTCTATGCTCTTCATAATCATATAGTGTTTGGCTTTTTCAATATTTTTTGGTGGAGCGCCTCTGATGAGTCTTGAATAGACGAAACGCGCGTCAGGTGTAGCAAAATTTATTTTCTGGAACCTTTTTTGTCATTTGTATTTGTATTAAATATGATTAAGATGAGAATTATATCTTACTGGAATAGGCAGTTATCTAATGAAAACAAACTAAGCTTTTGTTGTACTCTTTATTGCATAAATTACATGTCAATGGTCAAGCAAATTTCAACTGGACTGCTTTTGTACAAAATTCATTTAATGAAGCTGGTTTTAATTATATTTTTGTTTCCAAATTCCCACTATGAACAGCCTCTGTTGAATTACTATAACACAAAGATCTATTACACAGAAATGGTTTTCAGATTGAGATAACTCTCCAAAAAAATTTTATAAGCTTGTTAAAAAAGATTTTAAATTTGAAAAGTATTTCACAAGGCTTTAAAAGCTGTTCCAATATTTAACTTCCAATATTTAAAATTTATTGAAATGACAGAATAACAATCTATGTGAATTGCGACAAAAGTACCTAAATATTATTGGGCTTCGGCTATATCATACAAGATGGATGGAATTTTCATGTTTTGTAATACAAATGTGATTTCTTGTATATTGCCAAGTTAATAAAACATTTGACAAAACTTATGAAATGTTATAACATGTTTCTATGTATGTTCATTTGTCTGTTTAGTTCGTCATTTTCTGTACCAATATTATTTATTGTACCTCATGTTACACTGTATTGTGTCTGAGCGTTGTCAATAACAGTTGAAGTTTAGCGTATGTTCTCATTTTAACCAAGGAAATTAAAAGATTAAAAAAAAGAACACTGTCCTTTTAATTATAAAAAAATACACTATTAACTTTTCAAGGAAATAATGAATAGATGTTAAATAATAAGTTCGGTTTTAAGATACGACTGTAAAATTTTACTGGACACATCAAATAATTCCATGCCAATCGTACTCTTTCGCGAATGCTAACTTCTTTCTGAAACGAATTGTTTGATAAGATTAAATTGATATATTGGTTTTTTTAAATTTGTTTTTACCAAGATCAAAGTTTAGTCATTTTTAAATCAGCTCAAAAATGATTTCGAAATGTAATTTTTTAGAGATGCCTATATCAAGTCATGAACATTGCTGGATCAATCTTTTCCGGCATGTTTTTGCCTTCTTTTCTTCTCTTGCATTAAGTCTGATCACCCAAATTCAGTTAAAACCTTTTTGTGATTGTCTTTCAAACATTTTTCAAACAGCACAGCCTATCGTTTAAAAAGGAGATTGATAGAGACTATGCCTCAATCGGAAGATGATAGTTCATTAAATTAACTTCTTTGTTCTGATAAAATAAAACTCCATTTCATATTTTGCCTTTATATTTCTGTTTGAATGACGGTTGCACTAGACCTTCAAAGATAACCGGATTGAAAGTTTATTTTGATGAAGAAGAAAGAGACGTGTCAGGATGATCATATTCTTAGAAGTTTTTTCGGTGTTGTCATGTTGCGGAAAATTTTTTTTTTTATTCTCATCCGTAGGAGTTTTGAAAAAAAATGTTTTGAATACTCTTTGATTAATTCAAAGTTAGGTTTGAATAGTTTTAATATTTAATTGACTGAGTATGGTGCCTTTAACCGGACGTATAAGCTTGTCAGAAATCCGCACCCAATACCACGGAAAGCGACATTGATTTCCTATTTTAGGAATTTTCATTAAAAAATACAATATTGATAGTTATTTTATTGATATGATTACCTAAATATTCCCAGCTATGAGATTTAGTAAATGTAACGATTTTTTTTTAAATTAGGACTTCGGGCATATCTTAATAATTGACGCTATAACTTTTCCATTATATCACTAGAGGTCATTTTCTTCATCACGAAATGACAGTGCGAGAACCTGTCATTCTATGTTCGCGAAACAAGACCCCCCAAAAGCGATGTATTGTCTACAAAACAAATGACTTGACTGATTTAGCTTGAGCTTATTAGGTTTAACCTGCATCATATTATTTTAGTTCAATGAACGGATGTACGATGTTAGGTTCACTGGTTACGTTGTTTGGAAAATAACAAGACGGAGGCGGAATTAAACTTGGTACAATTTATAAATTTGACACAAGAAACCAACACGATGATGATTTTAATTGGCTTTATGTTGGATTCTTTGCTGATAGTATAAAACAATTATTGAAAAACATGTTTTGATCGAAATTACGGATAAAAGGTCGGATTGATTCATTTGTTAAAGTTATTGTACGTTACTCCAACAAGATAAATTTTCGTTCGATTGCACAGAAGCGGTCAGACTATTTACATTTTAAATCCTTATCCGTTCCCCTTTATACTTTTTTCTTGTTGAAAGAAATGCGTTATTTATTGTTGCAAATATGACTAGCTGAATTGTATTGAAAACTTATAAATACTAAATACTAAAGCGTGCAAAACGCCAATTAAGGATGTTGGAGGGTCAGCTTTTGAGATTTTGTATATTTTTGTCGGAATCCTCGGTTTTTTTCCATCAAAATAAGGCAAACAAATTTGCACGGTAACCCCTATTTTTTGTTTGTGTTAGGTCTTCATTACATCATAAATATCTGTTTTACAGGTTTATTTCAAGTTCTAATCACTTTTTCATAGGTTTAAACATATAAACTATGCTAATCATAAAGCTATGATAAAACCAGAGAAAACCTTTTCCCGCCAAATTATGAAATCTTATTATCTTTTAAACGAGCACGGTAACCTATCAAAATTTTTAGCTTATTTTGTATTTTTAGTTTTCCCTTATGATTTAAGGCCTTAATTTCAAAACCTCATCACTTTCAAAGTCACCCTCGGACATCCTTAATGTAGTTATACCATGTAATACGTATTACATGGAGTCATCTCTTAGTGACAAACATTTTAAAATACACTATAGAGTTTTCTTAAATGACAGTCCTAAGTGAAATAAAAAAAATTTGGAAGTAACTTATATTTACTTAGATAAGATAGTTGCCTTAGGTACATGTAACAACCATATTTTTTTTCAAAAATATGGTTTCTTATTTTGTGTGTCTATCTATATTAGATGACGGTGTTCACCTTTGCAAAATTCAAGTTTAAAGGTTAATAAAGGTAATAACAAAACTACCGAACTTGAATGATCAATCTCATTGTCCAGAGAAAATGACAAAAAGGAATCAGTCATACCGGAGAATTGGTGGATCGCAATGGTCCTGACTTGGTACAGGCATTTCAAACGAAATAGTGGGCTAAACCAGGTTTTATGTCGCCACGCTAAACCTTCCCTCTTCCATTGCGATCTTAGGATCCGGTAATGACCATAGAAAACAACATTGTTGTGAGACACAATAGGGATATTGAGGTGATCGACCAGTCAAACACTAATTAAAACAATTAATCACCATATCTTTAAACTCAATTTTGAACTCGTATGATATATATTTATATCATCATCTTATATTTAATGGTGTTTAAAATTTAATTTCACTGCAGCATTTTGCTTATTCAAATTTTATGCAGATGTATAATTGTAAGTGTGTGGTTGTATATGAATTGACCTAAAATTGTATTTGTGTAATACATTTAAAAAAAAAATAAAACGATTGTTTGTACCATTTTGATCCTCAAAATCTTTTTAATGGCAATGTTCAGAAGTAGTTTGGTTTGTTTATTTTAAAATAATAGATTCATAACAATAAAGTGTAATGGGTTCCCATATTGTCCAAACCTCTCGCTCTCATCGATGTCATTCTATTGATAACTTTTTCAAAACATTTTTATGGGTATTTCATGTATTTGGGCAAGTCTCACTTTTTTATGGATAAAATAAATTATAAATACACCTTTGTGTAGTCAGTTTTCCAGAGATAGTTGTTCTTTTTGACAGTTTGGTCTTGTAAAAATTTTAATCTGAGCACCTGCGATTTAAATATGCAGCATGTTTACATATGTAAAGTAAAAGATTTGTTCACAGATTTTTCAATATTTTGCAGTGTTATAATTTTCTTTGTCGTAAACCATCCTTTATTCAGAACATTTATGCAATCCTCCACATCGCATGTAATTACAAGATAGAAAGAGGAAAAATAAAGTTTTAAGTCAGCACAAAGGAATTACATGTTTCTCAGAGCAGAAATATTATCTCATTGATGTGTAAATCAGGGATTTATTGCAACTGTACACGAAGCCATTTATTTGAGGCCTGTCAGTTTGACATGCAGCATTTGTCACATTCCATTACAGTTCAAGGAGATTCGGTAAAATTCAATCATTAGAAGCATCTGCATTTTTCAATCATAATTTGAAACTTATAAAAGACTGTGATCATAACGGTTGTTCAAACTTGAAACATTCATCATAAATAATTTGGGAAAATTTTGGTCTATAGATGTCGATTCAAATTAATTTTAGTTAATACACATACAACTGTACCCACGTTAACAATGTAAAATTTTGCATTTAGTGACAAGAAGTTAATCTTTTTGTACTCAATATTGAAAATATTTGAAAGAATAGTCATTTTGTACTACCGGACCCTCGGATAGCAATGGAAGAGAGAGGTTAAGCGCGCCATAAAACTTGGTTTAACCCACCATTTTTTAATGACTGTATGAAGTCAGAACCTTTGCAGTCTTTATTTTTTTCGATGTGTCTTCCTTGTTTTGTCTCTTTCCTTGGACATTAAGATTGATCCTCAAAATTTGTTAATTTGGTTATTACCTTTTTTGAATAAAATAATATCCAGTGCTCAGATTTGTTAATTTTTATGGATGAAATTTCTAGTTATATTACAAAAAAAACCTTTTACAATCGTTCAGAGCAATTTGTGTTGACGTTTAATATATTTTAAGCTCGAATGGTTTCATTTAACCATTAATATTTAATGATACCCATATTCACCTTAAATTTATCGGAACATTTTCTCGAACAAATATTTGAGAACATGTGCAATATATCATAACATGAGAAACTATATATCTATTTTTACTCTTATGTAGGTATAAATTGTCACAAAAGTGCTTAATTGAAATTTATTTATATAAGTATTTATGATATCGATGACAGAATACCCCTAATTCATGACAATGCTGTATGCTAACAATTTGCCTTTAGTAACTTGACTATTTTCATTTCATATTACATTAAAACAGTTTTTAAAAAATCTGTATAGATTGATTTCGTAAATATTTCATTTAGATTATATGACGTCAAAAACAAAAGCTCGATGATACTAATTTAACGATATTACCCATGCATGGCCACTATGAAGGCTACAGTTGTTGTTTTGTAAGAACATTTATACTTATGATAGAACACAAAGATGTACCAAAGGGATAATCAAACAAATTAGATAGACAAAAAATCATTGCAACCCAAGAAACCACACATAAAAGTAATTGATGTTTGCCTGAAAAAAGCAGAAGTACCAATGGGGCGTCCAAATGTCAAAAGTCCGAAAGTGCAGAGACAAAACCAGTAAACACCAACAAGAACGGGGCAAAATAAGACAACATGTAAAACATTGAAACACAAAATAGTCTTCCTTAAGAGTCAATTTTGAGATGTAGATCTAAATATGAAGCAGACTTCCTAGAATCCGTTGTGTCCTTTATCTCAAGCTCCTGGGGATATATGAGACGGAGAAAGTCACCAAATCGAGAATTGTTTAGTGAAAGGACATAATCAATATATGGAACGTGTGGTTGAAAGAGCGAGCTAGTCTACGGTCTTTTTTGACAGAGGAGATTTTAAGAGGTCTGCTTCATATGAATGAAGAAACAAATCAGCAGGCAAAGGTGCACAATAAGTGTCCAAATATAATCCCTATTTTTTTGCTGAAAAAACACGTCCACCAAATTGAACAAATATGTTGTCAATAAGAAAGTTGAGCATGTCGATTATTTGGTCTTCTGTAATTGTTCTTTTTCTTAGATTCATTGATGGCAAAGTAAGTCTAGTTATAATCAAAAAACGAATAAAAATGGCAATATAAGTCCTATTTTCAATACATCTCAAAACTATCAATTGATCATCAAATGATATAAAACATACTGAGTAAATAATGAAATTATTCATATGAAGTGTTTGGGTTTTTTATGAGGCAACATAGATACAGTACATACACCCGTTATACATATTTTATCGGTTTCGATACGAATAATTTTATGTATTTTCTTTAAACCTGGATCTTGAGTTTACATCAAAGCAGCAAGGAACAATCACTAGTCACATTGAAAACTTCTGACTGTTTTTCTGACTGTTTTTTTTTTTTTATAAATTATCGTTTTATTTTCTAAGTTTTTTTCGAGTTGCATTTATTCCACATCTGAATATCTTTCATTTATGAGTATCTGTTTCTCAGTAGTTCCATTAGTTTTTAATAAACTTTACAAAGGAAGCGCAAGAGGTACTAAATAGTCATCCGAATGTCAAAAATCTCAAATGGAAAAATCAAACCATTTGATACGAAAGAAAACATCACGAAGAAACAGACAACATAAAACTAAAATAACAAAAGAACAGAGCAGCAACAAACAAAGAGAAATCAAGCCATAACGACAGTGGACTCAGGTGTTCTAAAAAATACGCAGTTACTGCTTGCTATAGCCGAAAAGTCGCGCTGCTTTTGGTTAATTGAGCGTGTCAAATCCGATAAAAAGGACAAATCTAAGTCCTATTACAAACCAACATCAGACTCATACAAAAAAACCTAACTGCTTACTCTTCCGGAGCACCTGAGTTCACTCTTGTTTCGACTGGAGTTCGCGTTGTTGATTGATATTCAGTTGTTTTGTGTTTCCATGTTTTACATGTTGTCTGTTTTTGTCCTGTTCTTGTTGGTGGTTTACTGGTTTTGTCTCTGCCCTTTCGGACTTTTGACATTCGGATACCCCATTGGTACCTCTGCTTCTTGTTTGTGAGCCCATAGTGTCTTCCATAAGGGTGAACTCAACAAGCGATTAGAAACGTAATCCTCTGCGAACATTTTTACGTAAGACGCCACCACTACCGAGGAAATCGATGTTAGTATCCTATGCACTGAAATAGCTATCAGTTGTTAGACTCTTTTTAGGGCTTTGACTAGGACGCAACATATCTGGTCTTTAATTTTGATACATGTCTGGAATTCTAAGCATAAAATATATAGCAGTTTGCTCTCCAGAGAAACAAATTCACAAAATTTAGAAACGACGAAGGATCAAAATGTCGACTATCCTTTGATTAAGTAAGTAAACATCATGGCCTTCATTTTTGTACTTTGTTGGTTTTTTTTTGTGTAAATTGAGTTAAATTGGGCAAATATAATAAACGTGGTTAAACAGTTATATTAGTGATTCCAGCTTGTTATATCATGATTTGAACACTTACATATAATGAAATAGTAATTTCTTATATGTTGGATATATTTGTACGCTTGGCTCTATTGTGGTTTCAAGGTCACGCATCTTCATTGTATTTGCAGCGTGTTGTTCAAGTATTTTTAAGAAAGTGGAATATCTGAATCTTATGAATATTTTTTTAGATGAAATACATATGTCTAAATACGCAGTTACTGCTTGCTTTAGCATACCAGTGGCGCTGCTTATGGTCAATCTATCGTGTCAAATCCGATTAAGAAGGGCAAAACCAAGCCCTATGACAAACTAGCATCAGCACTCATAAATTAGCATATTTGTCTGTTAGTCCATGTTGTCTTCCATAATGGTGGACTCAACAATCGATTAGACACGTATCCTCTGCGAAATGTTTGTGTAAGACGCCACGCTCTATTGCAGAAGTCGATATAAGTGCTTTGAGCGCTGGAATAATTGATCAGGTGTGAGACACCTTTTAAAGTAACACACAACATAGCAGGTGTTTGTATTTTTGAAACATGTCTGGAATGTTAAGCTCGAAATATAAAGCAGTAAACTTGTTAGGCTAACAAGTTCGCAAAAATTTAAAAGCAACGAAGAATCGAGAAGTCGATTATGGTTTTATTTAAGTAGGTTAGCATCAACGCCTTTTTGTCCTTCTATCCTCATGCGTTTATTTGGTTAAATGGCTTCTATAAGGACAATTATATATTACAGTTGACGTATATTTTATAGTACATATAATAAACGTTGTAATACAGTTCATTTCACAGGAGCACTTCAACTTTTGGTGTTAGTCTAGATTCATATACTTGTTATATCAGGATTTGAATCAAACATAATATGAAATTTTAAGTTTGTATTGTTGAATTGTTTGTACGCTTAGCTCTATTGTTGTTTCAAGGTCGCGCATATTGATTGTATATTCAGCGTGTTTACAATAAAACCTTGAATTAATAAAAATGTTTGCATGGAATACATAAATAGTTATAATGTTAAATTCATTTGATTTATACATTAAATTGTTTAATTCTCCTTTATTTTTAAGTTATACAATCTTTTTAAAATAATATGTTTTTTTCAATTTTAATACAATAAGAAATAGTTTGCTTCTGGAAAAATTATATTTCCACAACGTTCAAAAAAATTTGAGATATTATATCGTTTATATGAACTAGCTTTGTTATCAATAAGTTGAACAATAAACATGCATGATTTGCATTTTTCGTTAACCGATTAAGGTTTGTTCTTTCTCTTTTAATGCTGAATAGTCAACGTTCCAGTTGTATTTGAAAGTTTGATTTGAGCTGTCATTTAACTTAAAACTTTTTCACCAGGAATACCTATAGTAAGGTAAAGCCATATCATATGTATTCAGATCATAGATAGTTCCTTAATTTGAGTTTCCCTTAAAGCTTTATCCATATTTTATTACAATCTAACATTAGAAAACACATACATTTTCCTATCTAATTAAAAAAAGGAAAGTTTTTTTGGAAAAGAACAAAAAAAAAACCTTTTGGCTTAAGTGTGCTAATGGATATCTACTTATTACATTCAAATTTATCTATTAACTGAAAAATTGAGTGTAATTTCAAAGATCTTTTTTCAGTTATGATATTTTCTTCTGAATTCTCAAATTGAATCCACCCTTTTAATTTAAATGGGATGGGCAGGTTTGTACAATTAGAAATAGTATAATTACAATTAATTGTTCTACTAAGGTGGTCATAAAACTTTATATGATGGGGAAAAGTATACGTGTACAGAGTAAAACTGCATGTTTGTAACAGATATTTTTTTACATCAACTGGAGAAGATGTAAAAACCTTGTTAAAGATATATATATATTTTTGTCTTTAAGGTTTATATCCTAGTGGTACCAAGTCAGTGTTAATATGCTTAAAGCATTGAGCTTTAAATCTATCTTTGAGTTCAAATTGGGGTACTGTAGTTATTCTAGAGTCTAAATTCATTTTTGCATTTCATCTTTTCTTAGAGTCCTCATATGAAAACAATAACCAATAATAAAATCATTGGATTCTGTATTAGACTTTGTAAATCACATTCGCTACTTTGGAAAATGGAAATCAGTGTTCAAAACGAACATCAACCATTTAGTCTAACTAAATACATAGCAGTGTATTATCGAGCAAAAAAAATCGTTCTGACCATCACGTATCGTCAAATAGTATAGTAATAAAAAATCTGTCCATGTTATGTTTTAGTGGCTTTGACTGTATGTGCTTAAATAGTCACCTAATTGTTTTTGAATGGAGTCTTACAGCGGCATGGTGTATTTTTTGTACATGTAACTACAGAACAATAAAATTTAACTTGTGCTTAAAAATAAGTTTATCCAAATGTTGTCAAATGTAGATAGTTAGCAATTTTATACAAATGTAATTACCTTATGTCTACTGGTGTACTTTGATTTTTGATATTGATAGTATTTGTTAGGTATTTTTAGAATTAATCTCCCATGCATTCACGTCATTTTATACGAAAGTCTTGAAAAACAGCCGTCATAAATGCTATAAATACTTAATGTGAATTTTCATCATTAGTTGTTTTTTTAAATTACTAAAAAAAACGGTAGCCGTCTGTAACTGGCAACAATAAAAGAACCAGTTAGGAACAAACAATTGATAATCAAGATCTATTGATTGTAACATATTTTTCGGGTCAAACTATTGGGTTTTAGCTATCCATCGTTTTCCCAAACTATCAGATCAAGAAAAAAAATCCTAGGCTTGATTTTATTTTTAAAAAATCATATAAACAATAGATACAAAATACAAGATACAAGTATATGTAAATGGACAAATAAATGGAACGAATATTTGATATTCTAAAAACCAGAAAATAAAATTCAACATCGAATTTGTACTATAGTGACCTTTTACATGTTTCCTTTTTCTTCTCTCTGTTGAAATTTTGAGTCAGGTCTACATAAAAAAAGCCAACAAGGGACAGACAGATATTACATGTAACTACTTGTATTATTAAATCGTAATATAGTTCAGGGATGGTAAACTTCGACCTTTTATCAATAGAGGAAAATAATTTTGATTTCAATAAAAGATCTCCAAGTCAAACCTCTTCAAAATTAATAAGATAAACAACATCACTACAATATGCAGATTTAACCAATATTTTACTTGAACGTTTATGCTTCAACTGTATAATGTCTCAACGTAATATATCACGCAATGTTAGCTCTTATGATAAATTGTCAAAATATTGCATCGCATTAAAAACTTGCTAGATTACACAAAATTGTTCAGCAATTATTTAGATAAACGCTTTTCTTTGGGGAAATAAACAATCATCAAAAGTGACATCATAATTTAGATTTTGTCACCCTGTAATGAATTGTACTGATAAAACATAAAATAATTGATAACTAATGTCCATTTCCTCTTTTGATCAACGCAATGATAGAGATAAAACACACTGATGAATTTTAATTTCATGTGTAGGAATGCTTTTTATGGCAGACAAAAATAATTTAGCAGTCGGTTCACATTGCTAACGTTAACCAACTTATGCTCCATCGCCTTAAAATGCATATCAATTAATTTTATCCATAAGATTTATTTGTAGATTTGTAGATTTCAATCAAGTGTTCGGCAATAAAATCAGACAAATGCTGTGCTTTGATGACATGACTTATTTTCAATGCACTCTTTTAAGTCTAACAAGGCTAGACGCTACAATGAAAGAATTTATCATCAGATACTGTGATAAAATTTTCGAAAATAGTGGAATAAATCATTTTTGGAGTGTTAAAAATTCTCTTGATGTTTTAGACAAACTTCGGGCATTTGAAAATACTTTTCAATCCGTAGACAGCTATGACTTTTCCACTTTATATACTAATCTACCTCACAATCTTATCAAAAAGAAATTTGAATATTTAATTAATTGGTGCTTTGACAAATCTAAAAGTGACTACATCTGTTCTAAAGTGTCACAAGTATTTAGTAAATCGTTTTTTAGTAACGAAACCCACAAAGGTTATGTTAATTGGACCGACATAGAAGTTATTACTGCATTAAACTTTCTTTTAGATAATATTTACATCCGGTTCGGTAAACACATATATCGCCAAGTCATTGGAATGGGAACCAATTGTGCTCCACTCATAGCTGATCTGTTTTTATAGTGTTACGAATCACAGTTTATGGCCAAGCTACAAAAAGACCCAAACAAAAACCACCTTATCAAAACTTTTAACAATACATATAGGTACTTAGATGACATACTTGCTCTAAACAACCCCACATTCTCAAATTTTATAAATGATATATATCATAAAGAATTAACCCTAAATAAAGCAAACTCAACCGACAGTAGATGTCCATTTCTAGATTTGGACTTAAGCATTATCAATGGTAAATTACACACTAAAGTATATGATAAACGGGATGACTTTTCATTCCCAATAGTAAATTTTCCGTTTCTTGAAGGAGACGTACCATTAGCTCCAGCTTACGGGGTATACATTTCACAATTAGTCAGGTATGCTCGCATTTGCAGTGATGTGTCTGATTTTAATGATAAAAACCGTTTTATTACAGAAAAATTGCTAAAACAAGGTTACCGTTACCACAAATTAGTCAAATCTTTTACAAATTTGCACATAAATATGGACATCTCATCGAAAAATTTGATTGTACACGTAGATTTCTAATTGTTAAAGGAATATCTCATCCTGACTTTTATAGCAATGTAGTTTATAAAGCACAAAAATTCAAAAACAACCTTATGAAAATTAAAAACTGGCTTAAAAACCTTTTGAAAAAGGATACGAATTCAATGTTTTAGTAAAATCTTTGGATTTGGTATGTTTTGGCAGAAATATTGATAGCTTGATAGTAACTTTAAAACGTTAAATTTTCACTTTGTATCCACTGTATTATTTATAAGCACCACAGCGATCAATTATGTCGGTTCTGTATGGTGATACAACTCTTAATCATTCATTGTTTTGACGTGGGGTGTCGGATTTAGAACTGATGTATTTGATTCTTTTACATCAATCGATAAATGTTTCTTAGCTAGTTGTCAGTAACTTCGATTGTTCTCAAGAGAGTTCCTCCTTGTCTTGTTGTTTTCGTACAGTATTTTGTCTTAGGTTCTCTCTTGTTGAATTGAACTTTTGTCGATTGAGTTTTACAGAGTGTTTTATATGTAGCTTTGTGCAAGCTTATCAATAGGGGGAAGGTTGGATCCAAAAAACTAGTTTAACCCCGCCACATTTTATATGTGCCTGTCCTAAGCCAGGAAACTTTGCCAAAGCCTTTGTTTGTCCTTGTCATTCTATGTTAACTGTTTTATGTCAAGAATTGAGTCTTTCGTTGATGATTTATGGATTGGTTTTAATACTTTTGTATTGTATTATAAGTCTTGGGCCAATGCAAGACGGTAAGCAGTGACCTATGGTCATGTTGAAGACTGCTTGCTGTTTTCCGTTGTGATTTTTTGATTTGCTGTTTGTTTATGTTTGTTGTGTCGCGTACACTTATTCCACATCTCAATATCGTATATTTAAGCTATTCTATATGCTAGGTCACATGTAGGAATGTAACTGATTTTCAAACAATGAGGTCTTAAATGCATTTTTTTATTGTCTTACACTAATATGTATCTCGAAATAGTTTCAAACGTAACTTCTTCCTTTTCCTGCAGATGGTCGATATCATTACGATGAACAATCCTGAAAGCTTTATTAAAATTCATGGAGCTGTTTAAAACGAGTTGTGTCGACTACAAACGGACACACGGACGAAGACCATAACTTGATCCTTTCGTTGCGTTGCAGCGAGGAAAAATTATTAAAATATTATTCATTGCGCTAATGAAATACAAGTTAAGCTTAAACCGAATAATGTTTTTAATCATGTTAATTTTCACCTAGATAGACACGCAATCTTTGTACATCAAAACAATAAATGGGAAACACAGTTCTACTAAAATAAGCAAAATTACCTTACGGAAATAAAAGAATATTGTTGTCGCTATATTGAATCATCCTAGAAGCACAACTTAAAAAAATATAACAATGAAAACAGTTGGTTCGTTAATTCTTTGACGTCACGATATTTTAATCACTTACAACTATGATAAAAAAATGCAAATTATTTGTCAATTGTTTCTGTGCGGAAACGCTATAGTATCAAGCGGAGATTCTCTAATTATGAACTATTAATGTAATTGACGAAGCTTAATTGTACCAATGTGGCATTCAACTATCGTAAGTCCGAAAAGTTCAGAGCAAAAGGTTATACCGTCATTACGTAGCCTTTATTTTCTATTTACAACTTTTCATTGGCCATTGAACAGTACGGTGTCTATGTTCTGGTAGTTTGCCAAAGGGAGAATGGCATTCTTTACAAAGCACAAATTGTTAACAATGTTAGCTTCTTTGTAATCTGTTTTAACTCTGATGATGATTAAGTGATGATAAGGTCTCCTCTTTCAGTCGTTATAGCAATACACGTTATCATTTCAGAATTCATAAAGCATCATTTAAAATAATTTGATAGTACTTTCTTTAAGTTGGGTTTTAAAATGGATTTTTGCTAGAATGACAGTGAATTATAATACATGTATGAAATAATATATATTCATACTTCTTAATTTGTTAACCAAAACAATTATATTAAAGCCAGAACGCTGTAGAACTTACCATACCTTTCCAATTTAACGATACTCATAAAGCGTGTTTGTTTTCATTTTTAGTATATATGGTATATAGTATCATACTTAAATTTAATATTCAGTTGATTTTGACAACAGGTTACATTTTTTTCAAGTAAAATGAGTATATCGGAACTGCTCCATCAAAACTTTGCTATTTATCATGTTGAGGTTTTAACTCCTTAAAGTACATGAAGTAAAGACCTGATGGTATAACACGTGGTACGCTATATTTGTAAATTGTTAGGATGCCAGGATTTGTACACAAATACTTAATATACATCTCTCAGATGAGAAACTCTGCTGCTTTATCAATGTTTTTTCTTGATTAAGTTTTTACCTTATTAACGATTCATCGCATGCACGTGTAAAAATAGACAAGTCTTCTCGAGAACGGGCTGCAGAAATCACTTGCTTTTGTTTTTTTGTGGTTTTCGCTTTCAAAAGATTTCTATGCTTATTGTGCTTATTGTCTCCTGGAGTCCTCTTCGCTATTCAGTTGTTTCTATATTTCTGTTTTGATGTTGTTTGTAAGCTCTCTTCTTTTGTGTTTTGTGGTTTTGTCTCTGCCCTTTCAGATAATTGACATTCGGATGCCCATCAGTATTTCTGATTCTGGTATTTCTGATTCTTCGAGACAATGTATGCAAACAACATTGGTCATTCTTGCTTTTAAAATGTATCCCTCATACATAGTAATTTGCCGGGGATTGAAACTGAATAAATGGTTTAATGCATGCATTTACTATATATAAAGGACAAAAAATTCCTTTGCAGCAAGATCGAAAGTATCAAATAGGCACCAATGGGGCATTCGAGTGTCAAAAGTTCGATATGACAACGACAAAACCGGAAAACACGAACAAGAACAGCACGAAGAAACACAAACACAAAATCAACCGAACAGAAATCAACAACGCAAACTCAAGTCGTAACAAGAGGGAACTTAGGTGGTCAAGAGGAGTTAGCGATGTCTACCTGTTTATTGTACACCCGTCGTGCCGGTAATGTCCTATTCAGTGTGATCAATCCGGTAAAGGTGGTTAAGGTAGACAAACCTCAAAAGACTAACAAACATCTGCACCCATTTGAGAGATAGAAATCCAATATTTTTCTACGAGCGCAAGGTGTCTACTATTATCTTTTTTGATTTTTGTTTTGTCTAGAAGAGATTGTAAGAATTCTGCTTCATATGAATAAAAAAAAAACAGCAAGCATAGGTGCACAATCAGTGCCTATTGGAATCCCTTTTGTTTGCTGAAAATTACGTCCACCAAACTGAACTGTCAATTATTTGGTCTTCTGTATATTTTTTCATTTTCTAAGACTCATTGATGACAAAGTAAGTCTTACATATATTTGTACCTGTGTTTTCTATTCGTTTTGAAAAAGCTTCGTTTTATCAGCTGTGTCAATCGTGATTTGAGTTGTTCATGCGAAATAGCAGTGTAAAGAACGGAGAAATCAAATAAATCAAACACGTGAAGGTTAGCACTGCTGGTGGAGTTTAAATTCCCCGAGGGTAGCCCGCTTCGGCACCAACACTTTTGAGTTGGAGAATACATCAAAGCTTTAAATTATCCGTCTAAATTTCAAAATTGTCTAAACCCTAAGGTTCTTCCTACCCCAGACATAGGTTGAATATCTTAGTAATAATTTGGTTCCCCAGTTTGGTATTTTTGGTTGTACTGTTCTATGCTCTTCAAATTCATACAGTGTTTGGCATTTTCAATATTTTTGGTAGAGCGCCTCTGATGAGTCTTGAATAGACGAAACGCGCGTCAGGCGTATCAAAATTTATTCTCTGGAACTTTGTTGTCATTTGTATTTCGAACACACGTGAAGATTAGCACTGCTGGTGGAGTTTAAATTCCCCGAGGTTAGCCCGCTCCGGCACCAACACTTTTGAGTTGGAGAATACATCAAAGCTTTAAATTATCCGTCTAAATTTCAAAATTGTCTAAACCCTAAGGTTCTTCCTACCCCAGACATAGGTTGAATATCTTAGTAATAATTTGGTTCCCCAGTTTGGTATTTTTGGTTGTACTGTTCTATGCTCTTCAAATTCATACAGTGTTTGGCATTTTCACTATTTTTGGTAGAGCGCGTCTGATGAGTCTTGAATAGACAAAACGCGCGTCAGGCGTATCAAAATTTATTGTCTGGAACTTTGTTGTCATTTGTATTTGATGCTGTGGCAAGATGACACTAAATTTGAGCTAAGAATGTCCAATAGTTCTTTCGAAGTCTTTAGGATCAATATTCGATTGACACAATTTCTAGAATATGTACAATCGTTATATTTCTGTAGGCCGGATTTTATTGCCGTTAGTATTTAAGTCAACAGAACTGAACGAAATTTAGTGGTACATTTTGATGACCTGTCATGAAGCGCTGTTTGTTTGGATTTTTATGTAATTTAGGAATCCAATACAGGGATGGAATGTACTATCGTTGTTAGCACCAACAGAGAGCCCCAAGGAGGAAAGGACATATTTGTGATTGTCATTATCTACCTCCTTAGGCAGTGTTGTAGCTGTGAATACGTGTGGGTTGCTATTGATGTTATTATTTACCTCCTTAGGCAGTGTTGTAGCTGTGAATACGTATGTGTTGCTATTGATGTTATAACCAACCCCTGGTTCAGCTCTCGAGCACACAAAAATGATGTTACTTGGAGAAAATTGCTTTATGGCTCATTGAGCCTTTCAGAGAATTGATTCTTTTCAAATTCAATGACCTTACAGCTTTAACCCACTCTGACAAAACGTTATTTTTCTCCAGTTTTTTCTTGGCCAATTTTCTGGCATAGTCTTCAACTGAATCCAAAATTGTTTTAAAATTACGGTTCCAGTTGATACGTGTATGCTCACAATATATAGGTCCTTTCGCCAACCCATCGCGAAGTAAGTAATTTTCCACGACGTTCAGGTTACCGAAGAAAATACAGAAACCTTCAAATCGTTTTTTTAAGTATCAACAATATTAAAAAAAATAGGATAATAGTTGCAACCAAAATAGGACGCTGCTTTAGAAAAAAAATGTAAAAAGTACAATTGATCAAAAACTTGTTATCAAATATCAAATTACTTTGACAAATTATAAATATTTGTAACTGAAAAGAGGCTCTACATATTTTGAGACAAAGTTCGTCGGGGACGAAATTACCACTTTTGGCTCTACGTATCCGTGGCGTCTTTTCAGGTCAGAGTAATTTTCCGATTTGAACAGAAGACAGTAAATACAGTGACCACCTTTTTTCTGTCAACCTTTTTGAATATTTTCTGTATACTAATATATTTCATTCGAAGTATTGGCTTTAAAAGTTTGATATTAAAAAACCTACGAAAGACCGGTAGTGCCATAAGTTCTTTCACATTTCTCGACTGGAACTACAAATATCATAGTTCCAAGTTGACATTTTTCACTTCCAAGTTGACATTTCTCCACTCAAAGTTGACATTCCTCAGTTCCAAGTTGACATTTATCGGTTCCAAGTTGACATTTCTCACTTCCAAGTAGACATTTCTCACTTCAACTTTGACATTTCTCACTTCCACGTTGACATTTCTCACTTCCGCGTTGACATTTCTCACGTCCAACTTGACATTTCTCACTTCCAAGTTGGCATCAATGGTTTCAATACAAGACACGTTCACAGGATTGATTATCTCCATGGTCTGCTCAGGTGGGATTATCTTTTTAAGAAAAATAATGTATGATTTATGGTTGATTTACTGTACATCGTCAGCAATTGGTTGAAATTACTACTAAAACAATGACTTATCATGATGATTGACAGCAAATGCAACCACGACTGTTGCCAGACGCTGCAAACTTTTCTCGCGAGAGTTGCCTTGGAACATTTAGTAACATAATTTGATTGTTACTTTCCCTATGCATTGTCCTGTTTATTTTGAAAAGAAATTTAACTACATGTATGGGCATCAAATCAGTCAGTTTATTTTTTTTTAAACATCGAATTTATTTTGCCCCATAGAAAAGCATGTCGAGTGTGCATGCGCACACTCGTCACATCCGGTTAGAAATAAAATCAACCATTAACTTTTGGAAGTTTCTATATATGTGGGACTGTGTCCCATATAAGGCATTAACATGAAATGTCAATCTGTGTGACAAATCCATCGATAAATTTAAAGGATGAATAACAATATTGCAATTACAAAAAAAATAATTCAAATGCATGTTTTATTCATTATGATTTGAATAATAATTGTCTAGAAGTAAGATTATCTTTAAAAGAAGCAATTTCAAAAGATTGAAAGATTGAAAGATTGAAATTTGAATGACTTTGAGATATCTTTACAACAAACTGACATGTGGTGAATGAGAAAACTCTTCTTCAGGACATTCAGGTGATATCAAAACAAAAAGTTAATAAAATTAAATCAAATATCCCTTATATTTTCTATCTGAACATAAAGCAAAATAAAAAATAAAATTTAATGTCATATTAAAAAGGGGAAAGTGACAATGAAAGAAAAAACAACCACAACACCAGATATGCAAAAATTTACAGGCAGCACGCTTCAACCAGCTAATAATCACTTCACTGTGTCTGGTAACTATGTGTACATGTGACAATGGTCAAATATAAAATATAATTCAAAGTAGCGCAAAATTTATTTTATGTAACATCAAATAACTGCGCAAAATAAACAAACAGCTTCCGTCAGTATTTTGTCTATACAGGATATCTCTTTAGATATTCAAAACAGGAATTACGAACCTTCGTTAGAAAAAAAACAATCCCCAAATGTTTGAAGAGGAAGATACAAACAAGGCAAATGAACACTGAATATATAGATCAAATAGGATGTGGAATTTGCAGTTTTATGATATAGGTTATATATCGCAAAACCGACCTCTAAAAAAATTGCATGTCTCAACTACTTTTATATCGACAATACCTATTGAAGATAATATTATGTTTTTCAATACGCAGATAAAATAAGTTCTGCTATGTTTGTACAATGACACCTTTATACTTGCTACGTTTTCAGCAAGGATTATAACAATGAGATTGTTAGAATACATTCTGTTATTTACAATCATGAATTTATTGATTAAAATGTGTGTGTACGCACAGGTTTGTAGTAACAAAATCTGTACACAATCTTACACTAAGTTGACTTGGTGAGTGCATTTCGTTTCCGCTCATGTCCTCTATAACAGGCATCCAGTGGGGATAACGTTTATTACTGTCAAGCAAAAGAAGACTTCTGAGAGCTCTTAAATGAATTGTCAAAACTAGTGACAAGCTCGTGCTTGCTCAAACTGACCTTGTAACAACGATATGTCTGCTCAAAAAGTTCTGTTTAGTGTAATATGAAAGACTTTTATTACATTGAAATAAAATACCAGTGACAGATTCAAAGCCTTTGGTCGAATATTCGAAGTAAAGACATACCAATGGCGCATTCGAAAGTCAAGAAAAGTCCAAAAGAACAGAGCCAAAATTACCAAAACGCGGGTATAAACGGTTAATTTGGATATGCTATATATCGATATTTCAAGGCGTAACCTCTCATCAGTAGCATTTAAAGCAAAACATTGGAAGGTCAAATTCCAAAACTGTTGAAAACGAAAAGTACTCAAAACCAAAACGTTCGAACAAGGATGCCAAATCCAGCACCGAGGATATCAACCATGTGCATTACAAGGAAAAATACCTGGTGATTTTAACAATTTTGAATTTAAACAACAGAAATTTCAGCGACAAAAATACTTGAAATTTTATGGTAAATCATGTAAGACAAGGCTAACGACCAGGCTTGTGATTACCCTCGTAATTGCGTCACGTTTGTCATTGAGTTGTGGTTAAAGTTTTCCTTCGAGTGCCTATTTCGAAATGAAGATCTAATTATAAATATGAGGCAAAATTCCAAGAATCCTATTTCAAGTTCCTGGGGATATGTGTTATTGAGAAAGTCACCAACTTGAAAATTGTTCAGTGAAATGACATAATCAAGTACAGATGGGCACAGTCTTAATCTGTACAAAATTGAACGTAAAGCAGACTTGAGATAAGCTTTTTTGGTCAGCTATACTTTGTAGCTGTTCAAATAGTGAACATTGGTCGGGACAAAGAATACCGTGGTCCACTTTCCAGGTCAGGCTTTCTTTAAAAATGCTTACTGAACATAAGGCAGGTCAGCCTCAGGTCTGGTCAACTGGAAGCAGACCCAAAGCTGTCCAGAGCTGAACTGACCAGAAGACAGACTCGCTTTGGACAGCTTTTTTTTACAGTGAAGAGGACTGTAAATAAACTAATCGGTTGTAAATCTAATCAAAATATAGCAATTTGCAAATTCATTTCATTATTTATTTCAAGTTAATAAATGATTACTAAAATAAAAAATAGTATATTTTTGGGGTTAAAAATATATTATTATTCACTTAAAATTATTTATTTATTTATTAATTTATAAATTTATTTTAGTTCTAGTAACCGTAATGTTGGACGATTTTTTTTCTTTGCTGTTGACCTTTATTTACTTGATAAGGTAATTCTATATTATTTTTTCATGTTTAACATATCTTGGATTTTCATTTATTCTAACAACTGTCAATATATAAATTTTATTTGTCATTCAGTTGACCTTGACCATTGATTTTGTCTGCTTTAATTTGCTTTAATTTGAAGCTGTCCAAAGCGGATCAAGAACTGACCAGACCAGTGGTCAGGTCTGCCCTAAATAAAGGTAATAACAAAACTACCGAACTTGTATGATCAATCTCATAGTCCAGAGAAAATGACAAAAACAAATCAGTCATACCGGAGCATTGGTGGACCGCAATGGTCCTGACTTGGTACAGGTATTTCAAACGAAATGGTGGGTGAGTAAACCTGACCAGAGTGGACCAGACCTGTCCTGTCAAAGCGGTCCTGTGGCCTGGTCCGTTTTGAAAATGAACTTGTAGGCGTTCCACGGTCCACTGAGAGCACACCAAGAAAGTCCAGAGTGAACTTCTGGTCAGCCTTTCTGGTTCACTATGCATGCAGATTAGAACTGGGCCCATGTGTATGACCTTTTCACATGCATTGTTTACAGAAACACTTCTTTTATTTTGTTTCAATGTCATTCAATTTCAGATTAATAAAAAGTACATTTCGGAAAAGACGTGATCTCTTTGTCTTAAGAATAGTACATTAATATATACAGATCTGTATCATGCAACTTCAAAACAAAGGCCAAAAATAAGAAACATTTTTATATCATATGTTGTTCATTTTATTAAGGTTATAACAACATTACAAAACTTGGAGGATCAATCTCAATATCTACGAGAAAAGACAAACATGGAAGACTTAGTAAACAAACGTTTGTGCTCGGAAAATTGTTGCTATCTACATCTTATATATCACCAGGTGCTTGAGATAAAAGACATAACTGATTCAAGGTATAGTAGTGCTTCATATTTAGATCTTTATCTCGAAATAGACTCTCAAGGAAAACTTTCAACAAACTTCTATGACAAACTGTATGACTTCATCTTTGCCGTCTTGTGCAGCAATATTCCATTTGCTCCAGCTTATGGAGTTACGTATCGCAATTGATTCGTTACTCAAGAGCATGCGGTATTTACATCGATTTCCTCAGCAGAACGTCACATTTGACACAAAAATTGTTATTACAAGGTTATGTTGCTCCTCGGTTGATGTCGTCACTCAAAAAATTATACGGTAGACATCATGCACTCATAGACAAATATGTGATTTTGCTCTGCCTTTTTTCACTTGATTTGACACACTGAATTGGAAATTGGCAGCGCGACGGGTGTGCTATAGGTGACAGGAACCACTTATTCATTCGGAGCACCTGAGTTTACTCTCATTACGAATAGTGTTTGCGAAGTTTTGTGTTTTCTTGGGTGTCTTGTATGTTTTTCGTCCTATCCTTCTTTGTGCTCACTGGTTTGGTCTCTGCTCTTTGGGACTTTGACGTTGGGATGCCCATTTGTACCTTTGCGTCTATCCTAGAGCTTCTATAGCAAATAATGATCGCTTCCTTAGTATTTCACCATGAGGTATGACACATTTTATCGCGTTTCCTTTCTATTTTGTCTATAATAAATCCTAATTTAACTTAATTGAGATCTTATGTAATATATTACGCAATGACACACTTTTCGAATTTAAATACATCAAAATTAACGTTTATCACAGAGCAAAATGCTAATTTCCGGTAATACCAAAATGTTAACGACCTCACTACCGGATTACAAAATATACAAAAAGCATGTTGCTGTAGATACGGGCACTGTTAAAATGCTGTCATTTATATCTCAAGTGTTATATCAAAAGATGGGTTGCGATAAGGCCCTATTTTGGTCCATCTGTAGGTGAAAAATAAAAAAGTATTTCATAGCCTGCTACTTTATACCTTATTTTGTAGCCAAATGATTGTACTGTTGACAAAGGCTACTTTTTAATACTTTTGGAACATCACAGCTTGTAAATTCGTATTCAAAATCGACCCATTCTGAACGTAAATTTCATCTTGATTTTAAGAAAATTTCAAGGTAGGGCTTCAATAAATTGAAATTTTGTGCTGATATACAGATGGGTCCAAACCTAACCTGTACAAAAGTGAACCGGGAGCAAACATCTAGTTTACTTTTCTGGTTTGGTTTGGTTTGCTTGACCAAACAAAATAGCAAACCACAGTTTACTCAAAACAAACCGTGGTTTGCTTTTTCTAGTTTGGTTTGGTTTGAAAAGCATGATGAATCTGTGGTTTTCAGAAATAATGTTTCAAATCAGTGATAAGTGTAATATTTGATGGTTCATAGTTTCATCGATTGTCTTTAACAGTATAGATATCTATTTAAGCCTTTTAACGTATGAGATGACTTTAACTGAAGGCAACAACCAAGATACTACATAACCATGTATTAGCAATTTGCATGTCAAGCGTGTAACTCTTTAAAAAATCAATGTATGTCCTACAATGAAAATGACTCTTTTTGTGTATTGCAGTTTATATGCACAAATAGATTAAGAAAATATAATGTGAATACCAACTCTCCTGGTTTGACGAAAAAGGATCTAGTATGTAAATTGATACCCCATGAATAATTATGAAACCAGAGTAAATTCAATAAAAGCAGAGTATAACGGCTGCAAATTTTACGTGTGGACTGAATCAAGCCGTGTTCCTACTGAAGTTTTTTTTTGCGTAAACGTGTGTAGAAGTAGTTTAATGTGTTAAAAACCACAATGTAGTTTGAAAAAAAATTAAAACACTTAATTTGTTCTCATTGATAAACCTAAATTAAATAAATTGACACAGAAATTGTTCACATTATCTAATGCAAGTGTACATGTTATTCAAATGTACAGAAAACATGTACGGATAAATTATCATGATTGTTGATTTGGCGAATAAACATCAAAACATAAAATAAGTATGGCTTTTGATTTATTTATTTTTTCAATTTTTTTTTCAATAGCAATGAAGGTGCACAGATATTTCTGGTTCCTTAGTCCGTTCGTCAATTTGTGGTATTTTTAAAGATACTGCTATACATGCATACTCGTAGTTCCAGGTGGCGAATATGCCCAACACAGCGCCGCAGGTGGTAAAATATGGGACTGGCCTGTCATAATGAAAGCCGGGTCGACCGACTACAAATGTTTAATGTGATACAACGTGTCGAAAAAACTCAAGTTCTACACAGGTTAAAGAACCCTGTTGCTGATCCGATAAGAGTAGGACCCGAAGGATCCCCATGCAATAGGCTACCCATCCTTGTTGTTTTCAGTGACATTCAATTTATAACTCCAATCCCCGATTGGACTGGTGTCCCCATTACCTCCACTACATAATCGTTTCATGTTCATTTTAACACCCATTTCATGTTCATTTTCCTAGTCTCACAAAAAATAAGATCCGAATGGGCAACATCTTTCATGAAGTCCTATTATGCTTTGCCGTACGTATGCATAAATATATAAAAATTATACATACTTCATTTAAGTTCACTCACCCGAAAATGTTGGAATATACGTTTATCCGTTTATATAAAAGAAATACGCGAAATCCATTGTACATTAAACGCGCACAAGGCCTACATTAAGTATCGAATACATATTATGAACACAAAATGTAAACCACATGTTAACGTCGAAATTTAACAGTGTGAACACATTGCTGTTGAATGTTTGTGTGGACGAAATCATAGAATACTATGAGATTTGCTCAGTGTGAATGCGGACTTACTAGATTACTCGTTTGCTTTTTGGAAAGAAAATAATATCATTCTCATATGAAGCCCAACTACAAAACAATGAAAACCAGAGCAATGATCTATGTACAAGTTTTTGATATATCCCGTTTCTGCATCACATTTGATATATCTTGTGAAGTGGCAATGTAATAATCTGTATTATTCGCATTTAACTTAAAAATGACAGCGGTTTTGTTTTGCACTATATAAAAAAAGAACACAAAACAGTAAACATTTTTAGAATCCAAATGAATTGTGTCTCTTTAATGACCACTTACTGTTTTCATTTAGTTTATTCTAAGCTTTGGGCATGTAACGAAATCAACGAAACTGTGAGATGTATTAACTCATTTCTTGTTGAACCTAAAATACTAATCTCAAAACTTTCTATCTATTAAAGATAATTAAACTCAATTATATAAGATGACATATAAAAACATGACTAATTCATACTGTCAAACTAAATGTAAGGATACGAACACTATACCTTATAATTGTGAACGGTTGAGATATCGTCATTTCTTAGATTATATACTTCACCTCTTGGCATTTTGGTCGGTGATGATTCATTAGTCGTCAAACAAATTGTCTTCAGTAAACGATAAGTTTAACATTTCATGGTTCATAGTCACCGATTGTCTTAGTGCAATTTATAATCAATTGAAAAACAAAATTTAGGTCACCAACTTTGCAAGGTCATTAGCCTGTAGATAAGTCCATGACCCCATTTTTCCATTTCAATGTTCATTTATGAAAAGTTTATTTTGATTTTTTTTAATCTAACGAATTTTGCTTATACCCCAGAACCACCTTAAAAGACATTTAATATAAAAAGAAGTATTTTCTGATACATATCAACCTTGTTTACTTTATTTAAAAAAAGCTATTTTAGTTTTAAGGTTCATATATTAAAGACATAGAACCTATCATTTTCGCAATTTGAAAAATAATAAAATTCCCACTATTTGAAGAAAACAGAGTAAAAACCTTTCAAGACACTGTTAGTTTTCAAAAAACCTACCAGAAAGTATTCCTATCAAGGGCAAATTGCAGATAAATAAGCAGTGTAAAAAAAGAGGACAAACTAATCATAAAATGTAAACACTTGTGTGCCGATATACTGAGAAACGAAAAGAAACCAAACGAAACGGAACGACAACCAAATCGGTTAAGACGGAAACAAAAACAGTAAAGTTAGCAACCTAAATCTGTAAAGAAAGGAAACAAAGGACAAGATATGATAAGTGCTAAATTTGGCCCCCTAATTTACCATTTTTTTTAAGTAATTGAACTGAAGTTAAATTATTCTATATCAGTTCTTAGATGAACAAGGTATAGTAAAATAACATTAATTTTAACTAAAGCTTGTTTATTATATCACAATGACGTCATCAAATTATGTGAAAATGGCATTTTTGTAAAAAAGTGTAAAAAACATGCAAATTTTGAGTAGGTTTTGGCAAATTTAACTATGAGCCACACGGAGTACCACAAAGATATTTTGGTGGTCAGTTTCTATATTAAAAATGGTTATCTGCATAAATTATTGTAGTGGTACTCTGTGTGGCTCATAGTTGAATTTGCTGAAAACCACTTCAAAATTGCAGGCTTTTACAGTTTTTCACCAAATCACGATTTTTTAGCCACTTTGGGTAATTATTTTAACACCATAATGGATCACTTTAAACAAAATAATGCTGATATAGTAAAGTTTTACTAATTTAAAGTATATATCACATACCTTTAGCTCATTTCAATAATTTCAAAATTGAGGGGCAAAATTGGGCCCTTATCATATCTTGTTCTTTGAAACAAACCGGTCAAAAAGGAAAACTAAATCCAATTTACCAGACACCAGTCATATTTTTAATTTACCGATTTCATTTTCTCTTCGTCTCGTTTGGTTTCATTTCGTGTCCCAGTTTATCGAAACCCAGTAAAGGTCATGTGAATAACGGTTTACCAAAATTAAATATGTTTGCTTGACAATACTTTATCAACGCGAAGAATTAGAATAAGATAACTTTATATAAAACTGCAAAAAAATTTGTTTTTATGTCGGTAAAGGTAAGTTTTAGAAGGCATATCTAAAATATATGTACTTTTTGTTCAATGTAAAAAATTTCGAAATTGATCGGTTTTGTGTCCTTAAGGTCACGAAACTTATAGAACACCTGGTCAATGACGGCACTGCACTTGAGTCTTTTACTTAAAATGGTTTGTTTTCATAACAATAAATGTTGATTCGTTTAGAAATTATTAGTTTTAGGATAATAAAAGATGTTAAAATTGGAAAGATAATTCATACTTTAAATAAATTGAAATGAAAATCTAATATAACTTATTCAATATTGCTTCTTTAAAATTACGTTTTTTAATTTGAATATGTTATTAAAGTACTAAAATATCTTCAATCGTGTCTGAAAAGAATCAAAATTGCTGAATAATATTAAATCGAATTTAAAAAACAAGCAAATTTATACGCTGATCAAACAAGTTGCATTAAGATCTCTCAATTGTCACGATAATCACTAGGGGAACTGACACCTTGCACTAGGGCAGACAAAATTAACCAAAGTGAAATCACTAGACTAATTGCAATTATTATATTGTCAAATGGTCAAATATTTTTAGAAGATCAATAAAAACAAAATCCATGTTTGCAGGCAATCGAGTACAATCCAGATGGTGTCCAGTAAAATTAAGAGAAAATAAGCAAGACATGAGTGGATCTCCCTTAAAACTTAACTACTGAAATTAAACTTTTTTCGATTGACATGGCCGGTTGAAATAAGAATTGACAATTCAATAACGTTTCTATCTCCTGGCATCTTTTTAAATCTCCAATCTTAATAATAATGATTATGGGGTAGTGAGCCTAACAATGAGTAGTTTTTTTCTGTATTCATTGATGTGTACCCTCGTTAAAGGCTGCCGGCGATTGTCCATTGTGGTTTTTCTGAATTGCCGCTTGATTGTGGGCTATTTTGCGTATACTTCTTTCACATCTTATTATTTTCTATGAACCACCCGGCATCATTCGATTACTGTCAATCATCGTACAGAAAAGGTAGATTCATCATACATTTGTAATCCTTGCTTTGTAAAAGCTACCCAAAAATCCCACTTTTTTATCTAACTTATGAAATGTGCATTAACAAAGCGTATTATAACGCAAGAATGTGTTTGATATAGTTTTTGAATAGCTATAGATTAACAACTGCGTTCAATTCTTTCATTCGATACCTTGATTCATTTTTCATGGCAACCTTATTATAATTTCTAACACCCGTGTAGATAAGCGCTGCCGGTGGATTTTATTTTCCCAATGTTAGTCCGCTACAGCACAAATAGTTTTGTGATGGAGAACACATCAAAGCCGTAATTCATTCGTTTAAATTTCAAAATTATCTAAACCGTAAGGATATCCTACCCAGAATTGGTTATAATTTGGTTCCAAAATTCGATATTCTTGGTTCGACGGTGCATGCTCTTCATAATCATTGATCGTTTGGCGTTTTTCATTTTTTGTAGAACGCCTCTGATGAGTCCGCGTGTCAGGTGTAGCAAATGAATTGTCTTGAACTTTGTTGTTCTTCTAATTCCTCTATTTTTTTATTGTCTAATAATATAACAGTAGAAATAATTTTCGATTTAAATTGACCATTAAAAAATAAACAAAGAAAATATCGTTTAAGTATTATATTATTCAAAAACTAATATATAAAATGATGTGCATGTATATGGCTATCTTGAATACTATACAGATTTGAATTATCATTAAGCAGATTTGAAAATAGAATACATGATTAAATAGGAACATTTTTGTTATCTGACAGTGTTTGTTTAAAGACTGATATGGGGGATATAATTTAACAATGATGGCAATAAAATATACAGTAATTAGATAACCCGGAAAAGTAATTTTTCAAGCAAAGATCCCAATTATTTGCTCCAAAAATGTTTTACAATCTCGGATGATAAAACTCAGCTCAAATTTTTTTCTAACATCTCAGTAAAGATTTGATCAAAGTGAAATAGAATTGCTATATCACTTTTTCACCAAAGTTTTAAACTTTCGGTAACAAGTGTTTCTTGTGTATAACTATCTGTCAGAAAGAGCGATAGTTCTCTGAAGTGCTTTGTTTGTTTTTTCTTGTTGGTTGTGTATCTCAAAATGTTCCAAGTCGGTTGAAATGAACATTTATCAATTAAATTTAGTTGTTCGTTATTTTGTGTTCTGCTACAAATGGACAAAAGGTTACATTGGTCTCTGCAAATTTTTGAATTATAACTAACACATTTCATATAATCATGTCAAAAGCAGAAATTCTTTGCAGAAGTTTTTGTCTTTACTTGTGAACTGGGTTGATTTTTCGATATTTTGTTTTAAAGTAGGGTTAAACTTTGTTTTTATTAAGTTTTTAAATTGCCGCTGTACAATTTGCATACACCATTTTTGGTCATTTCTTGTAAATGTTTCTCACCCTAAAGCTATGTTTGTCCCATTTTTTTTATTGTCCGTGATTTATCCTTAATAAGTCAAGAAAGAATAATTGCAGGTCGGTTTAATATTTGATGCTACGCATGAAAAGGACATACTGACCATAGGGGCTTGAATTCTGGTCATTTATATTGACTAAAAAAGTTCATCCTCATACTCTATAATATCCATTAGGGAGGAAGGCTGCCATCTTTGCAAGACGTCACCCACACCCTTCAAAATCGATTTATTCGTCTCTTTTATTTACTTTTGGTAAATTTGACGTTTTTATTCAACTAAGAAATGATTTTCATTTCCATCTTTACCCTGCATGACTGCAAAATGTGACTTCTAAGCTTATATTCTCCTGTGTTTAATGAAAAAAATCACGACATTTTACGTCTTTTATCAAAATGGTGATGCGCGATTACTTGGTTTTGAAATGGGGATTTTGAGAATCTATTAATAGACTGAGATTGCAAAAGATGATATTAAATGTTAACATGTTCCAACATTCATGACTTTGTAACTGGTTTTAACTAGCCATTTATTTATAAAAGGCTGGCACAATTACTCTTTGGCACGCTATTTAAACTACATGACAGTATAAGGTGTAACATGATAAAAAATGTTGCTATCATCATTCATCATGCAGGTAATCGATCCTTTAAAACTTTATAGGGATGATTTTGATATGAGAATGCCTTAAAAGGAAAGGCAAATACAGGAAACAATAACCTGGATAATAAAAATATGGGTTTTGACAATTTTTTATGACGACAAGGTTCCTTTTTGATTTCTTAATAGCAATTGTATGAGAAACTAAATGATTATGTGCATGTAGATGAAATAGAATGAAGTCAGAAATATTTAAAAAGATCATTGATATTTACAACAACGAAAACAAGCAAAAAAAGGAATAAAAGCAGTGCGAATATCATACCAAAGAGAAAAAGGGTTTTTTGTGTGTAATATTGCATAAATATGCAAAAGTGTACCAATGGTCGATTGAAATGTCAAAAGTCCGAAAGGGTAATTGCGTAATCAATCAAAACGATTTGGAATTACACATAAATGACAGACAACAAAACAGACAAGAACAACATAAAAACAATAAGTATTCCAGTCTTAAGTAGTAACATGATTCATTATAGGCGACCCGGAGGGGTAAGTTTTGTTTTTAAATCAGTAACTTGTCAAATTATTACAGCTTAATACCACGAGTCAGTAACTCTTAGATAATTAAGCTTAAAAAACGATTTGTACAGAAATGATGGTACCAGTTGGAAACTTTAAATCTGTAACACTTGTACTTTGTTGAAAGCTGCATGTAGAACGAGTTGCGCAGCCCCCTTGTTCATATAAATTAAAGGATTGGCATAACTGTATACAAACAGGGACAAAAATGTCATACTTTCTTTAATTTTAGATACAGAAAGATATAAATCAGATATTATCGGAAAAAAACTTAAAACCGTCTATTCAATACAGTCCATTTATAGAGACAGACATATATAGATATGAAATTATACAATATTATAATGATATTTTTGTCTCCTCAGTTTGTGCTATAAATTACAAATATGAGAATTAAAAAAAAATGTAACAAAACCATTCAAACACTCCTCAACAGTTTTTGCACGTTATTTAACACGAGGTATTCAAGTTGCACTCTTTGTCCTTGTTGCGATATATAGTATACAACTAAGAGTAACGTTTTGGTTTTGATCACTTTTCGTTTTCAACAGTTTTGGAATATGACATTCCAATGGTTTGATTCAAATGCTACAAATGTACTGATGAGAGGTTACTCCTTGAAATATCGATACATAGCATATCCAAATGTACTGTTTATACCCGCGCTTCGGTACTTGTAACTTTCAAAGTTTTTATTGATGTGCTAAAAAATTTGATGTACTTTTTGTACTGAAATTGTATTTGATTATTGTCTATATCATACCCTGCTTATAAAGACAGCAATATCAATGGGTACATCATCAATGGGAAATGTAATTGTGAACAGCTGTAATGCAATACATATGTTATATGTTGAAAGAAAAGGAAAGAAGAAATCAATTTTTTGAGAAATAAAAACAATATAGTTGAATTATTGATATATTTAAACTTTTTCGTTATTAAAATGGCTGCATAAATGTTAAAACTATATAGATTATGGGTGTTACGGTGTGATTATTCTTCTGCTATTATTTTGTTTGTCTTAGTTTCGTATTTTGAAGAAAAGGCATTACATCTGCCTATAATGTAGACTTTCATCAAACGCATTGAATCATGAAATATCTATAAATAATTAATGTATTTTAATCAATTTATCAAAATTAATAAAAATCTTTTTAGGAAGTAATAAACGCTTGACATTTACAAAAAATGAAAACAGTGCCATTGACGAAATCAAAAATATGATTAAACAGCTTGACAACCTTACACAACAAGTTTAAATCGGTATGTTCATTTCTAATAATAAGGATTTCTTGTCCTAAATGCAAGACAAAATATTAGAACATTGATATAACTTGAAAAGGACAAGAGCTGTCACATTGAACTCTGTAATACACACGCAAAATTTTAGATATCCGTCTGACGTACGTTTGTAAAAACGTGCGTCTGATGTAGCATATAAACGTAGGTAAAACATATGTTTCTAACCGCTGTACGGTAAACGTATGTCAAATAATTATCAAAACATACATCAGACGTATTTTTAACGTGCGTCAAACGTACGTTTTCCATACGCCAGACGTATAGTTTCCTATAATGTATGAAATTAGTGAGTTATTTATTTAGTGTGTTTTATTATGAAATAAAAATATTGCCAAGATAAATTTTGAACGTGCGTCAAACGTACGTGGTTAGACATGCCAATTTAATATGCATCAGATGACATGCGTTTAACTTACGACAGACACACGTTAAACACAGTCAACATTTTGCCTGTGTACCCTCTTCACATATGCAATATTTCCTTAAGAGTTCTTATGAGTTTACACCTCATATTCGATCGCGAACACTCGTTAACCACCCTTTGTTACTCGTAAACAGGTATTTTTAGCTCGAATAAAATTGCAAGAAAAAGCCAGTTTTATGAGGTTTTTTGACATGAAAAATATCCTATTAAGACTTCTACGAGTTGAAAAGGCAAAAATGTCTAAACACAATGTAAATAACTCGTAAAGAACTGGAAGAGATCGTAATTGACTCGCGTTTACTCGTTTCTAACTCGGGAAGACCTTGTAAAGGACTTTTTTTACGAGTGGTTTGTGAGTTAGTTACGATATCCTTTTCAATATCGCAATTCACTCGTAAAGACGTCGTAAAGACACTGTAAGATGCTCGTAAACACGTCGAAAATAAAATACGTATCGTCGCTGGACGGGAGTTCGTAAAATTTGCGCACAACTGACGAAATCGTGACAACTCGGAAATATATCGTAAATGGTTGAAGGAAAATCTCGCAAGAACTCGTAAAAATTATAAAACTATACTATTACCCTAATTATTATTTTTAGCAACAGCGACCTTGTTCTCGTCCAATAAAAAATCAAACAATATTTTGTTACAAAACACCTTTGCCAACATTTAGACGAAGTTTTGTAGCACTTAATTAAGTGGTTTTCGTGATGCATTTTTTTTTTTGCTCAATCTAAAAATAAGGGGGCACATAGTGTTTGCGTCCGTTCGTCCGTCCGCCTCAAATGTTGCGAGATGGGGCATTATGTCTTTTGGACATATTTTTGTTTCAATGCCATTAAACGAACGACAGACGCAAAATGATTTAAGTACCACTTTTTATAAGAATCATGCAAAGAGCGATTCGTGGTTGGAAAGCCTACACTAATTTATTTTTGATATGTTACTCCTACTAACACCCTGCTTTGATCTTTTGTGCTCTTTTTCCAAATTAACCCTGGTCCTGAGAAAAAAAAATATATAGAATGCATTGGAAAAATATAAGAAGAGAGATAACTCTTAACATTGTCAATAATTTCAATAGAAACCATTGTAACAAAATGGCAAGATTTCTCCCAAGACCAGGCAGTTATGAACAAATTGTTATTAATTTCTTATTTAATATACTTTGAACTATCTTTTGTTAAAAATACACCACTGTAGCCTTTTTATCAATGAATCACTTTTCTTCAATTTTGCATGATTGTTAGGTGGACTACTACTTAATTAGCAATACGTTACCATTTGGAAATATTTGGTCAGATACCGATTTGATGTTCTCTAACGTTAATTTTTTCTAGATAATAATAAAAAATCTAAAAACATTCATAGAAATGTAATTTCTTGATTATCTTTCAGAACTTTTCTTTATTTTGTTATTGCCTAGGATATAGATAGTATTTGGCCATTATGATTTCAGGAAATTAGACTAATGCCTAAAAATTTAGGCAATAAGTAAATGACTAGGTATTTGCATATTGCCTAGGAAAAAGGCTTAATGTCTAATTTTGCTTATTGCCGCTAACATATGCATACATATAGAAACCATTTTAAAAATATTAACGTTAAGGTCAAAGAATTGAACATAAAAACAAACAAAATTATTGTTAATTTATAACGCTTCATATATATTTCTCTTAAGCTTGAAAGTCAGGTATGTCACAAATTTTCCAGATTAGAAGCTGATCATTTAAAACAATCCATTGAAACACAAACAATGATTGCTTGCCATCATTGTCCATAGTTATCATGGTGAATATAGCGGGATTTTTGAACATTTCTAATACATTTTAATACACCGTTTTCTAACAGCTTTTTTATGAATTATTCAAGACATCGTTTAAAGGGATATTGTCTACGAAAACCTATTTTTTGTCTTAATAAGAAAACGCCAACAGACACCATGTTTTGTCTAATTTAAAACATTTGAACAACAAAAATAAAGTTATGGTACCCTATTAATCTAAAAATTAAAAAACCATCATCACTAAATAATATTTGCAAAGCTTTGCAAACATTCATATTCATGAGCTCAAATCCCACCTTTAGGATGCGCATTTAAATCAATTTTGTTTATAAATTTCAGGTTCATTCACACGGCCAGTAATCTTTATCTCGAGGTTTTAGTCTGTACAGAAATCTACATTGCGACAAAAAAAAGAAACAAAGCTGCCAATAAAAAAAGACAATTTTGTATCCAGAATATGAAGATAATTAAAATACTTCCATTGAATTTGATTAATTTGTCACAATATTAAAGTCTTCTTGAACAAACCTCCGAGATCCCGATTGATGGTAGTATTAAATACACTTAAAATTTATCTGTCGTCACAAATTTGAAAGGTAAACAAATAATTATTTGCAATAAGATCGATTAAATTTTAGCAAAATAAATCAAGTTCAAGGAGGGTGGATGGTCAACTTTAGGGATTTTTACATTTTTTTCGGAACCCTTGTTTTTTCATCAAAATAAGGCAAAATGTTAGCACTGAAACCCCTATTTTTCTTTTGTGTGAGGTCTTCATTACATCATAATTATCTGTTTTAAAATTAATTTCAAATTTTAATCTCTTTTTTTACAGGCTTAAACAGCTCAACTATGCTAATGTTAAAGCTATGAAAAACCACAGAAAACTTTTCCCGCCAAATTTTGAACGCTTATTATCTTTAAAACTAGTACGGAAACCTATCAAATTTTATAGCTTTTTTGTATTTTTAATTATTTTCTTATGATTTTTATTGTGTGTTTAGATTTTTTTATTTGACTGGGGATATTGATAGGGGTAATGTTGTGACCACAAAACTAAATTCACTCCTCCACATATTATATGTGCCAGGAATCTTTGACAAAGCTTTTATTTGTAATTGTCTTGTTGATGTTTTCTGTTCCTTATTTAAGAACGGGGTCTATCTACTTATCTATTAACGTAGAACATAGGTCAATTGCAGAGCCACGAGCAGCGCCTCCCGACCTCGTTGAAGGCTGCTGGCGGTTGTCCATTGTGGTTTTTCTTCATTGCTTCTTGATTGTTGGATGTTTTGTGTTCACTTATTTGACATCTCATAAGGTAAATAAAATAATATATTACAATCTTAGCAATTTCCAGATTGGTAACCATTACTGCTTTTAATCCCAATTTTACTATCGTTTTGTGAGAATCCCAAACAATTTTTTATCTGATTAATGTTTTTCTAGAACTTTTGAAAAACAAAACAATTAAAAGTCGATTTCTGGCGAAATTTACTAAAATAACAATTAGCTTCTTTATAAGTCAAATAATGAAAAACATCCCATTTGTTAAATGAATGTTTGAAATATTTAAAAATTTTATTGTATTAAAAATGTAAGTCATATATAATTCAAGTTGCGACCAGAGAAATCTAGTCTTAATTATGACTACAAAATATCGATTAAATGAATCAAACAAGTCAAGATGCTTTTTTTTATTTTGGTTGCAAAACATGTTTTGTATGCATAAAATATTTGAATCTTTACTAGATTAGAGCGACCTTAATAGAAACTTCTCCTTACTTGTTCTGTGCCCCCTTAATTCAAAAGTGTGAATTTAAAATCATAAAATGTCAAAAGAAGGTGTCAGTGTTTTAAAAGCAGTACAGTTGGGTGAAACATTTTCTGTTTTACCTGAAGAAATGATATAAATCAAGTTCATGTATTCGTAAACATGATGATGACAAACCTTTAAAAAATACAAAACTAATTTTGTGACATGTTTTAGTACGAAATGACATATTAAAACTATATATTGTGCTTCATAGATTTTAAGGACTCCTACTTGAACATTTTTATTAGGTCTTTTCACGTTGATTTGAATGTGTTAACAAAATGCGCATTACATCTTTGTTACCATTCAAATTTTGTCAAATGCAAACTTCACACGTTTGAATTAAGGGGGCACAAAACAAGCAAGGAGATGTTTCTTAATAAATCCGATATAAGTTTTTATAAGTGAAAGGACCAGGTTCAGTTATCACATATTTAAGATTTCGCCTTTAAATGGGGAATATTCAAAACTTGTTTAAGGTCCTTTAAAGTTGCTTATATATTATCTTGAATCAATATATCATTTTTGTAATCTGAAACCATTATATTCTTAATATTATTCTGTTTTACATGAAAGTAAAGGTAATAACAAAACTACCGAACTTGAATGATCAATCTCATAGAGAAAATGACAAAAACGAATCAGTCATACCGGAGAATTGGTGGATCGCAATGGTCCTGACTTGGTACAGGCATTTCAAACGAAATGGTGGGTTAAACCAGGTTTTATGGCGCCAAGCCTCCCTCTTCCATTGCGATCTTAGGATCCGGTAATGACCATAGAACACAACATGGTTGTGAGACACAATAGGGATATTGAGGTGATCATCTCAGTACAGAAGACCAGTCAAACACTAATTAAAACAATTAACTATCATATCTTTTAACTCAATTTTGAACTTTTCTACTAGTGGCTGATAACGAAGAAAGATTTTTTTTAGTGATCGTATGAGACGTATTTTCTTATAGCCCTGCTACAAAAGTCGGTCACGTAGAAATCGGTGTCTGATAAAAAAATCTGTGAAATGTGTGCAAGCTCTGGCATATCGAATAAGTTGTGAAATATAAACACCGTATGCAGGAGAAGTAGGTATATTGCTCTTAGGATTAGGAAAATTAATAATTTGAAAATTAAAATCGTCTCGTTTATCGTAAATTTTTGTACTGAGATGACCACCTGGGTCAAATTCGAGGTGCAAATCCAAGAAAGACGTGAAGCAATTTGATTCGGTGGTCTCTTTAATCTTCAATTCCGGAGGATATATTAAAGGAATCCATCTACCAAATGAAGTGTTATTGACAGAAAGGACATCATCAATATATCTGAATGTAAGATTAAATGACCTTGCCTCTTTCATCTTCTTGTTCTTTACGGGTCCCTGAAGAAATTCAGTCTCGTAAGAGTATAAAAACAAATCGTCGAGGAGAGTAGCACAGTTTGTGCCCATTGGAATGCCGATTTGTTGTTGAAAAATCTCTCCTCCGAAGGTGACAAATATGTTGTCAATGAGGAAATCAAGCATACTGCAGTTCCAGTGTGTAACAAATTTTATCTTTGAAAGATGTTTTGGAAAAGAAGGTAGATTTATAACCCAAAACAACAAAATTCCTAGAGTTTGAAAAGGCCTCTTCGAGAAGTTTTTTCAAGCGACATTTTAGTTTTTCGTGTGGCAAGGTAGTGTATAAAGTTGAAAAATCGAACGTTTTCAAAGAGTGAACCTCAGAAAATGATCTAGATTTTAAATGATCTAACAAATCTTTTGAGTTCTTCAAAATCCACATATGATTAATTCCACTACGATTATAAATAGTGTCGCAGTATGCTTGTTGACCTTCTTTGACAGCAGACAAGATTTTAGTTAAATGAACGGACAGCTCTGTAGTTAAACATGATGAAGATCCAGCTATGTACCTTTCTTTGTATGGATTTTTATGAAGTTTAGGTATCCAGTACAAATATGGTAACTTTTTATGTTCCTCTTTCATTGGAATATTGAAAGAGGACATAAAAGAGCTATGGTTGGCTATGATTTCATCTTTGTTAAATGTAGTCCGTGAAAGTAATTTTGCCAAAAAGGGACAGTGTAACGGAATTGGAAGAATACTGCGAAAATCCAATTTGTGGGTTAGTTTATGGCACTTTTGAAAGTGGAATGTAACGCCACCTGACGCCCCCAATCCTTCAAAAACATCTATCTCATTTTATTAAATACAATAAAAGACAATTTTGTTTCAAAGAAAACAGCTAGCTATCAGTAACAGAGAGTGTTCTAAAGAAAGTTCCCCTTCCGTTCGTTTGTTCTTGTTGTCTTTTGTCAAAGGTTCTCTCTCTAATAATATTGAACGTTTATCGATTTTATTTTTATTTTGTGTTTTTATGCTTTGTCTTGATAGGGGAGATTGGGCCTAAAAAATTAGTTTAACCCCGCCACATCTTATATTTGCGCGTCCTAAGCCAAGAATCTTTGACAAAGCTTATGTTTGTACTTGTCTTTTAAATGATTTCTGTTACTTGTTTGTGAAGGAGTCTGTCTTTCACTTTTTTATTGTATGCATTGTATGATTTGAATTAAATGCATTTTATTTAGACCATGGGCCGAAAGCAGAATAGCGAACAGCCTTGTTGAAGGCTATCGGTGGTTTTCCATCGCTATTTCTTCTAAATAAAAGCTTATTACGTGAGCTGTATTGCGTACACTTATTTCACGTCTCATTAATTTCTATTTTTGGGCGAAAGGTTTAACCACCTCCATATTTCCTCAAAACTATATCAAAGTTGGTAAAATTTGATTGTTTTTATCAAGTTGTCTTACATTCCCACGTTGAAAGCCAATAATGATAAAAAATCAAAAGCTTTAGATATATGGAATATACTAATATATGATAACTTAAAGCTTAAACACCTTTTAGTAAGCAAATTTATTATTTTTTGTCTCTATATCAGGGAAAGTAAAGTAATTAGTGAACCAGGTCCTTTATAGACGAAAATCGAGCTGTCCGGTATGCATCGGAAATGTGGAAATTCTTCTCTTTTTTTATATTTCATTATATACATCTCGATTGAGCAAATGCTTTAGTCTCGAAGCTGGTTTTTTAGTAGGAATTAAACGAGATGGTTAATGTATTATTTTACCGATAGAAATGTTTTATTCATTTTCTAACAGTTGCGATACCATTATTTTCTTATTATAAAAGACAATGTAAGTGACATATATACTAATGAATTATTTGTTAGATTGATTATTTGATTGTTTGTTTTTATTAATGTCTAGTCAAAACAGTATTTAAGCTCAATATAATCAGACAAAACAAATTAAAAAAGTAGATCCATCCAGGACACAACAATCAATCATAATACAGACATATGTTTGTAATGCGAAATATGGACCACAAACCAGAATGAAAACTAATCTACTCGAAAGACAGAACAATGTGACCCCAAAGCATCAACTGAACATGTATATACATAGAAAGCGAAAAAAAAAACACTTTGCAAATACCTGGCACAATTTTGAATCCTTTTTGCTCTGTCAAATATTGAATTAAAGTTTCTGTCTTTAAAGGCAAGAGAAATATTCAATACTGTGTGAAATAGGATCATATCAATATCTGTATATCTAGACCTTGAAACAATAAAAATTATTCGACAAACCCTGCTACTTTTTGGTTGTAATTTCCTCCCGTTGAAGAAATTCCCACAAGAAATATGAAAAAGTCTGTCTCATCTCGCATTTCATTACTACGCAAATACATTTCGTAAGATATCACGTAGGCTGTGTTATGACATATAGTTTTTAAGAGATTTGAAAGACAATGGAAATTTATTAAAGTCTTTTTATATTTCTAAAAAGCAAAGAAGTACAAATCGCGCTTTTCAGTGTCAGAGGATGAAACAGAGTATGAAATAACCAGAAAACACAAAGCAAATTAGGTAAAAAATAACAACAACGCACATAAAAAACCTACCCGTGAAATAAACTTCACGGTGGCACATGTTCTCCAGACTGATCACTTTGCAAACAAAGTTGAAATTTATAAAAGAACGATAGTTCGAAAAAAATTTAATGTAATACCACAACCGAAACTTTTTTAGTTTTTTTTTTTTTGCTTTGCATTAATTGTCTTGAGTAACGACAAAAACTGAGGAGCTACATACATGTTATAGTGTATCGAATAGACAAGTATCTTGATAAACACGTATCTGACGCGCTTTGTGTCTGAATATCAGGACAATCCTTAAAAAAAATGTCGTTAAGATTTGTTTGGTTTTTGATTTTTCATGCCTGTTTTCAATGTTCTAGTGAAGGAAAGTCCGTAGAATTTTTTTTGAATTTAATTGTAGATTAATAAAGACTGACACCATATCTTATACTAATTCACATCAGATAATTAGTACAGGATACTTTGCTGCAATTTTGAACAGTTGGTTGAGGCTTACATTCTTATGGTTTGCAAGTGTGTATTTCCAATCTATAATCCTTACGAAACAATGATATAACAAATATCCTTGATACTATATTAGGTCGAAATACCTTTATCAGATAAGATGCTTATAACATAATGAATCTCTGCAGATGAGTGATATAAGATTTTATCAAATTAGAACTTAAAGTGAATGATCTTCAAATTTAAGCTGTTACTCTATATTTTGAAGACATAAAACCTATTTTTTTCCATGGCAGTTGTTAAAACAAGTAAGTCATACACGAAAAGTCATTATATAAAGTTTGTTGAAAAAAAAAATAAAGCTGTTCCATTATAGGAATATTTAAACATATATATTGACTAAAAAAACAATAAATTCAACATCGGCTAAATCGTGGAGCAGCCTTAATCAAGTGATACTTTATGTTTTTGATCAACTCATCTCTTAGAATTTTGTGAAAAAAACATGAAACAAAGAAACATAAAAGGACATTATTAGTCACTTAAAAAAAGTAATGGAACAATAATCGCACGTAAGTCTCCTCGGTCAGTGCAAATATAAATAGTGTAATCTATTAAGTGTATCAAACAGAAAAGAAACGTTTTAAAAACGAAATTGTATAACATTTTCCTATCATTTGAGTAAGAAAAAATTAAAATTCAGAAAGTGGAATTACTTTATGATTTAACCCACCATTTCATTTGAAATACCTGTGCCAAGTCAGGACCATTGCGATAAATATTTTTTTCCGATGTGCCTTCCATGTTTTGTCTTTGATTTTGAGAATTGGATTGATCCTTCAAGTTTGGTAATTTTGTTATTACTTCAAGTGAAATCTTTGACAAAACTTTATAATTTTAATCATAAATAAAATCAAGCTTACTTTTGAAAATGTCAACTATTCTTGTTTGTCTCGAAAAAAAATAAATCTCTACTTCTCCTATGAAAAGGGAAAAACCTTCTTAAAACAATGTAATAGCTTAAGCATGTAATATTATGCAGAAATGAATTAATGATAAATAGAAATGAACTTTTTTGTGCAAATTTCTTGCCTTTTTTGAATATTTTTTTCCCGATTTTGATTCCTCTTTTTTCTTATTTTGTTTTTAACCTACATGTAGTAAGAACTTTTGCGATCCATCTAATGGTCTTTTGAGCACTTAAGAATTATTCTTACTCCGAAGTGAATAGAGTTACACTACAATGTACTAGCATTGATATAATTTGACACAGCATAGCTAAGACATGTACGTTACACTATCAACGTCGTAATTTTTATATCATTATATAGCATGTGGGTGTGTGCGGGTGTTTGTGTTGGTGTTTAACGCCCTTTATCGACGGACCTTGGCCATGTAGGGCGGTCAGTGTTTAATGGTGGAGGAAACCGGAGTACCCGGAGGAAAACACCAACCTTTGGGCAGGTAACTAACAAACCTAATCACATACAGTTAAGGAAGCCCCTTTTTTGTTAAATACAAACGGGACTCGAACACCAGCTCAGAGGTGATCGGCTAGTGATCAATAGTGTGCTATTTAAACCAGCTCCTTAGACCACTCGGCCACCAAGGCCCCTTACTGTAAACCAATTTATTTTCGCGCCTACAAATATTCGGGGTTTCCTTAGAATGAACATTTTCACGGAGATAATCTTTCGCGGTTTCGTAATTCTCAATTATTACAACCTTTTCACTCAGACTGTTTCGCGGCTATAAACTTTCGCGTATGCAAAGCTTCCGCGAATCTCGCGAAAGTTTATAGCACGCGAAAATTAATTGGTTTACAGTATATAACGTTATCATTGTAATTGTTTCAATCGTTTATATGACAGAGTAGCAATAGTGACTAGAAGGGTTCTAAGCAGTTAATAGATCTTGATATTGTAAGGATTATCTAAACTATGAACAAAGTTGAATGCTGCTTAAAAATACTCCAAAATGACCAGGTATTTTTAATACCAGTAATGAGACCATAATAGGTAAAGGAGCAAATAAGTTTAAAGCTGATATTTCCCAATCTTGTTTCAAAGATAATCTGGTGGTCAAAAATATTTTTTTTGACTTTTATGTTAGTCTAGCATTAGTCTTTTTTAAAGATCAATTCATCCTTTTAAATATAACAAGATGTTATCAGAAAAGCAAATTATTATTATTTTTAATGATTAAATCCGGATATCGTACAAAAATCTACATTAATGACTAGCAAATATCCTTTAGGGGTTCCTTATAATAATTGTTCAGATTTGTATTCCAGAAGCAGTTTAATAAAGCAATTTAAGCTGCATTGTTCAATCGCTTGTACTTTTTTCAAGCTATTACAACTTGACCGGGAACATTAATGAGCTTAATCATAAAAGAATCGATACTTTTCCAAGTTAAAACTCTTGTTTGTCGGATGATGCCCGTATATTCTTAATTTTGACATTTTTGTACTGAAGTAGAATTTATCGAAATAGATTTTGTTTCCAGGGTGTTTTCATACATGTTTTTATTATCTTTTGGGTCAGACAAAAATTGGAAATTTGAATTTACTAGTTAAACAGTAAACCTCTCTTGCAAATCGTTAATTTACAACTCGATTGGAATTGTTCCAATATCAGAACTAAATCGAAATCGCGGGAACGTAGTTTTATAAAAGATAATGAGATGTTGAACAAATGTACGCAACACATCTCACATACATTTAACCGGTGGTAATTTAGAAAAAAAAACACAATGGACAACCATGGTCTTAATAAAATGCAAATAATTCTAATCCAGTCCTGAAATAGTCACAGGTAGACCCTCTGCTTCAACTAGGAACAGAAAACATCAAACATATAAATAAAAAGCTTATCAAAGCTTCTTGGCTTAGGACAAGCACATAAAAATGTGGCGGGTTTAAGTTATTGGGCCGAGCCTTCTTTCTTATGAACAAAAACTAAATTCAATGTTAGAAACCACCATTAAAAAGTTTAAAATCTATTTTTTAAGCAAAATCGATCTTAAATGTTTAACAGATGCAGCAAATAACAAAAAAGAAACAAAATACTTAATGTAAGATATATTGGCATGCCTCTTTCAAGTCAGGACCATTATGACCTTTACGATCTCAACAGCGCATGTCTTTATCTATTTTATCTAGTTTTATGATTTTTGGGGTATGGGGATAAGTCCTCAGTTCTGCTACTTTACGTCCAGGTAAACCTTTATTTATCATTTTAAAAATATACATTAATTAGCTTTGAACATTATATAAATTTTCAAATTGATATGGACTTTACGAACCAGAGTTTTGTTTTTTAATTAATTAACTACTTTCTTTTGTTTATTTTATCTCCTTTAATGTTTTTCCTTTAGATCTCTGTTTTAATGACGGTCGTACCATACATTTTTAGTAAAAGAACCGGATTCTTCAACAGCAATTTATTCCATTGATGACGATAGTACTTAGATGGTCTTGAAAATTTGTCACGAATCGGAACACAGACATTTTTATATCCTTCCTCCAGGTTTTTCGTAATTAGAAGTGGAAATGTGTCTTTTGATTATTTATATTTATGTGACAAAAAGGGACTGTAATATATATACTAGTTCAAAAGCGTTTTTTAAATCATGTAATATTTTTGTAAAATGTTGACCAGTTTCATTTTATAAGGATAAGAAAATAATGACATATAATTTTACTCTCATGAGCAAAAATTTGTTACGACTGAAGCAGGTCATAACACATAACAATAGTGCAGGTAACCTTAGCATGGTAAAGTTCTTAAACCAAACAAATGAAACCAATAAAATGAATAGTCTGAACGTATGATCACATTCAAAAGCCTCACCATTCCTCTTGCTAAATTGAAAAAAATGCATGTCTTTTAAATTTGCTAACGATCAAAAATTTGAGTATAAACTTACTATATTTCATTATACAATGTACATAAATACATGTAATTAATGAAAAGGATCAGACACAAGTTATACCAAGTTACATGGGCTTTTCCTATATGTACTATCAAAACTCGCCATATATTCTTATTATTTTAAGATTGTGTCTTGAATGGTGTTAAGAATCATGATTCGCCATAATGCATGCACTACGTTCGAAATGATTGTTGTGTAAATATGATATTAGTGATGCATTTCTTGACAGATGGAACTTTGGTTAACAATTGTGCTTAGTTGCAAAGTTGCGTTTCAGAATCAACGTGTTAATATATGCTAAGATAAAATGTTCCTGTATACAACATTGTACTATACAGATTACAAAATCATTTTTGATTTGTTTTTATAATTTGAAATATTGACAGCAATTGCTTACACATGAATCAAAAATAATCTTTTAGTAGAATATCCATCCATTCCTCTACAACCAATATACATAATTGTAAAATCACATGCTAAAAACAGACACAAACACAGTTATAAATCAACAAAAAGGAATCAATCTAATTACCGAACCAGACATATTAATTGTGTGATGTAAATCAGCAAAGCAGTGCAAATGCACGAAACTAGTTATCAAAACATACACACGTCAATACTTTTAAGAGGTTTTTAAATTAATGCCGTATAATGTGATAATGTTTTAGTAATATGAAGACCGCAGAAGACTTTGAATCGGGTAATTGACACCTTGAACCTTGAAAAAAATGGCAGATTCGGGTCTCAACACTTTTTTGCAGTTTGTTGATAGTACGCTCCCGAAGGGAGCGATAATGGTAGAAATGTCAATATTCTAGTTGTACTATGGGCTCAATTTTCCTTCAACGTCCGGTAAATCACGCGCGGTTTCCCGGACTTTCTGCGTCTTTTTAACGCTTTTTTCTTTGAAAATTCCTGACGTCATTAAGCGCACAAAGGACCAACAAGAAAAGCTACTTTGTTTTTATTTTCGAATAAGAATTTGTGTCAACTAATTGCCCAATAAACATTCAAAAACTTATTTTAGCTTGTAAAATATTTAAGGATACTTTCAAACTTCGGGAGCGTCACAGGTTTAACCTGCATCATATTATCTAATAAGGCTACACACATTACGTAGAGTATGTGAAGTACACATGAGTGAAAAGCGTGTTTCTTGGTCCAGTAAGAATAGAAAAAATAGATTTTGTTTCGTATCAAAATGTTTGCTTATACCCATAAAACCCTGAGTAATAATTTGAGTTGTGCATTATGTAGAAATAAAAGCATGAATGGATTTTTCTTTGATTTATCGAGATGTGCATAATTGTGTTAATCATTTCAAGAGGAATCTGTAAGACAAAACATCGATATAGAGGTAATTATCTCATTACTACAAACAGCTAAAACATATCTAATTAATCACGAGTCATTCCATGTGACATTATTTTGATGGGGTTCCTTACGACTTGAGTCCGCGTTGTTGACTGCTATTTTATTTTTTTTATTTTGTATTTAATTGTTTAACGTTGTTTGTTTTTTCGTCCAGTTTTCGTTGGTGTTTACTGGTTTTGTCTCTGGCAATTTTGATTTTTGACGTTCGGATACCCCAAAAGTACCTCTCCTGTTTCTTATCATGCCTAACATTGAAAGAAAAGCTTTTTTCAGAAACCGTATCAGAAGAACTCTCCTTTAACTTTGGGTCACGGGGACACAGGTGTCAAAGAAAAAGATCATAACAGATTGTACTAGTCCCGGCATATCAAAGAAAATTATGCATATGAGGGATGAAATGTTACTTTTCAGTGAGACCTTTAGTATAATTTTATAACAAGATAACCATCTGAGTCAAATGCGAAAGGTAATTCCAAGAATGACGGGGAACAAGTATGAGATTCGGTGTTTTTTTTTAATGTTCAACCCTGCAGACTAGCATAGCAAGGTTAAGAAAAAGATATAAAATTTAATTTCTTTTTAGATATTAGCTCTTTATTCAAATCACAACATGTCTATATCATTTAATTGATGTCTACTAATGCAAAAAGTATTCAAAAGACATCAATAACCATAATTTGAAAAAAAAGTAATGGCTCAGCCTGTAGAATTATTCAAATGATTCATGATGACATTTCGTAAATGTTACGTAACATTAATAAAACGTCAAACTGTATAAATCATGTTTAACAATAAACATATATAAAGCCAGCATTTATTATTTATATGCCGTTCTTTGAAATGTTCAATCAGGAAATTTATCAATTACATGAAATAGAAGAGCTCACGATGAATACATTGAAGCAATTTTTTTAATGTTCGACTAAAAGTTGCATCAAGAGGGGTTATAATCAATTAGTGAAGACACGTGTATTGATTTTTTTGTAACGAAAAACAAAAACAAAAATCTTTCAATTTAAATTGTAGTAAGAACTTCAGAACAATCATAAGACTAAAAAAATACAACAATTTACTAACCAACTACAGCTTTACTGAGGTATTAGAATGTATCCATTTTAGGCTCAAATGTGGCAAAAACATAACGAATTCAGCGTTTTTTTTTGTAACCTGTTATGAACGCATTATCCTTTTGGAATAGCCAGTAAATGTCAATAAAGTTAACATGAAACTACAAGGAAATAAAGTAAATTGAAGACAGAAAATCTACTTAACGTTAAAGTTGATGAAAAGGGCAATTTATGCAAGCATGTAACAAGTGGACAATTCATGGCCATCCACCTTGAAACTTTGAAAGAATTGACTCTTCATTTGTAGAAAAAACTGAAAAGTTTGTATCTGATCTCACATGTCTTATGCTTGAAAAATAGGAGTCCATGTCAGAATGTTTTTCGAAAATGTATTACGTTAACATCCATATCGAGTAACATAACCCTGTGTAATCAATAAATGTGTTAGACATAAGCGTCTATCGATGACATTTAGATATTTTCCACAAGCTCTTTAATTATTTTACTACTGTAAACCAGGAAATTTTCGCGCCGTCTTTATTTCGCGGTATGACAACTGAATTGTAGTTCGCGCATTTTTAAATTCGCGCTGAAATGTTATTGTCCATAGACTACAACAGAGGACAAGTTTATTCGCGCTGTTTAATTTTCGCGCTAGCAACATCGCCACGAAAATCGCGAAAATAAAACTGTCGCGAAAATTTCCCGTACAGTATTTGGAAACTCCATAATCATATTGCTACAAAAGAATGAAAAGATTACATTAAGTCATCATTTTGTCATTTAGTTTTTGTAACATTTAGTCAATTTGCAATTTTAATGTTAAGCAGATTTTAAAAGTAAAAAGAGGCCATTAATTCAAGCATATGTTTATTCAAGAGATAGGAACATTAGCAAGGTGTTGTAATGTACCATTGAAGCTATCACGTGTCAAAAGTCCGACAGGGCAAAGACAACATCAGAAAAAAAACTAGATACGTGTAGAGAAACAGATAACATAATAAAACAATAACTGATAACGAACATCGATTGAACCGATTGTTTTTTTTTTCAAACAGTTTAGAATTCTGTTAAAAAGATGAACATTTTGTTGTTTGCATTTTCGTAGGTTAAGACTCCTGAATTAAAAGAATTATTTAATCAGTCGACCGTTTACCATTTACATATAACTGCGTTTCTCCTTTAACCTTAAGGTACTACATTCGATCTACTGCTCCAATGGAGATTCAACAAACAAAGTTAAAATCGAACTCTCCATTGGTGTCTTTGCTTCTTCCAAGAGAAAACAAAACAAAAGACATAGAGGAGTGATTTGAAGCATCTAAGTGTTGACATCAGATGTCTGAAAAGTCCTTTTGTAGAAACTATTTTATAAGCGTTCATACCCGACAAAGATTTTAATTATGAACTACAGATTAACGACTTCCGGGTCGACCTTGCTACCAAAAAATATGTTAAAATTAACTTAAAATCATCTACATGTTTAAACATTTCAAATCTGTCTGCCAGCGTTTTTAGTTTCTCAAACACGTGGTAGCATCTAAGTTTCCACTCCAAAACAGTTTATTTGAATCGGAGATGGGAAGTTACGCGAAAAACGGAGAGGGATAAAAATTGAAATTATCCAAAGTTCAACGTTCTTTACATTAAGCGTGGCCGACCCATAAAGGGAACTTCTCTTAGAAAATGAAAGTAAAAGCATCGAACTCGGAATAGATTGCAGATGAGTCTTTGATAAGGGCTATAAATGTAATATTACAAATGGATTCTAAATGGAGCAATATAATGAAAACATAAAATAATTAAACTAAATATGTAGGCATTCTAAAAGTATTGATTGGTGCGGTCATCCATTGATGCATTCAATCGTTTTTAAGTTGTACTAATTCCCTCTATTCGTATATTTTGAGTTACAAATGTATCTCTTAATTTCAGAGTTATCTTCTCTTTCCAGAAGGTATCTTATACTAGTTAATGTTGGAAAATATACGTCTTTCTGCATTTATTTTTTGTCAAAATTTCTAAAAGTTAAAAAATATATTTTCAAAAAGTTATCAACATGTTGTCCAGGCCTAACTGGGTCCGCTAAGCCCTTTGAATTTGAATAATTGAGAAAAACCTTGTATTTCCTATTTATTGTAATGTAATATACCTACCGTAATGGAGGGCAACTCTTGTAAATGGGAGATAATTACGAAAATAGGGAATTCTCACGATTCTTCATTGTCGAAGACGGATTTCTATATCAACATATCAGCATTTGTTTTTTTTAGCTATTCTTTGTTAGTCGCAAAGAATGCAATACTCCATACATTAAAGCACAAACAAATAATACTATAAATGAAATGAACCAGGTTTGTCTTTAAAAAGTCGGAAATTTAATATGTTGTAACCTTTTGGATTTATTGCAAACAAAATACAATTTTCATATGGTCATTGTTGATATATTTTTTTATTTATATGTAAACATGTTCAAGATCAGATATTTCTGTCGAATCAACCAAGATTCTGTTGACAACCCCAAAGAAGCAGAGATACCAATGAAGCATCCAAATGTCAAGGTAAAAAAAACAGTAAACACACACAAGGAACAGGACAAAAATGAAATACACATTAAACACGGAAACACAAAATCTACTGATGATCAATTAAAAACGGGAAATGTAGTCGTTACCAAAGTGCACACATGTGCTCCTGGGCTATAACAGAAACGTTTTATGAACACCTGTTAACTCAAACTTGTAAATAGGAGGCGATTAACAATAAGATAACAACAAAGAACTTTCTGATTTTACTAGTTTTGTTCAAAAACAAAGATTTATTTTGCGAAAATTAATTTCGTTTTTATTGAAAACTTGGGGCCTTAAATGTCACTGGCCATATAATTTTTTTTCTGTTCGTTAGGTAATCAAAAAGGGATAGAAATTATTGGTCTTGTTTAAACAAGACAGTATGTAATTTTCTTTTTAATCAATAAAATTATTAATAAATTATTTCGGTTGCTTGGATCTGAGAGTCAACATTTGAAAACGTTGAACTCAGGTGCTTTTGAAGAGTTACTATGCTTGCTATAGCACACCCGTCGCCTTGCCAACAGTCGAATCAGTGTACTAAATCCGGTAAAAAAAGAAAACAAAACCCTTTGACAAATAAACTTCTGCACTCATCTGAGAGATCGAAATCCTATATTTGTCTTTAAGTGCATGATGTCTTCTGTATTTTTTTTTTAGTGAAGACAGCAACCGAGGAGCAACATAACACTGTGTGAGCAATTTTTGCATTAGAAGTGATGCTCTGCTAAGGAAATTGATGTCCCGATGTAAAACATTAGACAACTCGGTAGGTGTAACAAGTTCAAAATAAGGACAGTAATTCAGAAGTCAATGAGCTTTTTATCTCAAGAATTATTAAGTTATATCGACTTTTTAAGGGTACTTAAGAGTTTCTACTCTATGAATATATTTTTTTTCTGGTAAGATTCAAGTAAATGGATTCAACTTTGCCAAGGAACTACACTTAAGAAAACAGATAATCTCACAACAGCACAATAGCTGCGGTTCATAGACTATGGATTTAGTTCCAGCATGATTGACCACCAACTCAATTTCATATATACGCATTTTGTATGATTTATTTTAAAAACGAACTTAATACAAATGACAACAAAGTTCCAGACAATAAATTTTGCTACGCCTGACGCGCGTTTCGTCTATCCAAGACTCATCAGAGGCGCTCTAACAAAAATATTGAAAATGCCAAACACACACAGTATGAATATGAAGAGCATAGAACAGTATAACCAAAAATACCAAACTGGGGAACCAAATTATTACTAAGATATTCAACCTATGTCTGGGGAAGGAAGAACCTTAGAGTTTATACAATTTTAAAATTTAGACGGATAATTTAAAGCTTTGATGTATTCTCCAACTCAAAAGTGTTGGTGCCGGAGCGGGCTAACTCCACCAGCAGTGCTAACCTTCACGTTAAAATAGTTATTTAAAAATAAAAAAAAACGTTATGTTTTTAATGAAAGAGTTAAAAGGTTAACTAGCTATAATTTGTGTTGGGATGCCTATCGAAAAATTTGCCAAAATGGCCTTGATAGTATTCATTTCAATTCAGTAAAAGAAAATATGCCTTGAAATCAAAGCCCATTGAAATCGGACAATGTTTCCATTTTAACTGAACAGGAATGTAGTAAAATTGGCCACCATTTAAAAACCGAATGTCAGATCTTAATTTAACTGCCACCATTGACCTCAACCTACTTGATTAACTCAGACAAGCAATTTTTGTGACTATCCGACAAACTTTTTTGGGGTTTTTTTTTTAGTAACGGTCGCCATTTTGAAACGACAGCCATTTTGAAAATTCCGAAAACGTCCTGCAAAACTTCAGATGATGGTCTACATGTGCGTTCAGTTTGGTTAAGGTCACTATAATTCCAAAACTACAGGCCATACAAAAGTATTTTTCAACCAATCAACGACCAGGAACAAAAACTCAAGTCTAAATTATAATGAACACAAGCTCTGCAAAAGAGTTAGCACTTCATTAACAAGTTCCAAACAACAATGAACACATTAGTTACTACACAGTGATGTTAATGACGTTAGTCCCGCCAAAAGTTAAAAAAAAGTTTCCAAGAGTTGTCCCCCTTATTGCGACGAATACTCGGAAAAATAAAATGCCTGTACCATATAGATTTGATAAAATATTTGTAGTTTTATTGTCTTATGTAGTCTGACATAATAATTTACAGTTATCCAAACCATTATATTTCATTAATATTACTCAATAGTTAGAAAAACCCGAATAGAAGAATTTTCTATTGGAAATTAAGTCCCGCCCCTTTTACCTTATTTGGCAAATTAGACGAAATTTGATACTTCATTTCTTAAATCGGATTTAGCACCCCGAAGATCGGCATCGATTGTTTTAGAATTTTACCACATGATAGATCATAAAATATAGAATTTTAGAATTGCTGCTCATTCTTTTGTATTTTTGAAAATTATAACAAAAAATTGATATCAAGATGAAAAACGCACTTTTTCTCATTCTGATTTACCCTTTTCGTCCAAAAATTAAAATTATTCTTAACATTATCAACAATGAGCACCTTAATCCAAATAAATTGATCAACAACAAACCCAAATAAATGAATTTTAATCAATTTGATGGTGCTTATCGGGGTGCTAAACTTCAGTTTCCCAATCCGAGAAAAGTCATGTTGCAGACAAAATGGTTGTCATGGATACTTATTTATGGTACTATATGAGCAGTATTTTAACGCATTTACATATTTTCTAAATACATATCAAATTCCTGTTCATTTCGATATAAAATAACTTTATAATTGATTTTTATTTTTTTATGTTTGAAAGGGTCGGGAAACGGACGATTTTCCGGAAAAGTGCATTAACCAACCTGCGTAGCGTTGATGATGTCAATAAAAGAGTTGTTGAAGTAGAAAAAAGCTTTAGTTTCTTGAACAAAAAGTTTGAAGAAGGCGTACAAGAGAACAAAGTCATTAAATGTGATACCGGCGAAATCAAAGAGAATCATTATGAATTGAATTTTAACGTCTGAAAACTCACTACAGAACTAAACGAACTGCGCGAAAGACATTTAGACCTTAAAACCCGCACGATGCGAGAGAACTTAGTATTAAATTAAATTTAGATCTTCATCTCGGAATACACTCTCAAGGAAAACTTTCAACAAAGCTCTATGACAAACATGGTGATTTCAACTTTCCAATTGTCAACTTTCCCTTCATAGGTAGCAATATTTCGTCCGCTCCAGCTCACAATTGATTCGTTACTACAGGGCTGTTGGAAATTACATCAATTTTCTTAAAAGAGCGTCACTTTTGACCAAATAATTGCAAACAAAAGATAATGCTGCTTCTCGGTTGCTGTCTTCACTCAAGAAAATTTACAGTAGACATCATGTACCCATAGACAAATATGGTATTTTTGTCTCTCAGATTAGGTCATGTGTTGGTTTGCCATATGTTTTTGTTTTGTGTCCTTTACCGGATTTGACACGCTGAATTTGAAATTGGCAGTGCGACTGGTGTGCTATAGCTGAGAGGAATCGCTTAATTTTCCGGAGCACCTGAGTTCACTCTCGTATGACTAGAGTGTGTGTTGTTAATTGATATTCAGTAGGTGACGTGCTTCCGTGTTTTTTTATGTTTTTTTTTTTTTTTTTTTTTTTAGTCGAGCTTTTGTTTGTGTTTACTGGTTTAATCGAAGCCTTTTCGGACTTTGACATTCGGATACGCCCTTAATGCATTTTGATTTGTTCTGGAACACGATACATATTATCATGAAAAAATAGAATCCATAAATATTCTTTGGATGATCAATTTCAGTGAATAAATTCATGAATTCAAATTAATAACAAAAATGGTTATTTATTATTCATTACGTTACACCGTCTAACTTTTGTATTTAAATGTCAGTAGGCCGTTTTCTTTATATTTTTTATGTGATGAGCTTGTCGTTGGAAAAGCGTTCTTTTTACAACTATCATTTAAGTTTTAAGAATATTCTTTTATTGATATATTAACTTTCATGTTATCCAAGGTTGACATTTAAATGTGTCTGGTGTCAGATTTGTCATTCTGAATTGACAGTTGGCAGTAGCACGTCGGTTGTACTTAAGCAAGCAGAAACTGCTTACTCTTCCGCAGCAACTTAGTTCACTCTCATTACGAATTAATTGCGTTTTTGATTTCCATTCAGCTGTTTTTGTATTTTTTGTTTATGTTGTTTATGTCTGTTTTTCGTCCTGTTTTTGTTAGTGGTAACTTATTATGTCTCTTTCCTTTCGGACTTTTGGATGCCCCATTGATACCTCTGCTTCTTTTGTTTTAGTATTCCAAAAAATCTTGTTCTTCCTTAAATTTCATTACTGAGTCTTATCCTTGTGACGTGTCATCTCGTGCATAAGAACTGGCAACACAAGGTTATGTTGCCCCTCTTTTACTTATTACATCATGTGCTCAGAAATCTATGCACTTCTTTATCATAGATGATTAAAGATGCAAGTTTGTCATGTTTGTCTTTCGTACCCCTTGACTTGATATAACAAACTTAACAGACAGTTGAAAAATCTGTGGTCGATGTATTACAGAGGTAAAGTTGTGGGCTGTGTCGCGTACACTTATTCCACATCTCTTTATTTTCTATTTACAGTTTACTTGTTTTAGTAAGTTTGTTGTTTGCTATCTGCTTTCTCGTGTTTCTGTCGTTTAAGAATATAATGATATTGTGCATCAATTATCAACCTCAAGGCTCTTTCAATATATAACATCTTTCGTAGTTTTTAAGTAGCTTGTAGCATTACCTTCGTAAAAATGATGTGTTTAAAGAAGAAATTACTGAACAAATTTAAAGTGTCTTCCTTACACGGAAACTTTAAATGCAAACTGCAAAACGTCTTCGTAGTTCCGTTGGCATTAGACTAATGTTCTATCATTAGAATGGACTTCCTCTTATTCAGATTTTAATGAATGTTTTCGTTATAATAAAAACTAAGTGTAAGTAAACTTAAATTAGGTCATGTCGGAAATATAAAGGAAATTCAAATATCGTTAATAGTCTAAGACAAAAAAAGTAAGGAAGACATCACAAATAAAACGAAATTATTGTGTTTAGTGTGGCTGATTGCTGTACTGAGAGTTCACTTAATAATTCCTAATATATCTACAACCTAGTTGTGTTTTGTGTTGCCACCGTACCTTAAGATCGCAATGGAAATGTTTGGCGCGCCATAAAACCTTGTTGAACCCATTGTTTCATTTGAAATGCCTGTACCAAGTCAGGACCATTGCTATCTATATTTTTTCAGTGTGTCTTTTATGTTCTCTTGGACATTGTGATTGATCCTCCAAGTTCTGTAATTTTGATTTTATATTTATTCTGTTCCAGCTTATTATGTTGCCCAGACTATTGTTATTAAATCATTGACGTTCTTCACCAGTTTTCTTCCTTCCTTTGAAGAAGCAATATTATGATAAATAAGAGCTAAAATACGAAAGATAATAGCAAAATATTTTTATGATTTAAAACGTCCTGTTATTCAAAAATGTCTTCATTAGGAATATTAAGTTTTAATATTTAAAAACTTAATTATTCAAGGATTATGTTCCTTTGTGGCCGACTTTTGAATAAATTATTAAATATTTAATCCCACGAATCTTGTCAAGCGGTTTATTATACAATTGAAGCCATTAATACTGTAGAAAAACCATCAAACTTAATCTAAATGAATAAACTTTCTGTTTTTTTTTTCCTTTAGAACAATTAGAAAAGTGATAACTTCCCCTGAGGTAGCTTGCACAAGAATAAAAAATATCATACCATCTTGATAAATATACTCCAAAGGAATTAAGTGCAGTTCTCTGAAAGAATCAGGCAAAATTTAAAAACTTTGAATCATGATTTTAAAAACACACGGTTTTGACAATGAATTGTCATTCAAAATAGCCTTCTAATGAAGAAACAAAGGTTAGCTTTTGTCTGGAGTGTCAGAGGATGGAGAAAAAATTATGTTTAAATGATAGGAATTTAGTGTGACTTGACAGAGTTATCTCCCTTAGATTCAAATTTTATATGCATTTCAACCAAAATATATCTCAAATAACTGACTTTTAAAAAGTGCCAATGCATATTTGTTACTTTTTAAGCATTTTAAACAGTATTTTGAAGTCAAACCCGTGTGTTTTTTTAATCATGATTCATCCATTGCCTGATTCTTACAGAGAATGGCACTTAATTCCAACATGATTGACCACCAACTCATTTCATATAGATGCAATTTATATGATTCTTTTTAAAACAATTTAGTATTAAAAAAGATAAATAAAAATAAAGTCGCCCGAAATCGCCTTGATATTATTCTTTTTAATTCAGTACAAGAAAATATGCCTAGCAATAACATTTCATTGAAATTGGACAATATTTCAATTTTAACTGGACAGGAATGGATTAAAATGGCCGCCATTCAAAAAACGAAAAATTGGATCTTAATTTCAATGGTGTGTGTGTGTTGGTGTTAAACGCCCCTTATCGACGCACCTGGGCCGTGTAGGGTGGTCAGTTTTAATGGTGGAGGAAAAATTACAAAAATATAATGCTAGCAATAAAATGAACTAGGATGCTCTTTAGAAGGGTCAGTAGTTTTGTACGTTGTTACCTTTTAGTTTAATTGTGAAATTAATATTAATTTTAACATGTTCGTTGACGTATTTGTTCATTTATAGGTTAACATGTTCAACAACAGATTTTTCTGCCGTGTCAACCAAGATTCTGCTGACAACTTTTAAAGAAACAGAGGTACCAATGGGGCATCCGAATGTCAAATTCCGAAAGGGACAGCGACAAAACCAGTTTACTAAAACAAGGACATGTCAAAAACATACAATATGTAAAACACTTAAATACAAAAACTACTGAAGATTAATTAACAACGCCAACTGTAGTCGTTACGAAAGTGAACTCACGTGATCCTGAGATGGAACAGTTTCAAATCTTTTGAATAACTGTGCGAACGACTGTTGCTTCAAAGTTGAAAAAAGAAGGCCATTAACAATAAGATGACAACAAAAAACTTTCTGACTGTATTAGTACTGTTCGAAAACAAAGATGGAGTTATTTGCGAAATTTATTTCGTTTTTATTGAACACTCAATTTGATGAAATTAGAACCTTTATTATCACTGATTTTATAATGTTTGTGACCGTTCGTTATGTAATCAAAAAGGGAAAGCAATATTTGTCTAGTCTAAACAAGACAGTATAGTAATTTTCTTTTTGATCAATAAATAAATAAATTATTTCGGTTCCTTGGATATCCATTTGAGAGTACCCATTTGAAAACTTCCTTTATTATGCATTTTTGGAACAAAACCAGTTTGAACAATTTATTTATACAGCTTTCCAGACTTTTTACATGCACCATAGCATCTGCATCGTACGTAATTTTATAAAGGATCTCTTTAATGATTGAATTTAGGTATTAACATTTTCTCGTATTAAACAAACACAGTGTGTGTTATTGGAGAATTTGAAATAGAAACAAAAAATCAGGCAACTAGGAAGGTGTAACAAGTTCACAATAAAACAGTAATTCAGAAGTCAATGACCTTTTGGTGAAAGTAGTTGAATATCATTGTCTAATTTGTTGTCCTTCATCTTTAGCATTTATTAAGTTATATCGGCTTTTCAAGAGTCGCCATTCTATGAAAATTTCTTTGTTTTCTGGTACGCTTCAAGTAAATGGATTCAACTTTGCCAAGGTATTATACTTGATTAAACATATTAATCTCATAAGAGCACTAAAGCCGTAGTTCAAATACTATGGATGTAATCCCAGCATGATTGACCACCAACTAATTTCATAAAGACGCATTTTATATGATTCATTTTAAAACGAAAATAGTTTTTTGAAACATTAAAGAACGTTTCAATAGTTTTTTGAAACACTAAAAAACGTTTTGTTTTCATTGAAAGAGTTAAAAAGATAACTAGCTATAGTTGGTGTTGGGATGCCTACACACAAGTCGCCCGAAATGGCCTTGATAGTATTCCTTTCAATTCAGTACAAGGAAATATGCCTAAAAAATATTTCATTCAAATTGGACAATATTTCCATTTAAACTGGACATGAATGTAGTAAAATGGCCGCCATAAAAAAAACGAAAATGGGATCGATGGTATGTATGCGTGTTGGTGTTAAACGCCCTTTATCAACGCACCTTGGCTAGTAGGGTGGTCAGTTGTAGTAGTGGAAGAAACCTAAATACCCGGAGGAAACTACCGACCTTTGACAGGTAACTGAACAACCTCATCACTTACATTTTGGGAAGTCCCTTTTTTGTTATAAACGGGACTCGAAGACACACTTAAAGGTGATCGGCTAATGATCAATAGTGTGGCATTTAAACCAGCGCCTTAAACCACTCGGCCCCCAGCCCCCCCCTCATGTCGACGGCACTATTGACCTCAGCATACTTTAATTACCCAGACAATACATTTTTCTGACAATCCGACAAACTTGAATTTTTTGCTTATTTCTAACAATTGTCACCATTTGAAACGGCAGTCATTTTGAAAATTCCGAAAACTTCAGATGATAATCTTAAGTTGTGCGCAGTTTGATTTAGCTCACTCAAATTCCCTAGAAGTTGTTATCCGGACAAGTTCATGGTCAAGAAGAAAAAATATAAAAAATAGATCAAAACATAAGTCGCCAAAACTATGTTTTGTGCAACATAATAAAAAGCCTGGTAGTCAGACTTGTCCGACGTTAATATTGTGAGTTAAACTATTGATAAATCTTAAGAATAAAGTGATATCCCAAGTAAATTATTAATTTATCCACAGATATCAAGATTTCTCAGTTGATATTATTAACCTTTTGGTTGGTTTAAATGTTGAACTTATACAAATGTGTGTGTGTGTGTGTGTGTGTGTTTGTTGTCTGTGTATGTTGGTGTTAAACACCATTTATCATCGCACTTGGGCCATGTAGGGCGGTCAGTCAGGTTTATTTATGAAGAAAACCGGAGTAACAGGAGAAAAACACCGACCTTGGGCAGGTAACTGTCAAACCTAATTACATACAAGTGGGGAAGTCCCATTTTTATAAATTACATGCAGTGCCCGAACACCACCTGAGAAATTATTGGTTAGTGAGGTATTTAAACCAGCATCAGACCACTCGACCACCAAGACCCCACTTAAACACGTGAACAGAAAATACAATAAGATATCAAAAAATTATAGAATACAAATCATTTTTCTAATTTGAAGATAGAAATAACCAAGCACATATAGCATGATGGAAAATATATCAAAATGGTCCATTCTAGCACCACCTATTAATGATTTCTTCATTGGTTTGTTTTGTTTTTCAGTGCTGTTGCTTATTGGTTGTTTTTGTGTGGTTGTTCCTTATTAAATGTGATGTTTTCGTATGAACTATTTCAAATCGGGATTTGACGTCAGTCCATCGGCGACTAAAATCTAGCACTAAGCTCTCTTGAAGCAGGTACGTGACCTCTGTTAATATTTCTAGGAAAAATAATTTGCAAATAACTTCATTTATGCTTCAATCTGTTTTGATCTACTTAAACATGCTTTTACGTAGCAAATAGCAGGGACATAATCATCTTTTATAAAACATCTTACAATTCAAGATCAAGAGTGCAAAGAAGTACCAATAGGGCATTCGATTTACAGATGTCTGAAAAAACGAATAAAATCACGTCTGTTGACTCTAATGGTCAAAAATAGAAGACAAAATTGCCAAGCGCGACGGGTGTGCTATAGCAAACAGGAACTGCTTACTCTTCAAGAGCACCTGAGTTCACTCTTGTTTCGACTAGAATTCGTGATGTTGATTGATATTCGGTTATTTTGTGTTTCCATGTTTTACATGTTGTCTGTTTTTGTCTCGTTCTTGTTGGTGTTTACTGGTTTTGTGTCTGCCCGTTCGGACTTTAGACATTCGGATATCCCATTGGTACCTCTGCTTCTTTCTTATATATTTCTTAAATGGTAGTTAAATTCTATACTAAAGTATTCAAAGGGAAAAATAAGCAAATGCAATTGAATGTTGTTAGTCCGTATTTAAACCTATCAACAATCGCAATATGAACGCAAGTTTAAATGATAATGAACACGAGTTCTGTGAAAGAGTTGGGTGGTCATGTTTTTATCACACATGTCACATTATCAACGATTGATTTAAATAAACTATAAATTGACAATTTCGACTCTGAAGTAATTCCCAAAGCTCATGATAAGATAACATTTTTTCCAAGCATTCGTGGTATTTAACAGAAGAGAGGTATGAAAGTGATATTCAAATGTCAAAAGTCTCACAAGGCAAAGAAAATTAATAGAACCATTATGACAACATATTCAAAAAGCTTTAAAGCTTTAAAGCAATCAAGAATACCTACTCAAGTCCTATCAACAGTTAACTCTGGTGTTCAGAAAATTAATGAAGGCAGTGAAAAGGAAAGTTTGCAAAATACTGTAACCAGCCAATTTCGCGAGAATATAATTTAATTTAATTACGCGAGGTAAAGAATTTGCGAAAAAGATTCGTCGCAAACAGATATATTTTTATAGTTATACAAGTGGTTCAATGAAAAATTGCGAAATTATGCCCGTTTATTCGTATTCTGACGTCGAAAACGCGAAAAAGTACTCTCGAAAATAAATTGGTTTACAGTAGTAGATACGTTTGTCATGCTGGTTGATCAACAAGCATTTTAGATAAAAAAAATCTGCTTAAAGTCTTAAAATCTGTCTTGTAGTTTGAGTTGATAATGTTTTTCTTATAACTGTATAAAATGTAATAGATTTTGCTCCTAGCGAGGCGCCTGAATTCAAAAGTGTAAGACCCGTTGGAACGCTTTAATGGTTTTGAGTAAGGAGTTAATTCTTTATTTGACTGTTTTTGTTTTAATTATCGCACATAGTTAGTTTCATTTTTGCAATGTTGACATTTAACAAATGAAAGTTTAAACAAAAATACAAAGATTTCAAATCCTAATTCAAAAATTCAGTATTCATTTGCTGGAGCATTATACATTCTACAATGAAGAAAAGACATTCAATTTAATAGAATCCTTAAACATTTTGAATGTTAGATTTTAGTGAATAAACTCATGAATTAATATTGTTAAAAACTAATTCATTTATTACTTTTGAACTTCTTAATCCTGTTATTAAATGGCATTAGGTCGCTATCTTTTATATTCCATAACATAATAAACTTGAGCTCAGAAAAAAACGGTATTTTTACAACAATCAATTGAATATTTAGAATAGGGTTTATATTGATAAATGAACAATCATATTATCAGTGGTTTGACATTAAAATAAACGTGTTCTTTCTTAGACTCAATGCTGAATCTTACCGCTGTATCATGTCACGTCACGTTTAACACAAAAAACATGCATCCTCATTTACTCCTGCAATACATTTACATCATGTGCTTGTAAACAAATGTAGACATTGAGTACAGATGTTATTTTGCCTTTTAAAATATTACATCTTTCGTGTTTTATTAATCATTTGTTGCAAAATACAAATACCAAAACGGGTATAAAAACGGTAAATGTGGTTATGCTTTATATCGATTTTCCAAGAATTCACCTCTCATCAGCAGCATTTGAATCAATCATTGGAAGATAAAAAAAAGTCATAAATAAAAAGTGCTCAGAGCCAAAAGATTCGAACAGGAAAGCCAAATCCAGCTAGGATATCGACCATGTGCAGTACAAAGAAAGAAGCCTGGTGTTTTAAACAATTTTGAATTTAACACGTGGGAATTTCAAAGAACCAAAAAAAAGTATTAGAAATCTAATGGTAATATCTCTGTCCTAAAATGTTGTATTCTAAGATGAAATTACGCAAAAAATCTCCAAGTGTCTTCCTTACATGGTAACTCTAATTGAGACATTGCAAAACGTCTTCAAAGTTACGCTGGCACTAGACTAATGCTCTGAAATTAACGTGCGCATCCTGTTATTCCGAATTTTATGAATGTTTTCGTTAAACTAAAAGTTACGTGTAAGTATAAACTTGAATTATGTCATAATAGAAATATGAAAGGAATTCAATTATCGTTAAAAGTCTCAGTCAAATACAATACATATAAATTTGCAATTAAATATGTAGGCTTGCTCGTTATCACAATCGTCGCTTTATCATTGATCAATTTTGTATAGGTCTAATGGGGTAGACAATGGCAAAACTAGCACTCTATGAAACCAGCTCTTTCTATTAGACTATTTCAAACTCTCATAATACTGAATTAAATTATAGACATTTCGATCTGAAACTATCTAACTGAAACAAAGAGGCATGAACATGGCATTTTTGAGTGTCAAAAGTCTGAAAGGGTAACGACCAAAACAACTCGACCGAAAACAGTACAAAAAAACACAAAACATTAAAAACAAATATATACACAAATTAACTCAAAATAAATCTCTCAAGTTATATAATGAAACTCTTGTCATGTTTTTTTTTTCATCCATGTACTCAGCGATATAATCCAAAGTCCCCTGAGACAGTCCATTGTCTTGTGTAATCTATATCTCAATTATAGAACTTTGGCAGGAATAAAATTTCGTATTGCATGAGATTAGAAGGGATATTGTTATTGGTCGTGTGTTCTAATTTGGAGATGATGAAGAAAGTGCGAAACAAGACAACAAATGAATAATATAAACAAAACAAAAAACGATTAAGCACAACCTTTACAAAATACGTTAATTCCTGTATGTCATTTTGTCAAAGTATCAACTGAAACGGGTATTCATTCAGATACATTACGGACACAGTATTAAAAACGAAAGAATATGGAATATGTGCCAGAAAGACACGATCCACATATTGAAATGATTTTGATAAATGTGCGAAAGAAAAATTTCACTGCGTGTGAAGCGCTTTTCTGGATTAACCTCCATCAGACACGCTAGGAGTAAAACAAAACTTGGAAAACCGGTAGAATATTAGATTTCATAAAACAAAAACAGAAGCCAAAAAATATTACAACAATGACCAAGAGCATACAACTGAAGCACGGTGTAATGATTTCACCCCTCAAATTGCAATCAACGAAGAAATTATTCATATAGTGACTTTTGAGGATTTAAATGTTTTCCCAATCATTACATGACCTGTATCTACTATTTTTCCTGGCCGCTTAAGCTTATTTTTCTTATCGGAAATCCTTAGTAAGTAAATCATTAGAAGCAGAAAGCAAAGTACCAATGGGACATTTAAATGCCGGAAGTTTCAGAAGAAATGTATAAATTCTTAATACCCTAACGGACTATCAGACTTTTTTAATCCATTTTAAAATTATTAAGGATTATATCAGCAGTTTCAATATGGAAGATTCTGGTGAAGGAAGGTGTGAGCTAGTTTTATGATTATGTTATGATCTATCATTTTATGAATCGTCGGATTTTTTTTTGGCATTGCAGTTTTACATACAATGGTCAATTAGTTTTAACGTATATTCAATGATGTTGGAAAAGTAGATAAACGAAAAAATGCACATTTCAAAGTTCATATTACTAGAGAAAAATAATGATCCTTTATTCGTTCATGTATCTATTAATTTCGAGTTTCAAACAAAATAAGTTGTACCGTCACCGTTGAGGAAAATCCAAAGGGCGTAGTATTAATTACGGATGTTTTAAAAATACCGTGTGGAAAACAAGCTTGCAAATGGATTTTTAAAAAAGATTTGTAAAACACAAATTAATGTAAAGGTCATATCTATAAGCATCTTCATCAAAACAAACAACAAAAAATACAAGATAAAATACAAAACAAGAAACGCATACCGGACAAATTGAAGTTAGCAATGGTCCTGACGTGGTACAGGCATTTATGTTGAGCCAAACCTCTTTCATAGCAATCTTAAGGTCCGGTAGTTACACAAAACATAACACGTTGGTGAAGGTGTAAAGGGGATATTGGGGTGACAATCCCAGTACAACCAACAGCCAAACACTAATTAAACAATCACTCATCACCATTTTTTCAAATATAATTTTGAACTTACTATAGTACCTGTAGTGGCTGATTTACTTTTTTTTTCTGGGATACACATCTGCTCTTATACACTTTATCAATCAGACAGTTTCAATCAACATGACCCTTAATATCTTTCTGAACGAACCGTCAATAGATAGTATCAATAACTTTAACAGGTTTTCAAACATGTGAGTTTACGCTGACTAGTGATACCCCCGCTCCCAAAATAATGCCTTGTAAATGATCTAGGAGTATAAAAACGGTTACACCATATGGTACTTTGGGATTATGCTGTATATGAAATATAAGACATCAACGTCATGTTCTAATGTAGTTACTAGGAAAACTGTGACGAAAATTTAGGATGCAGGAACATTATGTGAAAAGGTCAAAGTAAACAAAATAGATATAAATATAGCTAGGAGCATTAATTCGGTATACACCATATGATCGAATGGCCAGAAGATGTTAATTCCACATTATATAATAATGCCGTGCTTTGATTTTTTACAAACGTAGTATTTATCGCATTTTCAATATATCTGGAATTAACTGTAGCTGTCGTTCGATTTTATATCCAGCCAATTTACTGCTGTGGTGTTTTGTTTCTTCCCGCCATTTCAACAGCCGTGGTATTTTATTGAAATACCATGGAAATCTCGGAAAGTCCCTATTATAACAATAGATTAACACCTTACTCATCAACATCATAGGCATTTACTAAGAAAGGTTTATTATTATTTTTTTCAATTTGATACATAGGATATTCGGTGAAATTTATAAACTATTCGATACATGTACAATGTATACGGCTAGTGAAATTTTTGACCAGCCTCTTAAGATATATTTTTGGACAAATGCTACTTACAAGAATCGTATAGTTCTTTGATACAAAATATCAGACCTGTACCTCATGCAGTTACTTAGAAAACTGCTACGGAAATTATGTTTCGGACGGACAAACGGATGGAGGGATAAGCATAAAACAGTTTTCTCCCACTAAAAAAAAATAATCATGATATCAATCTAACGTCGATGTAATGCATCAAAATGAGTATCTTTCTGGTGGTCACGTACAGTCAAAAAGAAAAGCATGAAATCTAGAAGTTATAATCATAGATCTCAAAGGCAGAACTTAGCACCATTTATACATGAAATAAAGGTAATAACAAAACTACCGAACTTGAATGATCAATCTCATAGTCCAGAGAAAATGACAAAAACGAATTAGTCATACCGGAGAACTGGTGGATCGCAATGGTCCTGACTTGGTACAGGCATTTCAAACGAAATGGTGGGTTAAACCAGGTTTTATGGCGCCAAACCTCCCTCTTCCATTGCGATCTTAGGATCCGGTAATGTCCATAGAACACAACATACTGTAGTTGTGAGACACAATAGGGATATTTAGGTGATCATCTCAGTACAGCACACCAGTCAAACACTAATTAAAACAATTAGCTATCATATCTTTTAACTCAATTTTGAACTTTTCTACTAGTGGCTGATAACGAAGAAAGAATTTTTTTAGTGATCGTATGAGACGTATTTTCTTATAGCCCTGCTCCAAAAGTCGGTCACGAAGAAACCGGTGTCTGATCAAAAAAACTGTGAAATGTGTGCAAGTTCTGGCATATCGAATAAGTTGAGAAATATAAACACCGTATGCAGGAGAAGTAGGTATATTGCTCTGTAGATTAGGAAAATTAATAATTTGAAAATTAAAATCGTCTCGTTTATCGTAAATTTTTGTACTGAGATGACCACCTGGGTCAAATTCGAGGTGCAAATGAACTGATAGGTCATAAGTCTACAAAAACATTTTATCGTATCTTAATGAAGCAAGCAGAGGTACCAATGGGGTATCCGAATGTCAAAAGTCCGAAAGGGCAGAGACTAAACCAGTAAACACAAACAAGAACGGGACAAAAACAGACAACACGTAAAACATGGAAACACAAAACAACTGAATATCAATCAACAACGCGAACTCCAGTCGAAACAAGAGTGAACTCAGGTGCTCCGGAAGAGTAAGCAGTTCCTGCGTGCTATAGCACACCCGTCGCGTTGCCAATAGTCCATTCAGCGTGTCAAATCCAGTAAAGGAAGACAAAACAACACCTATGACAAACCAACATCCGCACCCATCCGAGAGATCGAAATCCCATATTTGTCTATAAGTGCATGATGTCTTCCGTAAAATTTCTTGAGTGAAGACAGCAACCGAGGAGCAACATAACCCTGTGTGAGCAATTTTTGCGTCAGACGTGTCGCTCTGATAAGGAAATCGATGTAAGTCCCGCACGCTCTGGAGTAACGAATCAATTGAGATACGTAAACTCCATAAGCTGGAGCTGACGGAATATCGCCACACAAGAAGGGGAAGTTGACGATTGGAAAGTTGAAGTCATCACGTTTGTCATAGAGCCTTGTTGAAAGTCTTCCTTGAGAGTCAAATTCGAGATGTAGATCTAAATATGAAGCAGACTTCCTAGAATCCGTTGTGTCCTTTATCTCAAGCTCCTGTGGATATATGAGATGGAGAAAGTCACCAAATCGAGAATTGTTTAGTGAAAGGACATCATCAATATAACGGAACGTGAGGTTGAACGAGAGAGCTAGTCTACGGTCTTTTTGTGTAGAAGAGATTGCAAGAAGTCTGCTTCATATGAATGAAGAAACAAATCAGCAAGCAAAGGTGCACAATTAGTGCCATCAATATCTGAATAGCGTCTTTAAGCGACTTTGGGTTTTGTGTAATTACAGAAAACTACAAGTAAAAGTGTGGAAATAAAAATTACAACAAAGTTCCAGACAATACATTTTGCTACGCCTGACGTGCGTTTCGTCTATTCAAGACTCATCAGAGGCCTTCTACCAAAAATATTGAAAATGCCTAACACTATACGATAAATAACAATAAAACCCAAAAAACCAAACTGTGGAACCAAATTATTATTAAGATGATCAACCTATTTCTGAGTTAGAAAGAGCCTAAGTGTTTAGACAATTTTGAAATTTAAACGGATTATATAAAACTGAATTGACTATTGGCAACGCAACGGGTGTGCTATAGTAAGCAGGAACTGCTTTCTCTTCCGGAGCACCTGGGTTCACTCTTCTTTCGATTGGAGTTCGCGTTGTTGATTGATATTCATTTATTTTGTGTTTCCATGTTTTACATATTGTTTGTTTTTGTCCCGTTTTTGTTGGTGTTTACTGGTTTTTTCTCCGCCTTTTCGGACTTTTGACATTCGGATACCCCATTGGTACCCCTGCTTCTTTGATGTGTTCTCCAATACAAAAGTGTTGGTGCCGGAGCGGGCTAACCTCAGGGAATGAAAACTCCACCAGCAGTGCTAACCTTTACGAGTGTTCGAAATAGAAATGACAACAAAGTGCCAGACCATAAATTCATACATTTTGATACGCCTGATGCGCGTTTTGTCTATTCAATACTCATCAGAGGTGCCTTACCAAAAATATTGAAAATGCCAAACACAATACGAATACATGTATGAAGAGCATAGAACAATAAAACAAAAAATACCAAACTGGGGAACCACATTTTTACAAAGATGATCAACCTATGTCTGGGTTAGAAAGAACCTAAGTGTTTAGAAAATTTTAAAATTTAATGATAATTGGTTCATTAAAAAAGTCCAGAAATCATTTTGGCAATATAATGTTTACAAATGTAAAACCCTAGGTTTTTTCTCTTGGCCATTTGATATTGAAATTTCAAAAATGTAAGTTACTTTTATCTTTTATGCATTCATTTCATATTTCGTAGATGCTCATAACCGTTATATAACCGTCATGGAAGTCATGGAAGCTGTCGTAAATTTAATATAACCACCCTATGTAGTGAATATTTTAAAGGTAATTTTAAATGTTGATTTTCAAATTTTCAAGAGTATCAGCCGTCTAAAAAAAAACATTACCTGATAAAAAATGAAAATATTTCGGCATACAAATACAATTAGTTCCACTGTATGTGCTATATTTTTTTAACTATTCTTAAAAATTCTGCTCTAATCTAGCGATTGTATTACCAAACTTGAAATGTATAAAAATTCATGATTGTCTACATTGATTTAGCTTTACACGATTGAGCGCTCTTTATAGAAGAAATAATTTGAGATTATATTCAGCTGGGGATACCATCAATACATTGACAGATTAGCAGAGGGAATCCTGTCATTCCGAACACAATTACAAAATTTTATCACATTTGATTTCAAACTCATATCGGCTTTGATATGTTTCTCGTGGAAAAGCTGGTATCTGATCTCAATTGAAATAAAGTATATACTCTGGTTTCATAACTGTTCGTGGGGGTATCAATTTTCGTTATTTTTATGGGTGGCCTTCATGCACGAAATTTGATACCCAAACGAAAATCACCATTATTTTGTATGTTACAAAATTTAAGAATCCACGCAATTTTCCCTTTTCATCAAAGAAGCAAAGGTGTACCAAAGGGGTAATCAGTATCATAAAACCGTGAAGACAAAGACAAAACCGGCAGACAAAAAATCATCACAACAAAACAAACCACATAACAACATAAAACACCCACACACAACAACAAAATCGCATTCAGCAACGCGAACTCAAGTCGAAACGAGAGTGAACTCAGGTGCTCTGGAAGAGTAAGCAGTTCCTGCTTGCTATAGCACACCCGTCACGTTGCCAAAGATCGATTAAGTGTTGGTCGAATCCGGAAAGGATGACATTACAAAACTCTATGTCAAACCAACATCTGTGCTCATCTGAGAGATAGAAATCCCGTATTTGCATACAAGCACATGATGTCGTCCGTAAAATTTCTTGAGTGATGACAACAACCTGGGAGCAACGTACCCCTGTGTTAACAATTTGCTTGTCAGCCGTGTAGCTCTATCAAGGAAGTCGTTGTACTCCCCACATGCTCTGGAATAACGAATCAATTGTGATACGTAAACTCCATATGCTGGAGCGGACGGAATGTTGCTACACAGAAAGGGAAAGTTAACTATTGGAAAGTTGAAGTTATCACGTTTGTCATAGAGCTTTGTACAAAGCATTCCTTGTGTGTTAATTTCGAGAAATAGATCCAAATATGAAGCAGACCTCCTAGAATCAAACTACGAAAATTGGTATCCACGAAAAACATGAATCTACAGTCATTGATTTGTAAAATGCTAAACTTTTAATGACACTAAATCTTCATTTCTCATATTACAAAGAAAAATGTTTTAAAGTTTACTTTTTCAGAAGACATTACATATCAAATAATTACATTTAGATTTCAATTTTTGTTAAGATCTAGAAAGTCCTAGATATCATTGTAATGATCACAACCTAGGATTTCCACAAACCCCGTTTTTCCTCATTTATCTGTTTACTCGGAGATCATCCGAACGATTTCATCTTTAAATGGGATATTTTCATCTGTTACTTGATGCACCTTCAAACCCAATTAATCTGATTTAGAATTTATAGTTTCAATCTTGAGTTCTTAATACCCTTCCAAATATATATATATATCTATCATAAAAAAAATTAAGATTGCAATTAACATCCACAATCAGTAAGAAGAAATGGTATCAAAGACTTTGCACATAAAACTGGCTTTGCTTATCCCTTTGGAACCATTTCTAATCGTTCTTTATGCTGATTTATATTTGGTTTTTTGTTTTCTTGTATGGTTTGTTGATTTCTCAGCCTTTATAGAATTTGAGATTTAGGTGACTTTTTGGAACAATCTTTGTTCCGTTTATAAATATCTAACAGATAAAAAGAAGTATTAGCTCTTTTATAAATTGCGCTCATTACAAGTTTATTCTGTGAGCAAATCTTTAGTATACACTAAACCAAAATGTATCTGAAAACACAAAAAAAATGTAGTGATTAGGCCAACAAATTTTTAAACAATGATATTTTGACATGTTGGACACCTTCAACTGTTCTAAGTGCAGCCCATAATTAATATGATAAAAATTCAGGGCAAAGTCACAAGAAAAACACATTAAGAAACTTATTTGAATGCAATACCTGTATCTGTTTATTCTCGTTGTTCTCGTATAGTGCTCTTGTCTCAGGTTCTCTCTTGGTGAATAAATTTTTGATCGATTTGATTTTTAGAGTGTATCATGTTTGTGCTTTGCACAGGTTTAGCAATAGGGGAAATGTTGTGCCCCAAAAATAGTTTAACCCGCCACATTTTATATGTGCCTGTACTTAGCCAGGAATCTTTGTCAAAACTTTCGTTTGTCCATGCCATCTATCTGCTTATTTGTTCTATGCCCAGAAATGGGTTATTCGTTGATAATTTAGGGATTGGTTTTGAATATCATGTATTGTATTTTTAAGTATTTGGCCAATGCAAGACGTTGTGCAGCGAATTTTGTCGTGTTGAAGACAACTGGCTGTTTTCCATTGTGATTTTTTTTAAATTGCCGTTTCTCTATGTTGATTGTGTCGCGTACACCTATTCCACATTTCCTTATCGTCTACCTCAATTATACAATGTTTGAATACATCCGGTGCATTGTTATATAGTAAAAATCTACCAATTGCCACAAAATATGATATTCATCAAAATATCTTTCATAATAACGTAATGTATTCACAATGCATCATTGTAAACACAAATCATCGTATCTAAGTTAAAAAAAACATTAGGTAACGACAATACTGCCTCAGTGAATACGACTCATACGGTCCTTAAAAAAATGTTCCTTCGTTATTAGCCACTGGTTGAAAAATTCAAAATTGTATTCTACGTTATGGTTATGATAATTTTGATGTGTTTTTGGCTGATTTCTGTACTGATATAATCACTTAATATCCCTATTATGACTTGTGAATTGTGGTTTGTGTTCCCACCGTTTGCTATGGAAAAGGGAGGTTTGCGCGCCATTAAACCTGGTTGAACCCACCTTTTATATTTAAAATGCCTGCACCAAGTCAGGAACATTGCGATCTATATTTGTTCTGGTATATCTTCCATGTTTTGTCTTCTCATTTGGACATTGACATTGGCCTGTACTTGTGTTAATTCCTTTATTATGTTCCAGGTAATTATGTTGAACAAAATATTGACCTGAAATAGTGTTATAAAGCCGTTTATCACAATTGTCCTCCTTCCAATAAATACATGCGTTTTTATGATAAATAACACCTTCAAAATACATTAGGCAATAACCAAATATTATTTCATGGTTATGTACTTCCTGTTATAAAGCGTTTTCTTTATGAAGAATATTCAGTGTAAAAATATTCAAACTAGATCATCAAAGGACTTTATTTTCCTTTGTGACCGACTTTTGATTAAATTTAATCCCACGAATCTTGTCATACGTTTTATATGCAACTGAAGCCATTAATAATGTTGAAATACAATAAAAATAAATCTGAATGAAGAAACCTTTCTAGTATTTTTTTCTTTAGAACAATTAGAAATGTCCAGAAAGTGAGATAACTACCTCTGAGAAAGCTTGTATAAGAAGAAGACATATCAAACCATCTTGAGTAATGTATTCTAAGGGAATTATTTTGTCAGGAGGGAAGATCTTTTTTTCAAATTATAAAATCAACTTCGAATAAGTTATACGTGTTTGTATTATTCTGTTTCTCTCTTTGTACATGATATCAAACTAATCTATCTGACAAAATGCTTATAATTTAAGAACAAAATTATATATATTTTAGCACAACCAAATTAGAACAAGGTCTCTTACTTTTCTTTGATCATTAACCATTCTTATTTGTTGCATGAAGAAACCATAAGATATTAAATCGTTCTAATCAATTAATAACAAGAATTATATCTTTACAAACAATTACAATTAAATTTGCAACACAGTTGTGACGAAAATCAAGTTGAAAAGTTCACTTAAGCTTGTACAAGGTAAAAAGTCAGTAATTTTGATTTCAACTATTGTAGCACAAAATTAAAACATCCGCTAGAATACATGTTCATTATTGCAATAAACCCTAGCTCTTGTAAACGAATTTTTTTTTATTTTGCATTACAAATTGCATTTGAAGTAAGACTATTTTGTTCACTGTACTTTGAACATGATCTTAACAAAATGGTGATTATTCTTCCAAACACACACCAATAAAAACCTAAACGCACAAAAAATCTTTTTGTCAAATATGATATTACTTCAAAGTCATTCTACATATTCATTTAAAGTAATTTGTAAGTTTATTACGCATTTGATTTACCAGTAAACTAAAGCCACCTTAAAACAGGACAAAAAGGTTCGAAATGAAAATTTTAAAAAATACATTTTGTTTACGTCAGGGATAGTATCTTTAACATATTTTGATTAAATCTGATCAGACAGACAGACAAATATTTCATTTAGACATGCCAAACTGTCATCTGTCTGTGAAAGACTCATGTGGCAAATATACCTCAAATTAAGTCTAATAAGCAAACCTATCATTTTTTTCTTTCTTTTTGCTTATTTCATATCTATAACTATAATCTTTTTATTAAATGCATCAAATCTGAAACCTATTTATTTCAATAATAGCGAACATGTCATCATTTAGACTAAAATATGGTATTGTCTTAAATATCCACTTATTGACTTCAAGCAAAAGAGACACGATAAGAATTGGATAAAGTTAATAACAAAACTACCGAACTTGAATGATCAATCTCATAGTCCAGAGAAAATGACAAAAACGAATCAGTCACACCGGAGAATTGGTGGATCGCAATGGTCCTGACTTGGGACAGGTATTTCAAACGAAGTGGTGGGTTAAACCAGGTTTTATGGCGCCAAACCTCCCTCTTCCATTGCGATCTAAGGATCCGGCAATGACCATAAAACACAACATAGTTTCAACACAATAGGGATATTGAGGTGATCATCTCAGTACAGCAGACCAGTCAAACACTAATTAAAGCAATTAACTACCATATTTTTTAACTCAATTTTGAACTTTTCTACTAGTGCCTGATAACGAAGAAAGATTTTTTTTAGGGATCGTATGAGACGTATTTTCTTATAGCCCTGCTCCAAAAGTCGGTCATGAAGAAATCGGTGTCTGATAAAAAAATCTGTGAAATGTGTGCAAGCTCTGGCATATCGAATAAGTTGTGAAATATAAACACCGTATGCAGGGGAAGTAGGTATATTGCTCTGTAGATTAGGAAAATTAATAATTTGAAAATTAAAATCGTCTCGTTTATCGTAAATTTTTGTACTGAGATGACCACCTGGGTCAAATTCGAGGTGCACATCCAAGAAAGACGTGAAGCAATTTGATTCGGTGGTCTCTTTAATTTCCAATTCTGGAGGATATATTGAAGGAATCCATCTACCAAATGAAGTGTTATTGACAGAAAGGACATCATCAATATATCTGAATGAAAGATTAAATGACCTTGCCTCTTTCATCATCTTGTTCTTTACGAGTCCCTGAAGAAATTCAGTCTCGTAAGAGTATAAAAACAAATCGGCGAGGAGAGGAGCACAGTTTGTGCCCATTGGAATGCCGATTTGTTGTTGAAATATCTCTCCTCCTTCGGAAGGTGACAAATATGTTGTCAATGAGGAAATCAGGATACTGCAAACTTGTTCCAGTGTGTAACAAATTTTATCTTTGAAAGATGTTTTGGAAAAGAATGTAGAATTATAACCCAAAACAACAAAATTCCTAGAGTTTGAAAAGGCTTTTTCGAGAAGGTTTTTCAGGCGACATTTTAGTTTTTCGTGTGGCAAGGTAGTGTATAAAGTTGAAAAATCTAACGTTTTCAAAGAGTGAACCTCAGAAAATGATTTAGATTTAAAATGATCTAACAAAGCTTTTGAGTTCTTCAAAATTTACACATGGTTAATTCCACTACGATTATAAATAGTGTCGCAGTATGCTTGTTGGCCTTCTTTGACAGCAGACAAGATTTTAGTTAAATGAACGGACAGCTCTGTAGTTGTACATGATAAAGATCCAGCTATATACCTTTCTTTGTACGGATTTTTGTGAAGTTTAGGTATCCAGTACAAATATGGTAACTCTTTATGTTCCTCCTTCATTGGAATATTGAAAGAGGACATAAAAGAGCTATGGTTGGCTATGATTTTATCTTTGTTAAATGTAGTCCGTTTGTATGTAGCACTAGCGGAAGTATTACCGTCAATGCCTAGTTCTTTTATTAGACAATTGTAATAATGTGCTTTACATACAAAAACTATATTATTGGAAGCCTTGTCTGCTGGCGTGACAACGTACCTGTCATGTAAGGAAGAGAGACAATTGAGAGCTTCACGGTCTCTAAATACAGAAGAAGGCCGGGGGTTCACACATTTGCCAAGTTTGTCTATTCGGCTTCGTACAAGAGATCGGATAGTCCTTACCCAGTCCGACAGTGATTCAAACTCTGGTTCTTTGTCCTTTTCCCTCTTTATCCAGGCTCTAGCATAGTTCTCCACAGCGTCCATGATGATCTTAAAGTTGTGATTCCAATTTATACGTTGCGGTTCCCTGAATTTAGGTCCATATTAAAGTTGAAGCAAAAGGTTGCGAATGGACAGAAGAATTAATACTATGACTATAGACTCGAAAGACAAGTTCACTACATGTCTTTAGCATAAAAGATAATAAATACAATCATATTGCTCTTAATAGGTTTAGCTTGAATGTCAATTAAAATAAGAATGGCTGTCTTATTTAGATCTATGAAGAAATATCATCAAGCACATGGCTAATTCTCAATTAAAGTGTGCATTACGGGTATTGAGGGAAGTTCGAAATGACCGAAAATATATTTGAGAATAAGTAGCATAAAAACATATTAAGTAAAAGATTAAAAAGAGATTGATAATGTAGCTACAACTATACGACAAAATTTGGTCATCATAGACGAAAGTGTATGAGCCAATTAAAAAACTTGTTTGATCTAACATTTTAGTATTGTATATCACTGTTTAAAAAGATGATCATTACAAAATAAAGAACCTTTTTTTTTCTGATTTTTACACTATCATCGTTTGTCATAAAATATCTAAAAAAAAATAATCGAAAAGTAACATGTACTTTCATCCTGTAATTTTGTGATCCTTAGACAAAGTTTATATATTTAAAAATGATCTAGCACAGTCTCTTAAACCTATTCCTTTCGATATTAGTCATTGGTAGAAAATCAAAATAATGTCAATTAAAATGACTCGAGAATATTATAACTATATCATAGTATAATTCATCATAATATCACTCATTTCAATATAAAATGAACCAACTTTAAAAACTCCACATTTTATTGGTCATCTTTGGTTTTTGATAACTGATTCTGCAAAATCAAGAATCAGATAGGGCATACATGTATGCATGGTTATGTAATCAAGAATGTACATATTTTTAGTTCAATAAACATAAAAAATTTCAAACCCAGTTAGACGGTCGTGAGTACAATTTATCGATAAAACGATTTTTTTTATTGTTTACAAAACCAACATGTGTTCAAAGATGTAAAATAGGATGTCTTATTATTAAATAAAAATTTTATATTATAAGAGAACAACTCACATCCATTGGAGAAGCTATCTCGCTATTGTATTTGCATAAATTCACTGAACCATAGGTACAGAACTTTGAGCATACGTTTGATCGATCATGATAAAGCCTGAAAGTACTCCGAAGGTACACATAAAAAATACGTAATAGGACTGTTCCAGACTTTTATCATCTATTGATAAGCGTCTGGAAGATCGAGACTAAAATATCAGGAGACATAAAGCGGTGCTACTGCAAAAATACACATAGAAAATATCAGGAGACATTAGGCGGTGTTACTGCAAAAACATATATAGAAAGTATCAGGAGACATAAGGCGGTGTTACTGCAAAAAAAATATATCGAAAATATCAGGAGACAATAGGCGGTGATACTGAAAAAAAAAGAAAAACAAATATATCAAAAATATGAGGAGACAATAGGCGGTGTTACTGCAAAAAATACATCGAAGATGATTAAGAATGGAAATTTATATAATGTTTGATCTAATATATTAGTTTAAACTTATTAGTTTTATCTGGATTGGGAAACAAGTTTTATGCTTACGTGAATCCATCTCCAGCTAGCAGTTTTGTTAACATGTTTAGTTAATCCCATTGAGCCTCATTTTATCGAAATCTACAAATGGGTCTTTAACGTGCATGGGGTAAAGTTCCCGCCATACACGGAACAACTCTTTGTCATCCCTTCTGTGGGACAAAATGATAAAAAGGACTTCATTTCTCATCAATTATATCAAAATAAGTCAATGCATTAGAAGAAATATGCCTTCAATTTGCAGGTATAATATTTATACTTAATCTCACTTTATTTTGTATGACTCAGAGCTGTTTGTCTCTCAAAATACTTTGATTCTAGAAAAGTCCAACCGAAAGACAAATCTGTCCCGACATTGGCTCCTATGAACTCAAAAGAGACTTTCAAGCGAATTGTTACAATTACAATAAGCACTGAAATCATTATGTAAAACAAACATAAAACGAATAGGATGTGGATAATCACAAATTAAACCTCATAGACAAAGAGGGTTAGCATTATCTTCATTTGCCGGATTTGACCAGCACCTAATCAATTGTTGGCAAAGTGATAGATGTGCTATAGCTAGCAGGAACTGCTGATATATTCTTGGTGCATGAGTCCCTTCATTTGTGTCTTAGATGGCTATTGCTTAAGTCTAATAATTTTTTGAGGTTGTGAGATTTATTGTGATATTTCATGCCTACCTTTTGTCCTTTTTAGGGGGCTGACTTCTGATTCTTACACTTATGCGTTGTTAGTAACATAAGAATCGATTCAAATGTTCTGTGTGACTTTCTTGTTGCAAAGTGAAGCCACCTGCTATAAGGAGTGTATAATCCGTTTTTTAATGAATTTTTTTTTCAGAAAAACGACAGGCGTAATTTATTACGATCAGTACTAGTGGGCTATCTTTTATTATTCATAAAAAAAAGATCAGAACAAAAATAAATCGTCCTAGAAATTGCGTTTATGTTATATAGAATAGCTTTTGTTTTATTCAAATATTGAAATATTGGAATAACTGTTCATGAATCATTCAAGATTTTATTTTATGTTCAAATTTCCTTTCTTAACTGTTTCATGTTATAATCACTGTATTTTTTTAATCTAATTTGCCGATATTAGGCGTCGACTAAAAGATATCTGCAAAATCTGGGAATCCATTTGACAAATGAAATTTAATAAACACATTTTAAATAGCAAAACTATCCTTAAATATGTTTGAATAACAAAATTATGGTCTATAGTTGTTGTTTTTTACCTGTATTTATCAGTATATTTGCTCCAGACTAAAAGAATAATTAAGTCAAGGTGATAAATATGGATGTCCTTTCCAAGATATGTTAGTAAAATAGATAAAATAAAAGCGAGAATGTATACTGATTAAAAATATTTATATATAAAAGAATTGCTTGACGATATATATACATGTATTTAGATACAAAGAAAAATATCTAAAAGGTTTCCAAACTACAATCTGAGAAAATTGTTGGCCTTAAAATGAAAACCTTAAAATCGATTCAAATGTTTTTTTATGTCCTTTTTGTACTCTAACCAGACCGACCTGCTATGCAAAAGGAGTGTGTTTAATTTATTTCAATCTTTGAGAAAAGAAGAGGCGTAAAGTAATACGAGCTGACAAAAGGAATAAGGATTTCATTATTTATAGATCTAGAAAGATATAAATAAGAACATAAACCTCTGAAAAAGAACTTTTTTGCATGTGTGTGTGTGTTTTGTTTTTTTTAAATATATAGACACTAAGGTGTTATAAGAAATTGAACATTGCAAATTTAGTTGTACGGCTAAAGAAAGTAAAATGAGGTACTATTTAACAAAATTAATGCAATAATACATGTCAAGGTGGCCATTACGAAAACGGTATCTAAAATAAAGTTACTGTACAGAAAATAATCTAAACAAAGATATAGTAGAAGTAATTTCAAGGTTGAAAAAAAATATACCTAATTGCGTTACGAACTAAAAGCTTGAAAGTTGGAAATCACTTAAAATTCTTCAAACAAATACAATGAATTCTTTGTTGAACATGGAAACTTAACAAATGAGGCAAACTGTGTATCGAACTACCATTAAATACTATATGCATAAAAATAATGACCCGACCAAAACGAGTTGCCCATCTTCATTAAGTCAAACGGACGAAGCAAATCTTTCATGTAAATTTATTGGTTATGAATAAATCGAACCCGGAGATGAAATGGAAACCCACAGGTACGGACTGGCGGACTTTCTTATAACCATATGCCTCAACTTAGCATGGACGTAAGGAAGACATACGCAACAAATTATAAGCTGAACATCTTGACGGCATACCTTTTCTGTACCCAATGTCATTTTGTATTTGTTTCTTTTAGAAATTACATGTGTAAGGTATTATAGCTTTCCATGTTCAATATATCGTTTTTATTTTCTTAAGCAAAAGATCCAAAACTTATCATTTAGTTGCCATTTAAGTAGCGAGCAAGACAGATATCGTGAATAATAAGGTAAAGATAGTCAAAACATGTCTACTTTTAAAGTGTTAGGTTATTAAACTTGTTCCCGACAATAAAAAAAAATATCTAATTTAACAAATACTATGGATACTATCTGTTTTACATAATTGTTAATTTCGTTATTTTAATGTTTGAGGTATTGAACGCGTATATCATTTTTTTTTAAAAGTATAGCTTTTTTGCATATTTTTAGAGATTTTGACACCTATCAGCTGATAACTTATGTTCTTTGAAAATTGATTTGTAAATAAAACAATAACTCTTAAATTTTCACCATTTTTAGAAAAAATGTTCCAATGATGATTATTTGGTGATAAATACATGCATAAAGTGTAGTAAAAATCCTCTCCTGAAATTTTTTGTGATTATAATTCGATTGCCTTCAGTTGTTTCCGTATACACAGTTTTGCGACCTGTTTATGATTATCCCGATTTCAGATCATTGTGTATCTTAAGTTTTACTAAAAAAAATGAAACAAATGTAACTAGAGGTGAAACTGTTTAAACTTGTAATTTATTTTAAAAAGCGGTGTCTAAAACTAAGATATACACAGTTAATACCTCCCCATTGATAAAAGGGGGCGGTTAGAGTTCATCTTGGCTTGAAACTTGAATTTGCTGAAATTTTCTATTCTAATGAAGGTTATAAATGCCATACAGTCAAATTCTAAATTTTTATTCACATTGTCAAGAAAATAACTAGAAATGGACTAAATGACACAATCTACTAATACTGCTAGGATTAAAAGCATCTGCAAAGGAAAACAGCCAGCAGTATTGACATTTGATACTTCTGTGTGTTTAAAGTAAACCACTGTGGCAGAAATACTAATAGCAACCGTTACAAACAATATGAGATGTTTTTCAACAGCTGGGAACTTCTGAATCTCAATTAAGAGAGTCAAAGGAAATGCCACATACTAATGGATTCTAGTATACGATTTTATGACCAATCAAGAACTTAAGTATCTTTTTAGTTCAGTGCCTTTATAACTGACCGGTAGAATGTTAAGACGTCGCAGACATTAATTCACACATTTATCTTCTGTTAATGAAAACAAGATATGATTGTGTTGGGATGCCAACACACAAAGTCTCCCAAACGATTAAAAAAGTAACAACTCCAAAATGAAGGCTTCCCTTTGTCATCATCATGAAATAAATATATTTTGAATATAAAAAGTAAATAGGAAATAATGCAACAGGTATAGTTAAATTTTAATATTTGCAAATATTTTATATTTATTAAAGATCTTTTGTAAACCAATAGATGAGAATAGTTCAAAATTGTTGTAGAAAAAGAAATAAAGCTTTATTTTTTCCATTGTAAAAAGGACGAGTGTGAAAATAATAATTTTAAAACATAAAGGGAGATAATACACCCATCTTGCTGAAGGTCAAGGGTCAATTGGTCCCTCCCTAACATAGTCCCTAAATAAGTGAAATTAATGATGACAGGCAGGGTTTTAAACTTTCAAATTTATTCCTTTATAATAAGCTGAAATAACAATGCAAATATTTAGTTGAATGAATGCAACCTCATCATCTCAATTTATGTCTCATTTCAAAAAGTGTATGAATAATGTTTATTTTGCTGTGAAATGGTCTCACATGAAAAACAAAAAAAAATATAGAAATTGCAATAAGACTTTCAGAAAATTGTAAACTATGATGACATTCCATTTACATGTTTTCTACCAATATAACTATATTTTCGAGATCCACCGAGAAGATTTTTGTTTTTTTCCATTGAACTCGGAGCATCATGTTTAGCCCAGAAACCAATGTTCATCAGAATCGGTCAACATTCCCAAAAATTAGCCGATTTTTGTCGGCCATTTTGAAATAGGCGGCCATCTTGAAAAATTCGAAAGTTTTGTGCACACCTTCATAACATGAATAACTCATATACCAAGTATGGTTTTGATCTGAAAAACCATCTGAGAGAAACCGGTCGGACAAGTTCATTGTAAAAAAAATCTGAAAAACCTGAGTAAAAACAATAAGTCTTCGTTTGGGAGACTTAATAATTACATACCGAAACTTTTTGCAGGCATTTTTTAACCGATCCTTCTGAAACTTGGTAAACATGTAGGACTAAGGCCAATGTAAAGAATTAATACCAAAAAGATCAGATTCACAAGTCATAAGGGGTTCTGGGGGGTACCAGAAAGGGGGACCGTAGGCCAAAATGCCATGGTTTCGCACACAAAACTCCTTATAGCTCTCAAACAGTAAATCCAATCTGTATAAACAATACCTATTATAAGATGCCTAACATGTACTTGAACTCAATACGGTAATCATTTCAATGTAAGAGGTCCATTGCGAAATTAAGGGGGTCCAAAGGAGGGGTGGGGTCACTTCGGAAAAAATTTCAAAACTGTATAACTCGAAAACCGTTGGTCAGATTTTTTCATGACTCACACCTTTTTTGTAGCTTTTATAATGCTGATTTCAAATATCAAATCAGATTTTTGATAGGAGCACTTGATTTTTTTTCAGAATTTTTTTTTAATTTTTTATGTGATTTTTCAAAAATTCAAAAAAATACAAAAAAAAATTATGAAAAAAAAACTATACAAGATAGCAATTTTTGGTCTTTTCCATTGAACTCGGAGCATCATGTTTAGCCCAGAAACCAATGTTCATCAGAATCGGTCAACATTCCCAAAAATTAGCCGATTTTTGTCGGCCATTTTGAAATAGGCGGCCATCTTGAAAAATTCGAAAGTTTTGTGCACACCTTCATAACATGAATAACTCATATACCAAGTATGGTTTTGATCTGAAAAACCATCTGAGAGAAACCGGTCGGACAAGTTCATTGTAAAAAAAATCTGAAAAACCTGAGTAAAAACAATAAGTCTCCAAACTTCGTTTGGGAGACTTAATAATTACATACCGAAACTTTTTGCAGGCATTTTTTAACCGATCCTTCTGAAACTTGGTAAACATGTAGGACTAAGGCCAATGTAAAGAATTAATACCAAAAAGATCAGATTCACAAGTCATAAGGGGTTCTGGGGGGTACCAGAAAGGGGGACCGTAGGCCAAAATGCCATGGTTTCGCACACAAAACTCCTTATAGCTCTCAAACAGTAAATCCAATCTGTATAAACAATACCTATTATAAGATGCCTAACATGTACTTGAACTCAATACGGTAATCATTTCAATGTAAGAGGTCCATTGCGAAATTAAGGGGGTCCAAAGGAGGGGTGGGGTCACTTCGGAAAAAATTTCAAAACTGTATAACTCGAAAACCGTTGGTCAGATTTTTTCATGACTCACACCTTTTTTGTAGCTTTTATAATGCTGATTTCAAATATCAAATCAGATTTTTGATAGGAGCACTTGATTTTTTTTCAGAATTTTTTTTTAATTTTTTATGTGATTTTTCAAAAATTCAAAAAAATACAAAAAAAAATTATGAAAAAAAAACTATACAAGATAGCAATTTTTGGTCTTTTCCATTGAACTCGGAGCATCATGTTTAGCCCAGAAACCAATGTTCATCAGAATCGGTCAACATTCCCAAAAATTAGCCGATTTTTGTCGGCCATTTTGAAATAGGCGGCCATCTTGAAAAATTCGAAAGTTTTGTGCACACCTTCATAACATGAATAACTCATATACCAAGTATGGTTTTGATCTGAAAAACCATCTGAGAGAAACCGGTCGGACAAGTTCATTGTAAAAAAAATCTGAAAAACCTGAGTAAAAACAATAAGTCTTCGTTTGGGAGACTTAATAATTACATACCGAAACTTTTTGCAGGCATTTTTTAACCGATCCTTCTGAAACTTGGTAAACATGTAGGACTAAGGCCAATGTAAAGAATTAATACCAAAAAGATCAGATTCACAAGTCATAAGGGGTTCTGGGGGGTACCAGAAAGGGGGACCGTAGGCCAAAATGCCATGGTTTCGCACACAAAACTCCTTATAGCTCTCAAACAGTAAATCCAATCTGTATAAACAATACCTATTATAAGATGCCTAACATGTACTTGAACTCAATACGGTAATCATTTCAATGTAAGAGGTCCATTGCGAAATTAAGGGGGTCCAAAGGAGGGGTGGGGTCACTTCGGAAAAAATTTCAAAACTGTATAACTCGAAAACCGTTGGTCAGATTTTTTCATGACTCACACCTTTTTTGTAGCTTTTATAATGCTGATTTCAAATATCAAATCAGATTTTTGATAGGAGCACTTGATTTTTTTTCAGAATTTTTTTTTAATTTTTTATGTGATTTTTCAAAAATTCAAAAAAATACAAAAAAAAATTATGAAAAAAAAACTATACAAGATAGCAATTTTTGGTCTTTTCCATTGAACTCGGAGCATCATGTTTAGCCCAGAAACCAATGTTCATCAGAATCGGTCAACATTCCCAAAAATTAGCCGATTTTTGTCGGCCATTTTGAAATAGGCGGCCATCTTGAAAAATTCGAAAGTTTTGTGCACACCTTCATAACATGAATAACTCATATACCAAGTATGGTTTTGATCTGAAAAACCATCTGAGAGAAACCGGTCGGACAAGTTCATTGTAAAAAAAATCTGAAAAACCTGAGTAAAAACAATAAGTCTTCGTTTGGGAGACTTAATAATTACATACCGAAACTTTTTGCAGGCATTTTTTAACCGATCCTTCTGAAACATGGTAAACATGTAGGACTAAGGCCAATGTAAAGAATTAATACCAAAAAGATCAGATTCACAAGTCATAAGGGGTTCTGGGGGGTACCAGAAAGGGGGACCGTAGGCCAAAATGCCATGGTTTCGCACACAAAACTCCTTATAGCTCTCAAACAGTAAATCCAATCTGTATAAACAATACCTATTATAAGATGCCTAACATGTACTTGAACTCAATACGGTAATCATTTCAATGTAAGAGGTCCATTGCGAAATTAAGGGGGTCCAAAGGAGGGGTGGGGTCACTTCGGAAAAAATTTCAAAACTGTATAACTCGAAAACCGTTGGTCAGATTTTTTCATGACTCACACCTTTTTTGTAGCTTTTATAATGCTGATTTCAAATATCAAATCAGATTTTTGATAGGAGCACTTGATTTTTTTTCAGAATTTTTTTTTAATTTTTTATGTGATTTTTCAAAAATTCAAAAAAATACAAAAAAAAATTATGAAAAAAAAACTATACAAGATAGCAATTTTTGGTCTTTTCCATTGAACTCGGAGCATCATGTTTAGCCCAGAAACCAATGTTCATCAGAATCGGTCAACATTCCCAAAAATTAGCCGATTTTTGTCGGCCATTTTGAAATAGGCGGCCATCTTGAAAAATTCGAAAGTTTTGTGCACACCTTCATAACATGAATAACTCATATACCAAGTATGGTTTTGATCTGAAAAACCATCTGAGAGAAACCGGTCGGACAAGTTCATTGTAAAAAAAATCTGAAAAACCTGAGTAAAAACAATAAGTCTTCGTTTGGGAGACTTAATAATTACATACCGAAACTTTTTGCAGGCATTTTTTAACCGATCCTTCTGAAACTTGGTAAACATGTAGGACTAAGGCCAATGTAAAGAATTAATACCAAAAAGATCAGATTCACAAGTCATAAGGGGTTCTGGGGGGTACCAGAAAGGGGGACCGTAGGCCAAAATGCCATGGTTTCGCACACAAAACTCCTTATAGCTCTCAAACAGTAAATCCAATCTGTATAAACAATACCTATTATAAGATGCCTAACATGTACTTGAACTCAATACGGTAATCATTTCAATGTAAGAGGTCCATTGCGAAATTAAGGGGGTCCAAAGGAGGGGTGGGGTCACTTCGGAAAAAATTTCAAAACTGTATAACTCGAAAACCGTTGGTCAGATTTTTTCATGACTCACACCTTTTTTGTAGCTTTTATAATGCTGATTTCAAATATCAAATCAGATTTTTGATAGGAGCACTTGATTTTTTTTCAGAATTTTTTTTTAATTTTTTATGTGATTTTTCAAAAATTCAAAAAAATACAAAAAAAAATTATGAAAAAAAAACTATACAAGATAGCAATTTTTGGTCTTTTCCATTGAACTCGGAGCATCATGTTTAGCCCAGAAACCAATGTTCATCAGAATCGGTCAACATTCCCAAAAATTAGCCGATTTTTGTCGGCCATTTTGAAATAGGCGGCCATCTTGAAAAATTCGAAAGTTTTGTGCACACCTTCATAACATGAATAACTCATATACCAAGTATGGTTTTGATCTGAAAAACCATCTGAGAGAAACCGGTCGGACAAGTTCATTGTAAAAAAAATCTGAAAAACCTGAGTAAAAACAATAAGTCTCCAAACTTCGTTTGGGAGACTTAATAATTACATACCGAAACTTTTTGCAGGCATTTTTTAACCGATCCTTCTGAAACTTGGTAAACATGTAGGACTAAGGCCAATGTAAAGAATTAATACCAAAAAGATCAGATTCACAAGTCATAAGGGGTTCTGGGGGGTACCAGAAAGGGGGACCGTAGGCCAAAATGCCATGGTTTCGCACACAAAACTCCTTATAGCTCTCAAACAGTAAATCCAATCTGTATAAACAATACCTATTATAAGATGCCTAACATGTACTTGAACTCAATACGGTAATCATTTCAATGTAAGAGGTCCATTGCGAAATTAAGGGGGTCCAAAGGAGGGGTGGGGTCACTTCGGAAAAAATTTCAAAACTGTATAACTCGAAAACCGTTGGTCAGATTTTTTCATGACTCACACCTTTTTTGTAGCTTTTATAATGCTGATTTCAAATATCAAATCAGATTTTTGATAGGAGCACTTGATTTTTTTTCAGAATTTTTTTTTAATTTTTTATGTGATTTTTCAAAAATTCAAAAAAATACAAAAAAAAATTATGAAAAAAAAACTATACAAGATAGCAATTTTTGGTCTTTTCCATTGAACTCGGAGCATCATGTTTAGCCCAGAAACCAATGTTCATCAGAATCGGTCAACATTCCCAAAAATTAGCCGATTTTTGTCGGCCATTTTGAAATAGGCGGCCATCTTGAAAAATTCGAAAGTTTTGTGCACACCTTCATAACATGAATAACTCATATACCAAGTATGGTTTTGATCTGAAAAACCATCTGAGAGAAACCGGTCGGACAAGTTCATTGTAAAAAAAATCTGAAAAACCTGAGTAAAAACAATAAGTCTCCAAACTTCGTTTGGGAGACTTAATAATTACATACCGAAACTTTTTGCAGGCATTTTTTAACCGATCCTTCTGAAACTTGGTAAACATGTAGGACTAAGGCCAATGTAAAGAATTAATACCAAAAAGATCAGATTCACAAGTCATAAGGGGTTCTGGGGGGTACCAGAAAGGGGGACCGTAGGCCAAAATGCCATGGTTTCGCACACAAAACTCCTTATAGCTCTCAAACAGTAAATCCAATCTGTATAAACAATACCTATTATAAGATGCCTAACATGTACTTGAACTCAATACGGTAATCATTTCAATGTAAGAGGTCCATTGCGAAATTAAGGGGGTCCAAAGGAGGGGTGGGGTCACTTCGGAAAAAATTTCAAAACTGTATAACTCGAAAACCGTTGGTCAGATTTTTTCATGACTCACACCTTTTTTGTAGCTTTTATAATGCTGATTTCAAATATCAAATCAGATTTTTGATAGGAGCACTTGATTTTTTTTCAGAATTTTTTTTTAATTTTTTATGTGATTTTTCAAAAATTCAAAAAAATACAAAAAAAAATTATGAAAAAAAAACTATACAAGATAGCAATTTTTGGTCTTTTCCATTGAACTCGGAGCATCATGTTTAGCCCAGAAACCAATGTTCATCAGAATCGGTCAACATTCCCAAAAATTAGCCGATTTTTGTCGGCCATTTTGAAATAGGCGGCCATCTTGAAAAATTCGAAAGTTTTGTGCACACCTTCATAACATGAATAACTCATATACCAAGTATGGTTTTGATCTGAAAAACCATCTGAGAGAAACCGGTCGGACAAGTTCATTGTAAAAAAAATCTGAAAAACCTGAGTAAAAACAATAAGTCTCCAAACTTCGTTTGGGAGACTTAATAATTACATACCGAAACTTTTTGCAGGCATTTTTTAACCGATCCTTCTGAAACTTGGTAAACATGTAGGACTAAGGCCAATGTAAAGAATTAATACCAAAAAGATCAGATTCACAAGTCATAAGGGGTTCTGGGGGGTACCAGAAAGGGGGACCGTAGGCCAAAATGCCATGGTTTCGCACACAAAACTCCTTATAGCTCTCAAACAGTAAATCCAATCTGTATAAACAATACCTATTATAAGATGCCTAACATGTACTTGAACTCAATACGGTAATCATTTCAATGTAAGAGGTCCATTGCGAAATTAAGGGGGTCCAAAGGAGGGGTGGGGTCACTTCGGAAAAAATTTCAAAACTGTATAACTCGAAAACCGTTGGTCAGATTTTTTCATGACTCACACCTTTTTTGTAGCTTTTATAATGCTGATTTCAAATATCAAATCAGATTTTTGATAGGAGCACTTGATTTTTTTTCAGAATTTTTTTTTAATTTTTTATGTGATTTTTCAAAAATTCAAAAAAATACAAAAAAAAATTATGAAAAAAAAACTATACAAGATAGCAATTTTTGGTCTTTTCCATTGAACTCGGAGCATCATGTTTAGCCCAGAAACCAATGTTCATCAGAATCGGTCAACATTCCCAAAAATTAGCCGATTTTTGTCGGCCATTTTGAAATAGGCGGCCATCTTGAAAAATTCGAAAGTTTTGTGCACACCTTCATAACATGAATAACTCATATACCAAGTATGGTTTTGATCTGAAAAACCATCTGAGAGAAACCGGTCGGACAAGTTCATTGTAAAAAAAATCTGAAAAACCTGAGTAAAAACAATAAGTCTCCAAACTTCGTTTGGGAGACTTAATAATTACATACCGAAACTTTTTGCAGGCATTTTTTAACCGATCCTTCTGAAACTTGGTAAACATGTAGGACTAAGGCCAATGTAAAGAATTAATACCAAAAAGATCAGATTCACAAGTCATAAGGGGTTCTGGGGGGTACCAGAAAGGGGGACCGTAGGCCAAAATGCCATGGTTTCGCACACAAAACTCCTTATAGCTCTCAAACAGTAAATCCAATCTGTATAAACAATACCTATTATAAGATGCCTAACATGTACTTGAACTCAATACGGTAATCATTTCAATGTAAGAGGTCCATTGCGAAATTAAGGGGGTCCAAAGGAGGGGTGGGGTCACTTCGGAAAAAATTTCAAAACTGTATAACTCGAAAACCGTTGGTCAGATTTTTTCATGACTCACACCTTTTTTGTAGCTTTTATAATGCTGATTTCAAATATCAAATCAGATTTTTGATAGGAGCACTTGATTTTTTTTCAGAATTTTTTTTTAATTTTTTATGTGATTTTTCAAAAATTCAAAAAAATACAAAAAAAAATTATGAAAAAAAAACTATACAAGATAGCAATTTTTGGTCTTTTCCATTGAACTCGGAGCATCATGTTTAGCCCAGAAACCAATGTTCATCAGAATCGGTCAACATTCCCAAAAATTAGCCGATTTTTGTCGGCCATTTTGAAATAGGCGGCCATCTTGAAAAATTCGAAAGTTTTGTGCACACCTTCATAACATGAATAACTCATATACCAAGTATGGTTTTGATCTGAAAAACCATCTGAGAGAAACCGGTCGGACAAGTTCATTGTAAAAAAAATCTGAAAAACCTGAGTAAAAACAATAAGTCTCCAAACTTCGTTTGGGAGACTTAATAATTACATACCGAAACTTTTTGCAGGCATTTTTTAACCGATCCTTCTGAAACTTGGTAAACATGTAGGACTAAGGCCAATGTAAAGAATTAATACCAAAAAGATCAGATTCACAAGTCATAAGGGGTTCTGGGGGGTACCAGAAAGGGGGACCGTAGGCCAAAATGCCATGGTTTCGCACACAAAACTCCTTATAGCTCTCAAACAGTAAATCCAATCTGTATAAACAATACCTATTATAAGATGCCTAACATGTACTTGAACTCAATACGGTAATCATTTCAATGTAAGAGGTCCATTGCGAAATTAAGGGGGTCCAAAGGAGGGGTGGGGTCACTTCGGAAAAAATTTCAAAACTGTATAACTCGAAAACCGTTGGTCAGATTTTTTCATGACTCACACCTTTTTTGTAGCTTTTATAATGCTGATTTCAAATATCAAATCAGATTTTTGATAGGAGCACTTGATTTTTTTTCAGAATTTTTTTTTAATTTTTTATGTGATTTTTCAAAAATTCAAAAAAATACAAAAAAAAATTATGAAAAAAAAACTATACAAGATAGCAATTTTTGGTCTTTTCCATTGAACTCGGAGCATCATGTTTAGCCCAGAAACCAATGTTCATCAGAATCGGTCAACATTCCCAAAAATTAGCCGATTTTTGTCGGCCATTTTGAAATAGGCGGCCATCTTGAAAAATTCGAAAGTTTTGTGCACACCTTCATAACATGAATAACTCATATACCAAGTATGGTTTTGATCTGAAAAACCATCTGAGAGAAACCGGTCGGACAAGTTCATTGTAAAAAAAATCTGAAAAACCTGAGTAAAAACAATAAGTCTCCAAACTTCGTTTGGGAGACTTAATAATTACATACCGAAACTTTTTGCAGGCATTTTTTAACCGATCCTTCTGAAACTTGGTAAACATGTAGGACTAAGGCCAATGTAAAGAATTAATACCAAAAAGATCAGATTCACAAGTCATAAGGGGTTCTGGGGGGTACCAGAAAGGGGGACCGTAGGCCAAAATGCCATGGTTTCGCACACAAAACTCCTTATAGCTCTCAAACAGTAAATCCAATCTGTATAAACAATACCTATTATAAGATGCCTAACATGTACTTGAACTCAATACGGTAATCATTTCAATGTAAGAGGTCCATTGCGAAATTAAGGGGGTCCAAAGGAGGGGTGGGGTCACTTCGGAAAAAATTTCAAAACTGTATAACTCGAAAACCGTTGGTCAGATTTTTTCATGACTCACACCTTTTTTGTAGCTTTTATAATGCTGATTTCAAATATCAAATCAGATTTTTGATAGGAGCACTTGATTTTTTTTCAGAATTTTTTTTTAATTTTTTATGTGATTTTTCAAAAATTCAAAAAAATACAAAAAAAAATTATGAAAAAAAAACTATACAAGATAGCAATTTTTGGTCTTTTCCATTGAACTCGGAGCATCATGTTTAGCCCAGAAACCAATGTTCATCAGAATCGGTCAACATTCCCAAAAATTAGCCGATTTTTGTCGGCCATTTTGAAATAGGCGGCCATCTTGAAAAATTCGAAAGTTTTGTGCACACCTTCATAACATGAATAACTCATATACCAAGTATGGTTTTGATCTGAAAAACCATCTGAGAGAAACCGGTCGGACAAGTTCATTGTAAAAAAAATCTGAAAAACCTGAGTAAAAACAATAAGTCTCCAAACTTCGTTTGGGAGACTTAATAATTACATACCGAAACTTTTTGCAGGCATTTTTTAACCGATCCTTCTGAAACTTGGTAAACATGTAGGACTAAGGCCAATGTAAAGAATTAATACCAAAAAGATCAGATTCACAAGTCATAAGGGGTTCTGGGGGGTACCAGAAAGGGGGACCGTAGGCCAAAATGCCATGGTTTCGCACACAAAACTCCTTATAGCTCTCAAACAGTAAATCCAATCTGTATAAACAATACCTATTATAAGATGCCTAACATGTACTTGAACTCAATACGGTAATCATTTCAATGTAAGAGGTCCATTGCGAAATTAAGGGGGTCCAAAGGAGGGGTGGGGTCACTTCGGAAAAAATTTCAAAACTGTATAACTCGAAAACCGTTGGTCAGATTTTTTCATGACTCACACCTTTTTTGTAGCTTTTATAATGCTGATTTCAAATATCAAATCAGATTTTTGATAGGAGCACTTGATTTTTTTTCAGAATTTTTTTTTAATTTTTTATGTGATTTTTCAAAAATTCAAAAAAATACAAAAAAAAATTATGAAAAAAAAACTATACAAGATAGCAATTTTTGGTCTTTTCCATTGAACTCGGAGCATCATGTTTAGCCCAGAAACCAATGTTCATCAGAATCGGTCAACATTCCCAAAAATTAGCCGATTTTTGTCGGCCATTTTGAAATAGGCGGCCATCTTGAAAAATTCGAAAGTTTTGTGCACACCTTCATAACATGAATAACTCATATACCAAGTATGGTTTTGATCTGAAAAACCATCTGAGAGAAACCGGTCGGACAAGTTCATTGTAAAAAAAATCTGAAAAACCTGAGTAAAAACAATAAGTCTCCAAACTTCGTTTGGGAGACTTAATAATTACATACCGAAACTTTTTGCAGGCATTTTTTAACCGATCCTTCTGAAACTTGGTAAACATGTAGGACTAAGGCCAATGTAAAGAATTAATACCAAAAAGATCAGATTCACAAGTCATAAGGGGTTCTGGGGGGTACCAGAAAGGGGGACCGTAGGCCAAAATGCCATGGTTTCGCACACAAAACTCCTTATAGCTCTCAAACAGTAAATCCAATCTGTATAAACAATACCTATTATAAGATGCCTAACATGTACTTGAACTCAATACGGTAATCATTTCAATGTAAGAGGTCCATTGCGAAATTAAGGGGGTCCAAAGGAGGGGTGGGGTCACTTCGGAAAAAATTTCAAAACTGTATAACTCGAAAACCGTTGGTCAGATTTTTTCATGACTCACACCTTTTTTGTAGCTTTTATAATGCTGATTTCAAATATCAAATCAGATTTTTGATAGGAGCACTTGATTTTTTTTCAGAATTTTTTTTTAATTTTTTATGTGATTTTTCAAAAATTCAAAAAAATACAAAAAAAAATTATGAAAAAAAAACTATACAAGATAGCAATTTTTGGTCTTTTCCATTGAACTCGGAGCATCATGTTTAGCCCAGAAACCAATGTTCATCAGAATCGGTCAACATTCCCAAAAATTAGCCGATTTTTGTCGGCCATTTTGAAATAGGCGGCCATCTTGAAAAATTCGAAAGTTTTGTGCACACCTTCATAACATGAATAACTCATATACCAAGTATGGTTTTGATCTGAAAAACCATCTGAGAGAAACCGGTCGGACAAGTTCATTGTAAAAAAAATCTGAAAAACCTGAGTAAAAACAATAAGTCTCCAAACTTCGTTTGGGAGACTTAATAATTACATACCGAAACTTTTTGCAGGCATTTTTTAACCGATCCTTCTGAAACTTGGTAAACATGTAGGACTAAGGCCAATGTAAAGAATTAATACCAAAAAGATCAGATTCACAAGTCATAAGGGGTTCTGGGGGGTACCAGAAAGGGGGACCGTAGGCCAAAATGCCATGGTTTCGCACACAAAACTCCTTATAGCTCTCAAACAGTAAATCCAATCTGTATAAACAATACCTATTATAAGATGCCTAACATGTACTTGAACTCAATACGGTAATCATTTCAATGTAAGAGGTCCATTGCGAAATTAAGGGGGTCCAAAGGAGGGGTGGGGTCACTTCGGAAAAAATTTCAAAACTGTATAACTCGAAAACCGTTGGTCAGATTTTTTCATGACTCACACCTTTTTTGTAGCTTTTATAATGCTGATTTCAAATATCAAATCAGATTTTTGATAGGAGCACTTGATTTTTTTTCAGAATTTTTTTTTAATTTTTTATGTGATTTTTCAAAAATTCAAAAAAATACAAAAAAAAATTATGAAAAAAAAACTATACAAGATAGCAATTTTTGGTCTTTTCCATTGAACTCGGAGCATCATGTTTAGCCCAGAAACCAATGTTCATCAGAATCGGTCAACATTCCCAAAAATTAGCCGATTTTTGTCGGCCATTTTGAAATAGGCGGCCATCTTGAAAAATTCGAAAGTTTTGTGCACACCTTCATAACATGAATAACTCATATACCAAGTATGGTTTTGATCTGAAAAACCATCTGAGAGAAACCGGTCGGACAAGTTCATTGTAAAAAAAATCTGAAAAACCTGAGTAAAAACAATAAGTCTCCAAACTTCGTTTGGGAGACTTAATAATTACATACCGAAACTTTTTGCAGGCATTTTTTAACCGATCCTTCTGAAACTTGGTAAACATGTAGGACTAAGGCCAATGTAAAGAATTAATACCAAAAAGATCAGATTCACAAGTCATAAGGGGTTCTGGGGGGTACCAGAAAGGGGGACCGTAGGCCAAAATGCCATGGTTTCGCACACAAAACTCCTTATAGCTCTCAAACAGTAAATCCAATCTGTATAAACAATACCTATTATAAGATGCCTAACATGTACTTGAACTCAATACGGTAATCATTTCAATGTAAGAGGTCCATTGCGAAATTAAGGGGGTCCAAAGGAGGGGTGGGGTCACTTCGGAAAAAATTTCAAAACTGTATAACTCGAAAACCGTTGGTCAGATTTTTTCATGACTCACACCTTTTTTGTAGCTTTTATAATGCTGATTTCAAATATCAAATCAGATTTTTGATAGGAGCACTTGATTTTTTTTCAGAATTTTTTTTTAATTTTTTATGTGATTTTTCAAAAATTCAAAAAAATACAAAAAAAAATTATGAAAAAAAAACTATACAAGATAGCAATTTTTGGTCTTTTCCATTGAACTCGGAGCATCATGTTTAGCCCAGAAACCAATGTTCATCAGAATCGGTCAACATTCCCAAAAATTAGCCGATTTTTGTCGGCCATTTTGAAATAGGCGGCCATCTTGAAAAATTCGAAAGTTTTGTGCACACCTTCATAACATGAATAACTCATATACCAAGTATGGTTTTGATCTGAAAAACCATCTGAGAGAAACCGGTCGGACAAGTTCATTGTAAAAAAAATCTGAAAAACCTGAGTAAAAACAATAAGTCTCCAAACTTCGTTTGGGAGACTTAATAATTACATACCGAAACTTTTTGCAGGCATTTTTTAACCGATCCTTCTGAAACTTGGTAAACATGTAGGACTAAGGCCAATGTAAAGAATTAATACCAAAAAGATCAGATTCACAAGTCATAAGGGGTTCTGGGGGGTACCAGAAAGGGGGACCGTAGGCCAAAATGCCATGGTTTCGCACACAAAACTCCTTATAGCTCTCAAACAGTAAATCCAATCTGTATAAACAATACCTATTATAAGATGCCTAACATGTACTTGAACTCAATACGGTAATCATTTCAATGTAAGAGGTCCATTGCGAAATTAAGGGGGTCCAAAGGAGGGGTGGGGTCACTTCGGAAAAAATTTCAAAACTGTATAACTCGAAAACCGTTGGTCAGATTTTTTCATGACTCACACCTTTTTTGTAGCTTTTATAATGCTGATTTCAAATATCAAATCAGATTTTTGATAGGAGCACTTGATTTTTTTTCAGAATTTTTTTTTAATTTTTTATGTGATTTTTCAAAAATTCAAAAAAATACAAAAAAAAATTATGAAAAAAAAACTATACAAGATAGCAATTTTTGGTCTTTTCCATTGAACTCGGAGCATCATGTTTAGCCCAGAAACCAATGTTCATCAGAATCGGTCAACATTCCCAAAAATTAGCCGATTTTTGTCGGCCATTTTGAAATAGGCGGCCATCTTGAAAAATTCGAAAGTTTTGTGCACACCTTCATAACATGAATAACTCATATACCAAGTATGGTTTTGATCTGAAAAACCATCTGAGAGAAACCGGTCGGACAAGTTCATTGTAAAAAAAATCTGAAAAACCTGAGTAAAAACAATAAGTCTCCAAACTTCGTTTGGGAGACTTAATAATTACATACCGAAACTTTTTGCAGGCATTTTTTAACCGATCCTTCTGAAACTTGGTAAACATGTAGGACTAAGGCCAATGTAAAGAATTAATACCAAAAAGATCAGATTCACAAGTCATAAGGGGTTCTGGGGGGTACCAGAAAGGGGGACCGTAGGCCAAAATGCCATGGTTTCGCACACAAAACTCCTTATAGCTCTCAAACAGTAAATCCAATCTGTATAAACAATACCTATTATAAGATGCCTAACATGTACTTGAACTCAATACGGTAATCATTTCAATGTAAGAGGTCCATTGCGAAATTAAGGGGGTCCAAAGGAGGGGTGGGGTCACTTCGGAAAAAATTTCAAAACTGTATAACTCGAAAACCGTTGGTCAGATTTTTTCATGACTCACACCTTTTTTGTAGCTTTTATAATGCTGATTTCAAATATCAAATCAGATTTTTGATAGGAGCACTTGATTTTTTTTCAGAATTTTTTTTTAATTTTTTATGTGATTTTTCAAAAATTCAAAAAAATACAAAAAAAAATTATGAAAAAAAAACTATACAAGATAGCAATTTTTGGTCTTTTCCATTGAACTCGGAGCATCATGTTTAGCCCAGAAACCAATGTTCATCAGAATCGGTCAACATTCCCAAAAATTAGCCGATTTTTGTCGGCCATTTTGAAATAGGCGGCCATCTTGAAAAATTCGAAAGTTTTGTGCACACCTTCATAACATGAATAACTCATATACCAAGTATGGTTTTGATCTGAAAAACCATCTGAGAGAAACCGGTCGGACAAGTTCATTGTAAAAAAAATCTGAAAAACCTGAGTAAAAACAATAAGTCTCCAAACTTCGTTTGGGAGACTTAATAATTACATACCGAAACTTTTTGCAGGCATTTTTTAACCGATCCTTCTGAAACTTGGTAAACATGTAGGACTAAGGCCAATGTAAAGAATTAATACCAAAAAGATCAGATTCACAAGTCATAAGGGGTTCTGGGGGGTACCAGAAAGGGGGACCGTAGGCCAAAATGCCATGGTTTCGCACACAAAACTCCTTATAGCTCTCAAACAGTAAATCCAATCTGTATAAACAATACCTATTATAAGATGCCTAACATGTACTTGAACTCAATACGGTAATCATTTCAATGTAAGAGGTCCATTGCGAAATTAAGGGGGTCCAAAGGAGGGGTGGGGTCACTTCGGAAAAAATTTCAAAACTGTATAACTCGAAAACCGTTGGTCAGATTTTTTCATGACTCACACCTTTTTTGTAGCTTTTATAATGCTGATTTCAAATATCAAATCAGATTTTTGATAGGAGCACTTGATTTTTTTTCAGAATTTTTTTTTAATTTTTTATGTGATTTTTCAAAAATTCAAAAAAATACAAAAAAAAATTATGAAAAAAAAACTATACAAGATAGCAATTTTTGGTCTTTTCCATTGAACTCGGAGCATCATGTTTAGCCCAGAAACCAATGTTCATCAGAATCGGTCAACATTCCCAAAAATTAGCCGATTTTTGTCGGCCATTTTGAAATAGGCGGCCATCTTGAAAAATTCGAAAGTTTTGTGCACACCTTCATAACATGAATAACTCATATACCAAGTATGGTTTTGATCTGAAAAACCATCTGAGAGAAACCGGTCGGACAAGTTCATTGTAAAAAAAATCTGAAAAACCTGAGTAAAAACAATAAGTCTCCAAACTTCGTTTGGGAGACTTAATAATTACATACCGAAACTTTTTGCAGGCATTTTTTAACCGATCCTTCTGAAACTTGGTAAACATGTAGGACTAAGGCCAATGTAAAGAATTAATACCAAAAAGATCAGATTCACAAGTCATAAGGGGTTCTGGGGGGTACCAGAAAGGGGGACCGTAGGCCAAAATGCCATGGTTTCGCACACAAAACTCCTTATAGCTCTCAAACAGTAAATCCAATCTGTATAAACAATACCTATTATAAGATGCCTAACATGTACTTGAACTCAATACGGTAATCATTTCAATGTAAGAGGTCCATTGCGAAATTAAGGGGGTCCAAAGGAGGGGTGGGGTCACTTCGGAAAAAATTTCAAAACTGTATAACTCGAAAACCGTTGGTCAGATTTTTTCATGACTCACACCTTTTTTGTAGCTTTTATAATGCTGATTTCAAATATCAAATCAGATTTTTGATAGGAGCACTTGATTTTTTTTCAGAATTTTTTTTTAATTTTTTATGTGATTTTTCAAAAATTCAAAAAAATACAAAAAAAAATTATGAAAAAAAAACTATACAAGATAGCAATTTTTGGTCTTTTCCATTGAACTCGGAGCATCATGTTTAGCCCAGAAACCAATGTTCATCAGAATCGGTCAACATTCCCAAAAATTAGCCGATTTTTGTCGGCCATTTTGAAATAGGCGGCCATCTTGAAAAATTCGAAAGTTTTGTGCACACCTTCATAACATGAATAACTCATATACCAAGTATGGTTTTGATCTGAAAAACCATCTGAGAGAAACCGGTCGGACAAGTTCATTGTAAAAAAAATCTGAAAAACCTGAGTAAAAACAATAAGTCTCCAAACTTCGTTTGGGAGACTTAATAATTACATACCGAAACTTTTTGCAGGCATTTTTTAACCGATCCTTCTGAAACTTGGTAAACATGTAGGACTAAGGCCAATGTAAAGAATTAATACCAAAAAGATCAGATTCACAAGTCATAAGGGGTTCTGGGGGGTACCAGAAAGGGGGACCGTAGGCCAAAATGCCATGGTTTCGCACACAAAACTCCTTATAGCTCTCAAACAGTAAATCCAATCTGTATAAACAATACCTATTATAAGATGCCTAACATGTACTTGAACTCAATACGGTAATCATTTCAATGTAAGAGGTCCATTGCGAAATTAAGGGGGTCCAAAGGAGGGGTGGGGTCACTTCGGAAAAAATTTCAAAACTGTATAACTCGAAAACCGTTGGTCAGATTTTTTCATGACTCACACCTTTTTTGTAGCTTTTATAATGCTGATTTCAAATATCAAATCAGATTTTTGATAGGAGCACTTGATTTTTTTTCAGAATTTTTTTTTAATTTTTTATGTGATTTTTCAAAAATTCAAAAAAATACAAAAAAAAATTATGAAAAAAAAACTATACAAGATAGCAATTTTTGGTCTTTTCCATTGAACTCGGAGCATCATGTTTAGCCCAGAAACCAATGTTCATCAGAATCGGTCAACATTCCCAAAAATTAGCCGATTTTTGTCGGCCATTTTGAAATAGGCGGCCATCTTGAAAAATTCGAAAGTTTTGTGCACACCTTCATAACATGAATAACTCATATACCAAGTATGGTTTTGATCTGAAAAACCATCTGAGAGAAACCGGTCGGACAAGTTCATTGTAAAAAAAATCTGAAAAACCTGAGTAAAAACAATAAGTCTCCAAACTTCGTTTGGGAGACTTAATAATTACATACCGAAACTTTTTGCAGGCATTTTTTAACCGATCCTTCTGAAACTTGGTAAACATGTAGGACTAAGGCCAATGTAAAGAATTAATACCAAAAAGATCAGATTCACAAGTCATAAGGGGTTCTGGGGGGTACCAGAAAGGGGGACCGTAGGCCAAAATGCCATGGTTTCGCACACAAAACTCCTTATAGCTCTCAAACAGTAAATCCAATCTGTATAAACAATACCTATTATAAGATGCCTAACATGTACTTGAACTCAATACGGTAATCATTTCAATGTAAGAGGTCCATTGCGAAATTAAGGGGGTCCAAAGGAGGGGTGGGGTCACTTCGGAAAAAATTTCAAAACTGTATAACTCGAAAACCGTTGGTCAGATTTTTTCATGACTCACACCTTTTTTGTAGCTTTTATAATGCTGATTTCAAATATCAAATCAGATTTTTGATAGGAGCACTTGATTTTTTTTCAGAATTTTTTTTTAATTTTTTATGTGATTTTTCAAAAATTCAAAAAAATACAAAAAAAAATTATGAAAAAAAAACTATACAAGATAGCAATTTTTGGTCTTTTCCATTGAACTCGGAGCATCATGTTTAGCCCAGAAACCAATGTTCATCAGAATCGGTCAACATTCCCAAAAATTAGCCGATTTTTGTCGGCCATTTTGAAATAGGCGGCCATCTTGAAAAATTCGAAAGTTTTGTGCACACCTTCATAACATGAATAACTCATATACCAAGTATGGTTTTGATCTGAAAAACCATCTGAGAGAAACCGGTCGGACAAGTTCATTGTAAAAAAAATCTGAAAAACCTGAGTAAAAACAATAAGTCTCCAAACTTCGTTTGGGAGACTTAATAATTACATACCGAAACTTTTTGCAGGCATTTTTTAACCGATCCTTCTGAAACTTGGTAAACATGTAGGACTAAGGCCAATGTAAAGAATTAATACCAAAAAGATCAGATTCACAAGTCATAAGGGGTTCTGGGGGGTACCAGAAAGGGGGACCGTAGGCCAAAATGCCATGGTTTCGCACACAAAACTCCTTATAGCTCTCAAACAGTAAATCCAATCTGTATAAACAATACCTATTATAAGATGCCTAACATGTACTTGAACTCAATACGGTAATCATTTCAATGTAAGAGGTCCATTGCGAAATTAAGGGGGTCCAAAGGAGGGGTGGGGTCACTTCGGAAAAAATTTCAAAACTGTATAACTCGAAAACCGTTGGTCAGATTTTTTCATGACTCACACCTTTTTTGTAGCTTTTATAATGCTGATTTCAAATATCAAATCAGATTTTTGATAGGAGCACTTGATTTTTTTTCAGAATTTTTTTTTAATTTTTTATGTGATTTTTCAAAAATTCAAAAAAATACAAAAAAAAATTATGAAAAAAAAACTATACAAGATAGCAATTTTTGGTCTTTTCCATTGAACTCGGAGCATCATGTTTAGCCCAGAAACCAATGTTCATCAGAATCGGTCAACATTCCCAAAAATTAGCCGATTTTTGTCGGCCATTTTGAAATAGGCGGCCATCTTGAAAAATTCGAAAGTTTTGTGCACACCTTCATAACATGAATAACTCATATACCAAGTATGGTTTTGATCTGAAAAACCATCTGAGAGAAACCGGTCGGACAAGTTCATTGTAAAAAAAATCTGAAAAACCTGAGTAAAAACAATAAGTCTTCGTTTGGGAGACTTAATAATTACATACCGAAACTTTTTGCAGGCATTTTTTAACCGATCCTTCTGAAACTTGGTAAACATGTAGGACTAAGGCCAATGTAAAGAATTAATACCAAAAAGATCAGATTCACAAGTCATAAGGGGTTCTGGGGGGTACCAGAAAGGGGGACCGTAGGCCAAAATGCCATGGTTTCGCACACAAAACTCCTTATAGCTCTCAAACAGTAAATCCAATCTGTATAAACAATACCTATTATAAGATGCCTAACATGTACTTGAACTCAATACGGTAATCATTTCAATGTAAGAGGTCCATTGCGAAATTAAGGGGGTCCAAAGGAGGGGTGGGGTCACTTCGGAAAAAATTTCAAAACTGTATAACTCGAAAACCGTTGGTCAGATTTTTTCATGACTCACACCTTTTTTGTAGCTTTTATAATGCTGATTTCAAATATCAAATCAGATTTTTGATAGGAGCACTTGATTTTTTTTCAGAATTTTTTTTTAATTTTTTATGTGATTTTTCAAAAATTCAAAAAAATACAAAAAAAAATTATGAAAAAAAAACTATACAAGATAGCAATTTTTGGTCTTTTCCATTGAACTCGGAGCATCATGTTTAGCCCAGAAACCAATGTTCATCAGAATCGGTCAACATTCCCAAAAATTAGCCGATTTTTGTCGGCCATTTTGAAATAGGCGGCCATCTTGAAAAATTCGAAAGTTTTGTGCACACCTTCATAACATGAATAACTCATATACCAAGTATGGTTTTGATCTGAAAAACCATCTGAGAGAAACCGGTCGGACAAGTTCATTGTAAAAAAAATCTGAAAAACCTGAGTAAAAACAATAAGTCTCCAAACTTCGTTTGGGAGACTTAATAATTACATACCGAAACTTTTTGCAGGCATTTTTTAACCGATCCTTCTGAAACTTGGTAAACATGTAGGACTAAGGCCAATGTAAAGAATTAATACCAAAAAGATCAGATTCACAAGTCATAAGGGGTTCTGGGGGGTACCAGAAAGGGGGACCGTAGGCCAAAATGCCATGGTTTCGCACACAAAACTCCTTATAGCTCTCAAACAGTAAATCCAATCTGTATAAACAATACCTATTATAAGATGCCTAACATGTACTTGAACTCAATACGGTAATCATTTCAATGTAAGAGGTCCATTGCGAAATTAAGGGGGTCCAAAGGAGGGGTGGGGTCACTTCGGAAAAAATTTCAAAACTGTATAACTCGAAAACCGTTGGTCAGATTTTTTCATGACTCACACCTTTTTTGTAGCTTTTATAATGCTGATTTCAAATATCAAATCAGATTTTTGATAGGAGCACTTGATTTTTTTTCAGAATTTTTTTTTAATTTTTTATGTGATTTTTCAAAAATTCAAAAAAATACAAAAAAAAATTATGAAAAAAAAACTATACAAGATAGCAATTTTTGGTCTTTTCCATTGAACTCGGAGCATCATGTTTAGCCCAGAAACCAATGTTCATCAGAATCGGTCAACATTCCCAAAAATTAGCCGATTTTTGTCGGCCATTTTGAAATAGGCGGCCATCTTGAAAAATTCGAAAGTTTTGTGCACACCTTCATAACATGAATAACTCATATACCAAGTATGGTTTTGATCTGAAAAACCATCTGAGAGAAACCGGTCGGACAAGTTCATTGTAAAAAAAATCTGAAAAACCTGAGTAAAAACAATAAGTCTCCAAACTTCGTTTGGGAGACTTAATAATTACATACCGAAACTTTTTGCAGGCATTTTTTAACCGATCCTTCTGAAACTTGGTAAACATGTAGGACTAAGGCCAATGTAAAGAATTAATACCAAAAAGATCAGATTCACAAGTCATAAGGGGTTCTGGGGGGTACCAGAAAGGGGGACCGTAGGCCAAAATGCCATGGTTTCGCACACAAAACTCCTTATAGCTCTCAAACAGTAAATCCAATCTGTATAAACAATACCTATTATAAGATGCCTAACATGTACTTGAACTCAATACGGTAATCATTTCAATGTAAGAGGTCCATTGCGAAATTAAGGGGGTCCAAAGGAGGGGTGGGGTCACTTCGGAAAAAATTTCAAAACTGTATAACTCGAAAACCGTTGGTCAGATTTTTTCATGACTCACACCTTTTTTGTAGCTTTTATAATGCTGATTTCAAATATCAAATCAGATTTTTGATAGGAGCACTTGATTTTTTTTCAGAATTTTTTTTTAATTTTTTATGTGATTTTTCAAAAATTCAAAAAAATACAAAAAAAAATTATGAAAAAAAAACTATACAAGATAGCAATTTTTGGTCTTTTCCATTGAACTCGGAGCATCATGTTTAGCCCAGAAACCAATGTTCATCAGAATCGGTCAACATTCCCAAAAATTAGCCGATTTTTGTCGGCCATTTTGAAATAGGCGGCCATCTTGAAAAATTCGAAAGTTTTGTGCACACCTTCATAACATGAATAACTCATATACCAAGTATGGTTTTGATCTGAAAAACCATCTGAGAGAAACCGGTCGGACAAGTTCATTGTAAAAAAAATCTGAAAAACCTGAGTAAAAACAATAAGTCTCCAAACTTCGTTTGGGAGACTTAATAATTACATACCGAAACTTTTTGCAGGCATTTTTTAACCGATCCTTCTGAAACTTGGTAAACATGTAGGACTAAGGCCAATGTAAAGAATTAATACCAAAAAGATCAGATTCACAAGTCATAAGGGGTTCTGGGGGGTACCAGAAAGGGGGACCGTAGGCCAAAATGCCATGGTTTCGCACACAAAACTCCTTATAGCTCTCAAACAGTAAATCCAATCTGTATAAACAATACCTATTATAAGATGCCTAACATGTACTTGAACTCAATACGGTAATCATTTCAATGTAAGAGGTCCATTGCGAAATTAAGGGGGTCCAAAGGAGGGGTGGGGTCACTTCGGAAAAAATTTCAAAACTGTATAACTCGAAAACCGTTGGTCAGATTTTTTCATGACTCACACCTTTTTTGTAGCTTTTATAATGCTGATTTCAAATATCAAATCAGATTTTTGATAGGAGCACTTGATTTTTTTTCAGAATTTTTTTTTAATTTTTTATGTGATTTTTCAAAAATTCAAAAAAATACAAAAAAAAATTATGAAAAAAAACTATACAAGATAGCAATTTTTGGTCTTTTCCATTGAACTCGGAGCATCATGTTTAGCCCAGAAACCAATGTTCATCAGAATCGGTCAACATTCCCAAAAATTAGCCGATTTTTGTCGGCCATTTTGAAATAGGCGGCCATCTTGAAAAATTCGAAAGTTTTGTGCACACCTTCATAACATGAATAACTCATATACCAAGTATGGTTTTGATCTGAAAAACCATCTGAGAGAAACCGGTCGGACAAGTTCATTGTAAAAAAAATCTGAAAAACCTGAGTAAAAACAATAAGTCTCCAAACTTCGTTTGGGAGACTTAATAATTACATACCGAAACTTTTTGCAGGCATTTTTTAACCGATCCTTCTGAAACTTGGTAAACATGTAGGACTAAGGCCAATGTAAAGAATTAATACCAAAAAGATCAGATTCACAAGTCATAAGGGGTTCTGGGGGGTACCAGAAAGGGGGACCGTAGGCCAAAATGCCATGGTTTCGCACACAAAACTCCTTATAGCTCTCAAACAGTAAATCCAATCTGTATAAACAATACCTATTATAAGATGCCTAACATGTACTTGAACTCAATACGGTAATCATTTCAATGTAAGAGGTCCATTGCGAAATTAAGGGGGTCCAAAGGAGGGGTGGGGTCACTTCGGAAAAAATTTCAAAACTGTATAACTCGAAAACCGTTGGTCAGATTTTTTCATGACTCACACCTTTTTTGTAGCTTTTATAATGCTGATTTCAAATATCAAATCAGATTTTTGATAGGAGCACTTGATTTTTTTTCAGAATTTTTTTTTTATTTTTTATGTGATTTTTCAAAAATTCAAAAAAATACAAAAAAAAATTATGAAAAAAAAACTATACAAGATAGCAATTTTTGGTCTTTTCCATTGAACTCGGAGCATCATGTTTAGCCCAGAAACCAATGTTCATCAGAATCGGTCAACATTCCCAAAAATTAGCCGATTTTTGTCGGCCATTTTGAAATAGGCGGCCATCTTGAAAAATTCGAAAGTTTTGTGCACACCTTCATAACATGAATAACTCATATACCAAGTATGGTTTTGATCTGAAAAACCATCTGAGAGAAACCGGTCGGACAAGTTCATTGTAAAAAAAATCTGAAAAACCTGAGTAAAAACAATAAGTCTCCAAACTTCGTTTGGGAGACTTAATAATTACATACCGAAACTTTTTGCAGGCATTTTTTAACCGATCCTTCTGAAACTTGGTAAACATGTAGGACTAAGGCCAATGTAAAGAATTAATACCAAAAAGATCAGATTCACAAGTCATAAGGGGTTCTGGGGGGTACCAGAAAGGGGGACCGTAGGCCAAAATGCCATGGTTTCGCACACAAAACTCCTTATAGCTCTCAAACAGTAAATCCAATCTGTATAAACAATACCTATTATAAGATGCCTAACATGTACTTGAACTCAATACGGTAATCATTTCAATGTAAGAGGTCCATTGCGAAATTAAGGGGGTCCAAAGGAGGGGTGGGGTCACTTCGGAAAAAATTTCAAAACTGTATAACTCGAAAACCGTTGGTCAGATTTTTTCATGACTCACACCTTTTTTGTAGCTTTTATAATGCTGATTTCAAATATCAAATCAGATTTTTGATAGGAGCACTTGATTTTTTTTCAGAATTTTTTTTTAATTTTTTATGTGATTTTTCAAAAATTCAAAAAAATACAAAAAAAAATTATGAAAAAAAAACTATACAAGATAGCAATTTTTGGTCTTTTCCATTGAACTCGGAGCATCATGTTTAGCCCAGAAACCAATGTTCATCAGAATCGGTCAACATTCCCAAAAATTAGCCGATTTTTGTCGGCCATTTTGAAATAGGCGGCCATCTTGAAAAATTCGAAAGTTTTGTGCACACCTTCATAACATGAATAACTCATATACCAAGTATGGTTTTGATCTGAAAAACCATCTGAGAGAAACCGGTCGGACAAGTTCATTGTAAAAAAAATCTGAAAAACCTGAGTAAAAACAATAAGTCTCCAAACTTCGTTTGGGAGACTTAATAATTACATACCGAAACTTTTTGCAGGCATTTTTTAACCGATCCTTCTGAAACTTGGTAAACATGTAGGACTAAGGCCAATGTAAAGAATTAATACCAAAAAGATCAGATTCACAAGTCATAAGGGGTTCTGGGGGGTACCAGAAAGGGGGACCGTAGGCCAAAATGCCATGGTTTCGCACACAAAACTCCTTATAGCTCTCAAACAGTAAATCCAATCTGTATAAACAATACCTATTATAAGATGCCTAACATGTACTTGAACTCAATACGGTAATCATTTCAATGTAAGAGGTCCATTGCGAAATTAAGGGGGTCCAAAGGAGGGGTGGGGTCACTTCGGAAAAAATTTCAAAACTGTATAACTCGAAAACCGTTGGTCAGATTTTTTCATGACTCACACCTTTTTTGTAGCTTTTATAATGCTGATTTCAAATATCAAATCAGATTTTTGATAGGAGCACTTGATTTTTTTTCAGAATTTTTTTTTTAATTTTTTATGTGATTTTTCAAAAATTCAAAAAAATACAAAAAAAAATTATGAAAAAAAAACTATACAAGATAGCAATTTTTGGTCTTTTCCATTGAACTCGGAGCATCATGTTTAGCCCAGAAACCAATGTTCATCAGAATCGGTCAACATTCCCAAAAATTAGCCGATTTTTGTCGGCCATTTTGAAATAGGCGGCCATCTTGAAAAATTCGAAAGTTTTGTGCACACCTTCATAACATGAATAACTCATATACCAAGTATGGTTTTGATCTGAAAAACCATCTGAGAGAAACCGGTCGGACAAGTTCATTGTAAAAAAAATCTGAAAAACCTGAGTAAAAACAATAAGTCTCCAAACTTCGTTTGGGAGACTTAATAATTACATACCGAAACTTTTTGCAGGCATTTTTTAACCGATCCTTCTGAAACTTGGTAAACATGTAGGACTAAGGCCAATGTAAAGAATTAATACCAAAAAGATCAGATTCACAAGTCATAAGCGGTTCTGGGGGGTACCAGAAAGGGGGACCGTAGGCCAAAATGCCATGGTTTCGCACACAAAACTCCTTATAGCTCTCAAACAGTAAATCCAATCTGTATAAACAATACCTATTATAAGATGCCTAACATGTACTTGAACTCAATACGGTAATCATTTCAATGTAAGAGGTCCATTGCGAAATTAAGGGGGTCCAAAGGAGGGGTGGGGTCACTTCGGAAAAAATTTCAAAACTGTATAACTCGAAAACCGTTGGTCAGATTTTTTCATGACTCACACCTTTTTTGTAGCTTTTATAATGCTGATTTCAAATATCAAATCAGATTTTTGATAGGAGCACTTGATTTTTTTTCAGAATTTTTTTTTAATTTTTTATGTGATTTTTCAAAAATTCAAAAAAATACAAAAAAAAATTATGAAAAAAAAACTATACAAGATAGCAATTTTTGGTCTTTTCCATTGAACTCGGAGCATCATGTTTAGCCCAGAAACCAATGTTCATCAGAATCGGTCAACATTCCCAAAAATTAGCCGATTTTTGTCGGCCATTTTGAAATAGGCGGCCATCTTGAAAAATTCGAAAGTTTTGTGCACACCTTCATAACATGAATAACTCATATACCAAGTATGGTTTTGATCTGAAAAACCATCTGAGAGAAACCGGTCGGACAAGTTCATTGTAAAAAAAATCTGAAAAACCTGAGTAAAAACAATAAGTCTCCAAACTTCGTTTGGGAGACTTAATAATTACATACCGAAACTTTTTGCAGGCATTTTTTAACCGATCCTTCTGAAACTTGGTAAACATGTAGGACTAAGGCCAATGTAAAGAATTAATACCAAAAAGATCAGATTCACAAGTCATAAGGGGTTCTGGGGGGTACCAGAAAGGGGGACCGTAGGCCAAAATGCCATGGTTTCGCACACAAAACTCCTTATAGCTCTCAAACAGTAAATCCAATCTGTATAAACAATACCTATTATAAGATGCCTAACATGTACTTGAACTCAATACGGTAATCATTTCAATGTAAGAGGTCCATTGCGAAATTAAGGGGGTCCAAAGGAGGGGTGGGGTCACTTCGGAAAAAATTTCAAAACTGTATAACTCGAAAACCGTTGGTCAGATTTTTTCATGACTCACACCTTTTTTGTAGCTTTTATAATGCTGATTTCAAATATCAAATCAGATTTTTGATAGGAGCACTTGATTTTTTTTCAGAATTTTTTTTTAATTTTTTATGTGATTTTTCAAAAATTCAAAAAAATACAAAAAAAAATTATGAAAAAAAAACTATACAAGATAGCAATTTTTGGTCTTTTCCATTGAACTCGGAGCATCATGTTTAGCCCAGAAACCAATGTTCATCAGAATCGGTCAACATTCCCAAAAATTAGCCGATTTTTGTCGGCCATTTTGAAATAGGCGGCCATCTTGAAAAATTCGAAAGTTTTGTGCACACCTTCATAACATGAATAACTCATATACCAAGTATGGTTTTGATCTGAAAAACCATCTGAGAGAAACCGGTCGGACAAGTTCATTGTAAAAAAAATCTGAAAAACCTGAGTAAAAACAATAAGTCTCCAAACTTCGTTTGGGAGACTTAATAATTACATACCGAAACTTTTTGCAGGCATTTTTTAACCGATCCTTCTGAAACTTGGTAAACATGTAGGACTAAGGCCAATGTAAAGAATTAATACCAAAAAGATCAGATTCACAAGTCATAAGGGGTTCTGGGGGGTACCAGAAAGGGGGACCGTAGGCCAAAATGCCATGGTTTCGCACACAAAACTCCTTATAGCTCTCAAACAGTAAATCCAATCTGTATAAACAATACCTATTATAAGATGCCTAACATGTACTTGAACTCAATACGGTAATCATTTCAATGTAAGAGGTCCATTGCGAAATTAAGGGGGTCCAAAGGAGGGGTGGGGTCACTTCGGAAAAAATTTCAAAACTGTATAACTCGAAAACCGTTGGTCAGATTTTTTCATGACTCACACCTTTTTTGTAGCTTTTATAATGCTGATTTCAAATATCAAATCAGATTTTTGATAGGAGCACTTGATTTTTTTTCAGAATTTTTTTTTAATTTTTTATGTGATTTTTCAAAAATTCAAAAAAATACAAAAAAAAATTATGAAAAAAAAACTATACAAGATAGCAATTTTTGGTCTTTTCCATTGAACTCGGAGCATCATGTTTAGCCCAGAAACCAATGTTCATCAGAATCGGTCAACATTCCCAAAAATTAGCCGATTTTTGTCGGCCATTTTGAAATAGGCGGCCATCTTGAAAAATTCGAAAGTTTTGTGCACACCTTCATAACATGAATAACTCATATACCAAGTATGGTTTTGATCTGAAAAACCATCTGAGAGAAACCGGTCGGACAAGTTCATTGTAAAAAAAATCTGAAAAACCTGAGTAAAAACAATAAGTCTCCAAACTTCGTTTGGGAGACTTAATAATTACATACCGAAACTTTTTGCAGGCATTTTTTAACCGATCCTTCTGAAACTTGGTAAACATGTAGGACTAAGGCCAATGTAAAGAATTAATACCAAAAAGATCAGATTCACAAGTCATAAGGGGTTCTGGGGGGTACCAGAAAGGGGGACCGTAGGCCAAAATGCCATGGTTTCGCACACAAAACTCCTTATAGCTCTCAAACAGTAAATCCAATCTGTATAAACAATACCTATTATAAGATGCCTAACATGTACTTGAACTCAATACGGTAATCATTTCAATGTAAGAGGTCCATTGCGAAATTAAGGGGGTCCAAAGGAGGGGTGGGGTCACTTCGGAAAAAATTTCAAAACTGTATAACTCGAAAACCGTTGGTCAGATTTTTTCATGACTCACACCTTTTTTGTAGCTTTTATAATGCTGATTTCAAATATCAAATCAGATTTTTGATAGGAGCACTTGATTTTTTTTCAGAATTTTTTTTTAATTTTTTATGTGATTTTTCAAAAATTCAAAAAAATACAAAAAAAAATTATGAAAAAAAAACTATACAAGATAGCAATTTTTGGTCTTTTCCATTGAACTCGGAGCATCATGTTTAGCCCAGAAACCAATGTTCATCAGAATCGGTCAACATTCCCAAAAATTAGCCGATTTTTGTCGGCCATTTTGAAATAGGCGGCCATCTTGAAAAATTCGAAAGTTTTGTGCACACCTTCATAACATGAATAACTCATATACCAAGTATGGTTTTGATCTGAAAAACCATCTGAGAGAAACCGGTCGGACAAGTTCATTGTAAAAAAAATCTGAAAAACCTGAGTAAAAACAATAAGTCTCCAAACTTCGTTTGGGAGACTTAATAATTACATACCGAAACTTTTTGCAGGCATTTTTTAACCGATCCTTCTGAAACTTGGTAAACATGTAGGACTAAGGCCAATGTAAAGAATTAATACCAAAAAGATCAGATTCACAAGTCATAAGGGGTTCTGGGGGGTACCAGAAAGGGGGACCGTAGGCCAAAATGCCATGGTTTCGCACACAAAACTCCTTATAGCTCTCAAACAGTAAATCCAATCTGTATAAACAATACCTATTATAAGATGCCTAACATGTACTTGAACTCAATACGGTAATCATTTCAATGTAAGAGGTCCATTGCGAAATTAAGGGGGTCCAAAGGAGGGGTGGGGTCACTTCGGAAAAAATTTCAAAACTGTATAACTCGAAAACCGTTGGTCAGATTTTTTCATGACTCACACCTTTTTTGTAGCTTTTATAATGCTGATTTCAAATATCAAATCAGATTTTTGATAGGAGCACTTGATTTTTTTTCAGAATTTTTTTTTTATTTTTTATGTGATTTTTCAAAAATTCAAAAAAATACAAAAAAAAATTATGAAAAAAAAACTATACAAGATAGCAATTTTTGGTCTTTTCCATTGAACTCGGAGCATCATGTTTAGCCCAGAAACCAATGTTCATCAGAATCGGTCAACATTCCCAAAAATTAGCCGATTTTTGTCGGCCATTTTGAAATAGGCGGCCATCTTGAAAAATTCGAAAGTTTTGTGCACACCTTCATAACATGAATAACTCATATACCAAGTATGGTTTTGATCTGAAAAACCATCTGAGAGAAACCGGTCGGACAAGTTCATTGTAAAAAAAATCTGAAAAACCTGAGTAAAAACAATAAGTCTCCAAACTTCGTTTGGGAGACTTAATAATTACATACCGAAACTTTTTGCAGGCATTTTTTAACCGATCCTTCTGAAACTTGGTAAACATGTAGGACTAAGGCCAATGTAAAGAATTAATACCAAAAAGATCAGATTCACAAGTCATAAGGGGTTCTGGGGGGTACCAGAAAGGGGGACCGTAGGCCAAAATGCCATGGTTTCGCACACAAAACTCCTTATAGCTCTCAAACAGTAAATCCAATCTGTATAAACAATACCTATTATAAGATGCCTAACATGTACTTGAACTCAATACGGTAATCATTTCAATGTAAGAGGTCCATTGCGAAATTAAGGGGGTCCAAAGGAGGGGTGGGGTCACTTCGGAAAAAATTTCAAAACTGTATAACTCGAAAACCGTTGGTCAGATTTTTTCATGACTCACACCTTTTTTGTAGCTTTTATAATGCTGATTTCAAATATCAAATCAGATTTTTGATAGGAGCACTTGATTTTTTTTCAGAATTTTTTTTTAATTTTTTATGTGATTTTTCAAAAATTCAAAAAAATACAAAAAAAAATTATGAAAAAAAAACTATACAAGATAGCAATTTTTGGTCTTTTCCATTGAACTCGGAGCATCATGTTTAGCCCAGAAACCAATGTTCATCAGAATCGGTCAACATTCCCAAAAATTAGCCGATTTTTGTCGGCCATTTTGAAATAGGCGGCCATCTTGAAAAATTCGAAAGTTTTGTGCACACCTTCATAACATGAATAACTCATATACCAAGTATGGTTTTGATCTGAAAAACCATCTGAGAGAAACCGGTCGGACAAGTTCATTGTAAAAAAAATCTGAAAAACCTGAGTAAAAACAATAAGTCTCCAAACTTCGTTTGGGAGACTTAATAATTACATACCGAAACTTTTTGCAGGCATTTTTTAACCGATCCTTCTGAAACTTGGTAAACATGTAGGACTAAGGCCAATGTAAAGAATTAATACCAAAAAGATCAGATTCACAAGTCATAAGGGGTTCTGGGGGGTACCAGAAAGGGGGACCGTAGGCCAAAATGCCATGGTTTCGCACACAAAACTCCTTATAGCTCTCAAACAGTAAATCCAATCTGTATAAACAATACCTATTATAAGATGCCTAACATGTACTTGAACTCAATACGGTAATCATTTCAATGTAAGAGGTCCATTGCGAAATTAAGGGGGTCCAAAGGAGGGGTGGGGTCACTTCGGAAAAAATTTCAAAACTGTATAACTCGAAAACCGTTGGTCAGATTTTTTCATGACTCACACCTTTTTTGTAGCTTTTATAATGCTGATTTCAAATATCAAATCAGATTTTTGATAGGAGCACTTGATTTTTTTTCAGAATTTTTTTTTAATTTTTTATGTGATTTTTCAAAAATTCAAAAAAATACAAAAAAAAATTATGAAAAAAAAACTATACAAGATAGCAATTTTTGGTCTTTTCCATTGAACTCGGAGCATCATGTTTAGCCCAGAAACCAATGTTCATCAGAATCGGTCAACATTCCCAAAAATTAGCCGATTTTTGTCGGCCATTTTGAAATAGGCGGCCATCTTGAAAAATTCGAAAGTTTTGTGCACACCTTCATAACATGAATAACTCATATACCAAGTATGGTTTTGATCTGAAAAACCATCTGAGAGAAACCGGTCGGACAAGTTCATTGTAAAAAAAATCTGAAAAACCTGAGTAAAAACAATAAGTCTCCAAACTTCGTTTGGGAGACTTAATAATTACATACCGAAACTTTTTGCAGGCATTTTTTAACCGATCCTTCTGAAACTTGGTAAACATGTAGGACTAAGGCCAATGTAAAGAATTAATACCAAAAAGATCAGATTCACAAGTCATAAGGGGTTCTGGGGGGTACCAGAAAGGGGGACCGTAGGCCAAAATGCCATGGTTTCGCACACAAAACTCCTTATAGCTCTCAAACAGTAAATCCAATCTGTATAAACAATACCTATTATAAGATGCCTAACATGTACTTGAACTCAATACGGTAATCATTTCAATGTAAGAGGTCCATTGCGAAATTAAGGGGGTCCAAAGGAGGGGTGGGGTCACTTCGGAAAAAATTTCAAAACTGTATAACTCGAAAACCGTTGGTCAGATTTTTTCATGACTCACACCTTTTTTGTAGCTTTTATAATGCTGATTTCAAATATCAAATCAGATTTTTGATAGGAGCACTTGATTTTTTTTCAGAATTTTTTTTTAATTTTTTATGTGATTTTTCAAAAATTCAAAAAAATACAAAAAAAAATTATGAAAAAAAAACTATACAAGATAGCAATTTTTGGTCTTTTCCATTGAACTCGGAGCATCATGTTTAGCCCAGAAACCAATGTTCATCAGAATCGGTCAACATTCCCAAAAATTAGCCGATTTTTGTCGGCCATTTTGAAATAGGCGGCCATCTTGAAAAATTCGAAAGTTTTGTGCACACCTTCATAACATGAATAACTCATATACCAAGTATGGTTTTGATCTGAAAAACCATCTGAGAGAAACCGGTCGGACAAGTTCATTGTAAAAAAAATCTGAAAAACCTGAGTAAAAACAATAAGTCTCCAAACTTCGTTTGGGAGACTTAATAATTACATACCGAAACTTTTTGCAGGCATTTTTTAACCGATCCTTCTGAAACTTGGTAAACATGTAGGACTAAGGCCAATGTAAAGAATTAATACCAAAAAGATCAGATTCACAAGTCATAAGGGGTTCTGGGGGGTACCAGAAAGGGGGACCGTAGGCCAAAATGCCATGGTTTCGCACACAAAACTCCTTATAGCTCTCAAACAGTAAATCCAATCTGTATAAACAATACCTATTATAAGATGCCTAACATGTACTTGAACTCAATACGGTAATCATTTCAATGTAAGAGGTCCATTGCGAAATTAAGGGGGTCCAAAGGAGGGGTGGGGTCACTTCGGAAAAAATTTCAAAACTGTATAACTCGAAAACCGTTGGTCAGATTTTTTCATGACTCACACCTTTTTTGTAGCTTTTATAATGCTGATTTCAAATATCAAATCAGATTTTTGATAGGAGCACTTGATTTTTTTTCAGAATTTTTTTTTAATTTTTTATGTGATTTTTCAAAAATTCAAAAAAATACAAAAAAAAATTATGAAAAAAAAACTATACAAGATAGCAATTTTTGGTCTTTTCCATTGAACTCGGAGCATCATGTTTAGCCCAGAAACCAATGTTCATCAGAATCGGTCAACATTCCCAAAAATTAGCCGATTTTTGTCGGCCATTTTGAAATAGGCGGCCATCTTGAAAAATTCGAAAGTTTTGTGCACACCTTCATAACATGAATAACTCATATACCAAGTATGGTTTTGATCTGAAAAACCATCTGAGAGAAACCGGTCGGACAAGTTCATTGTAAAAAAAATCTGAAAAACCTGAGTAAAAACAATAAGTCTCCAAACTTCGTTTGGGAGACTTAATAATTACATACCGAAACTTTTTGCAGGCATTTTTTAACCGATCCTTCTGAAACTTGGTAAACATGTAGGACTAAGGCCAATGTAAAGAATTAATACCAAAAAGATCAGATTCACAAGTCATAAGGGGTTCTGGGGGGTACCAGAAAGGGGGACCGTAGGCCAAAATGCCATGGTTTCGCACACAAAACTCCTTATAGCTCTCAAACAGTAAATCCAATCTGTATAAACAATACCTATTATAAGATGCCTAACATGTACTTGAACTCAATACGGTAATCATTTCAATGTAAGAGGTCCATTGCGAAATTAAGGGGGTCCAAAGGAGGGGTGGGGTCACTTCGGAAAAAATTTCAAAACTGTATAACTCGAAAACCGTTGGTCAGATTTTTTCATGACTCACACCTTTTTTGTAGCTTTTATAATGCTGATTTCAAATATCAAATCAGATTTTTGATAGGAGCACTTGATTTTTTTTCAGAATTTTTTTTTAATTTTTTATGTGATTTTTCAAAAATTCAAAAAAATACAAAAAAAAATTATGAAAAAAAAACTATACAAGATAGCAATTTTTGGTCTTTTCCATTGAACTCGGAGCATCATGTTTAGCCCAGAAACCAATGTTCATCAGAATCGGTCAACATTCCCAAAAATTAGCCGATTTTTGTCGGCCATTTTGAAATAGGCGGCCATCTTGAAAAATTCGAAAGTTTTGTGCACACCTTCATAACATGAATAACTCATATACCAAGTATGGTTTTGATCTGAAAAACCATCTGAGAGAAACCGGTCGGACAAGTTCATTGTAAAAAAAATCTGAAAAACCTGAGTAAAAACAATAAGTCTCCAAACTTCGTTTGGGAGACTTAATAATTACATACCGAAACTTTTTGCAGGCATTTTTTAACCGATCCTTCTGAAACTTGGTAAACATGTAGGACTAAGGCCAATGTAAAGAATTAATACCAAAAAGATCAGATTCACAAGTCATAAGGGGTTCTGGGGGGTACCAGAAAGGGGGACCGTAGGCCAAAATGCCATGGTTTCGCACACAAAACTCCTTATAGCTCTCAAACAGTAAATCCAATCTGTATAAACAATACCTATTATAAGATGCCTAACATGTACTTGAACTCAATACGGTAATCATTTCAATGTAAGAGGTCCATTGCGAAATTAAGGGGGTCCAAAGGAGGGGTGGGGTCACTTCGGAAAAAATTTCAAAACTGTATAACTCGAAAACCGTTGGTCAGATTTTTTCATGACTCACACCTTTTTTGTAGCTTTTATAATGCTGATTTCAAATATCAAATCAGATTTTTGATAGGAGCACTTGATTTTTTTTCAGAATTTTTTTTTAATTTTTTATGTGATTTTTCAAAAATTCAAAAAAATACAAAAAAAAATTATGAAAAAAAAACTATACAAGATAGCAATTTTTGGTCTTTTCCATTGAACTCGGAGCATCATGTTTAGCCCAGAAACCAATGTTCATCAGAATCGGTCAACATTCCCAAAAATTAGCCGATTTTTGTCGGCCATTTTGAAATAGGCGGCCATCTTGAAAAATTCGAAAGTTTTGTGCACACCTTCATAACATGAATAACTCATATACCAAGTATGGTTTTGATCTGAAAAACCATCTGAGAGAAACCGGTCGGACAAGTTCATTGTAAAAAAAATCTGAAAAACCTGAGTAAAAACAATAAGTCTCCAAACTTCGTTTGGGAGACTTAATAATTACATACCGAAACTTTTTGCAGGCATTTTTTAACCGATCCTTCTGAAACTTGGTAAACATGTAGGACTAAGGCCAATGTAAAGAATTAATACCAAAAAGATCAGATTCACAAGTCATAAGGGGTTCTGGGGGGTACCAGAAAGGGGGACCGTAGGCCAAAATGCCATGGTTTCGCACACAAAACTCCTTATAGCTCTCAAACAGTAAATCCAATCTGTATAAACAATACCTATTATAAGATGCCTAACATGTACTTGAACTCAATACGGTAATCATTTCAATGTAAGAGGTCCATTGCGAAATTAAGGGGGTCCAAAGGAGGGGTGGGGTCACTTCGGAAAAAATTTCAAAACTGTATAACTCGAAAACCGTTGGTCAGATTTTTTCATGACTCACACCTTTTTTGTAGCTTTTATAATGCTGATTTCAAATATCAAATCAGATTTTTGATAGGAGCACTTGATTTTTTTTCAGAATTTTTTTTTAATTTTTTATGTGATTTTTCAAAAATTCAAAAAAATACAAAAAAAAATTATGAAAAAAAAACTATACAAGATAGCAATTTTTGGTCTTTTCCATTGAACTCGGAGCATCATGTTTAGCCCAGAAACCAATGTTCATCAGAATCGGTCAACATTCCCAAAAATTAGCCGATTTTTGTCGGCCATTTTGAAATAGGCGGCCATCTTGAAAAATTCGAAAGTTTTGTGCACACCTTCATAACATGAATAACTCATATACCAAGTATGGTTTTGATCTGAAAAACCATCTGAGAGAAACCGGTCGGACAAGTTCATTGTAAAAAAAATCTGAAAAACCTGAGTAAAAACAATAAGTCTCCAAACTTCGTTTGGGAGACTTAATAATTACATACCGAAACTTTTTGCAGGCATTTTTTAACCGATCCTTCTGAAACTTGGTAAACATGTAGGACTAAGGCCAATGTAAAGAATTAATACCAAAAAGATCAGATTCACAAGTCATAAGGGGTTCTGGGGGGTACCAGAAAGGGGGACCGTAGGCCAAAATGCCATGGTTTCGCACACAAAACTCCTTATAGCTCTCAAACAGTAAATCCAATCTGTATAAACAATACCTATTATAAGATGCCTAACATGTACTTGAACTCAATACGGTAATCATTTCAATGTAAGAGGTCCATTGCGAAATTAAGGGGGTCCAAAGGAGGGGTGGGGTCACTTCGGAAAAAATTTCAAAACTGTATAACTCGAAAACCGTTGGTCAGATTTTTTCATGACTCACACCTTTTTTGTAGCTTTTATAATGCTGATTTCAAATATCAAATCAGATTTTTGATAGGAGCACTTGATTTTTTTTCAGAATTTTTTTTTAATTTTTTATGTGATTTTTCAAAAATTCAAAAAAATACAAAAAAAAATTATGAAAAAAAAACTATACAAGATAGCAATTTTTGGTCTTTTCCATTGAACTCGGAGCATCATGTTTAGCCCAGAAACCAATGTTCATCAGAATCGGTCAACATTCCCAAAAATTAGCCGATTTTTGTCGGCCATTTTGAAATAGGCGGCCATCTTGAAAAATTCGAAAGTTTTGTGCACACCTTCATAACATGAATAACTCATATACCAAGTATGGTTTTGATCTGAAAAACCATCTGAGAGAAACCGGTCGGACAAGTTCATTGTAAAAAAAATCTGAAAAACCTGAGTAAAAACAATAAGTCTCCAAACTTCGTTTGGGAGACTTAATAATTACATACCGAAACTTTTTGCAGGCATTTTTTAACCGATCCTTCTGAAACTTGGTAAACATGTAGGACTAAGGCCAATGTAAAGAATTAATACCAAAAAGATCAGATTCACAAGTCATAAGGGGTTCTGGGGGGTACCAGAAAGGGGGACCGTAGGCCAAAATGCCATGGTTTCGCATACAAAACTCCTTATAGCTCTCAAACAGTAAATCCAATCTGTATAAACAATACCTATTATAAGATGCCTAACATGTACTTGAACTCAATACGGTAATCATTTCAATGTAAGAGGTCCATTGCGAAATTAAGGGGGTCCAAAGGAGGGGTGGGGTCACTTCGGAAAAAATTTCAAAACTGTATAACTCGAAAACCGTTGGTCAGATTTTTTCATGACTCACACCTTTTTTGTAGCTTTTATAATGCTGATTTCAAATATCAAATCAGATTTTTGATAGGAGCACTTGATTTTTTTTCAGAATTTTTTTTTAATTTTTTATGTGATTTTTCAAAAATTCAAAAAAATACAAAAAAAAATTATGAAAAAAAAACTATACAAGATAGCAATTTTTGGTCTTTTCCATTGAACTCGGAGCATCATGTTTAGCCCAGAAACCAATGTTCATCAGAATCGGTCAACATTCCCAAAAATTAGCCGATTTTTGTCGGCCATTTTGAAATAGGCGGCCATCTTGAAAAATTCGAAAGTTTTGTGCACACCTTCATAACATGAATAACTCATATACCAAGTATGGTTTTGATCTGAAAAACCATCTGAGAGAAACCGGTCGGACAAGTTCATTGTAAAAAAAATCTGAAAAACCTGAGTAAAAACAATAAGTCTCCAAACTTCGTTTGGGAGACTTAATAATTACATACCGAAACTTTTTGCAGGCATTTTTTAACCGATCCTTCTGAAACTTGGTAAACATGTAGGACTAAGGCCAATGTAAAGAATTAATACCAAAAAGATCAGATTCACAAGTCATAAGGGGTTCTGGGGGGTACCAGAAAGGGGGACCGTAGGCCAAAATGCCATGGTTTCGCACACAAAACTCCTTATAGCTCTCAAACAGTAAATCCAATCTGTATAAACAATACCTATTATAAGATGCCTAACATGTACTTGAACTCAATACGGTAATCATTTCAATGTAAGAGGTCCATTGCGAAATTAAGGGGGTCCAAAGGAGGGGTGGGGTCACTTCGGAAAAAATTTCAAAACTGTATAACTCGAAAACCGTTGGTCAGATTTTTTCATGACTCACACCTTTTTTGTAGCTTTTATAATGCTGATTTCAAATATCAAATCAGATTTTTGATAGGAGCACTTGATTTTTTTTCAGAATTTTTTTTTAATTTTTTATGTGATTTTTCAAAAATTCAAAAAAATACAAAAAAAAATTATGAAAAAAAAAACTATACAAGATAGCAATTTTTGGTCTTTTCCATTGAACTCGGAGCATCATGTTTAGCCCAGAAACCAATGTTCATCAGAATCGGTCAACATTCCCAAAAATTAGCCGATTTTTGTCGGCCATTTTGAAATAGGCGGCCATTTGAAAAATTCGAAAGTTTTGTGCACACCTGAGTAAAAACAATAAGTCTCCAAACTTGGTTTGGGAGACTTAACTAATGCTTCGACACACCATGCCAGTATTCCTTTGTGTTTATTATTGCCGGTAACGCAAAAAGACCTATTCACGTATAAATATGGTAACCATCGGTATAACTGTCTGACGGGCTTAATTAGACTTCACGCTATCAAAATTCAGTTTCAAAGGAACTATTCAATATTTTTTCACTTTTATGATTATAATATGATTAAGGCCCTGCCTTTTTAGCGAGCATCGAAAATCTATATACCTTTTTAAAAAAAAAACATGTGCTCGACCGGCAAATTTTAACGTAAAGAGGCAACTTTTAATAAGGAATTAAATAGTAGCAAAGACTGACCCCACCCAACCCAAATCATATGCACTTGAGAAAGTTGTTGTTAAAATATCAATAACTTCTTATTAAAAATTCAATTATTTGTGCAAATAATAAATCCTGTAACATTCTGGGTCGGAGGACATCTGACAAGCGGGGACGAAATTATCCATTTTATGGATTACGTGACGTCATTTCCTTGTCAGAGTAATTCGCGCTTCTTCAGCAGACCAAAACAACATTCAGATTCTGTCAGGTTTTGTGATATTTTTCTGAGTATCAGTGTTTTATTTGAAGCATTGGTAACAGAAGGTACATTAAGAGACTTGGCGGAAAAAACGGTAAAGTAAAAATATCACGCAGGATTGAGGAAAGTGAGCGAAACCCCACAGGATGGAACTCTTCTTTCATTTTCAGGTAAGAACCTTTTATTTATTATTGTGAGTAAGTTTAATTCAGTAAATTTATGTATTTCTTTATCTTAGAATTTAACAAAGCTTGATTGGTATGAGTCAATGGGATGATGCTCGGTAATTTCCGGAAAATCGTTTTTCAGCGGAAAAGACCGAAAGGTGTTTAAGTAAAAAATTCTGTGTGTAAAAAATAAACAAGTGGATGAATGAGGGTTTTATCACTGTTTTTGAATTTCAATTTTTATATTTTTGCATGGCAGATTATGATTTATTTTTTAAAAGCCCAGAGGGTTGATTGTTTTACTTGCTCCGTGCCTATTATTTTTTTCACTCCGTAAAAGTAAACCTGTTCCGGTTTTATCGTCAGTATATTTCTGGCACATCTCAAAACATGCACAATGCCGTAGGGCTCGCATCTGCGATGCTCGCTATTAAATACTTATATCCATAGCCCTCCCATAAAAATCAAATGGTTGCTCCTAAAGCTGCAATTAGGCCAAATTGTTCCATCAAATGCTTTACTGTCTTCTTTCAATTATTGTAATTGTGGCTTTTTTGTAATTGTGAGATTTCAGACCTTGTGCAAGGTTGTATGGCCTACCTTAAGCAATCTGCAAAACCAATATCATATATCTTTCAACAGCTGGAGTACCACTGTTTCTTGATTGAAGAAGAAATTTGTAGCGATACAAGCTAAAGGATTTGTTTTAGTGCATATTTTACGATTAATCTAAAAAATGGTATATGTCCTTAAATCTCTCATCATATATGAAATGCCATTATGGTTGACAAAAAGATTTATTGACTGGATGACATTTACATCTTAATCATATCATACACTTATTTGGATTAAGATATTTTTACTGCGAGATAAATATTTTGTTTTGTATTAAAATAAATTGGGTTTTGAAATATTTTTAGATTTGTTAGAACTCGTTGTCAAATGAGGCCTTTATCCCGACCGCTTACGTAATTTATTTCACCACTTTCCGTATTAGTTCGGAAATTTCCGATACATTGATTTCAGGCTGAACAGACGACGCAGACGAAATTGGTCAACCAACTGAAATTGATACCGAAGCATACGATAATATTAAGCCGTTGAGCTGATAAAAGATCAGACATAAAAATGTATAATCTATACATATTTAATATCATATTTTAGCAGTCTGATAAAATGATTCCAAGTAGTTTTCATTAGTTGTTGGATGCTTGTTGTTCTGAGATGATCACCTTGTAATCCTTATATTGTTTGGCTTGCATAAATGAATCATAAATGGAGCTACTTGCTATAAAACCTTATGAAACAAGCTTTTTAAAACGCCTGTGCCAAGTCAGGACCATAGCTATTGTTAATTTCTCTGGTACTTGTATGTGTCTGCCGTATAATTGTCCTTGGACATATGGGATTCGTCATTCATGTTCGGTTGTTTTGTTGTTACCTTTATTTAATGAAAACTTATACTTACTTAAAAGTATTCTTGTTGGTGACTTTCTCCTTCTTATATATCATCAGGAACTTGAGATGAAGGACACTACGGATTCTTTGAAGTCTACCTCATAGTTAGATCTACATCTTGAAATTAACCCTCAAGGAAAACTTTCAGCAAAGCTCTAAAACAAACTTGATGATTTCAACTTTCCAATCGTCGACTTTCCGGTCCCTTCTCCGTCCGCTCCAGCTGATGGAGTTTACATATATCAATTGATTCGTTGCTCCAGCACGTGCACGACTTACATCGATTTCCTTAACAGAGCGTCACGTCTAACGCAAAAATTGCTCACATAGGGTTATGATGCTCCTCGGTTGCTGTCTTCACCCAATAAATTTTACGGAAGACATCATGCACTTATAGACTTATATGCGATTTCGATCTCTCAGATGAGTGCAGATGTTGGTTTGTAATTGTAATAAGGTTTTGTTTTGTCTTCCTTTACCAGATTTGACACACTGAATATTGACTGTTGGCAACGTGACGGGTGTGCTATAGCAAACAGGAACTGCTAATTCTTCCAGAGTTCACTCTCTATTCGACTCGAGTTCGTGTTGTTGTTTGATATTCAGTTATTTTTGTGTTCCCATGTTTTACATGTTGTCTGTTTTTGTTTCGTTCATGTTGGTGTTTACTGGTTTTGTCTCTGCCCTATCTAACTTTTGGCATTCGGATACACCATTGATACTTCTTCTTTCACAACCTCTAATATTTCCCTGTGTGTGTTATTGATATCTAATCTTGCGTTTTGTTAAAAATGTAAGTATTTATATGACATGTATGAAGGACTTTCTCTCCTATGAAAACATTCTAATAAAATTCATTTTTAGGGACGGGAGGGGGAGTTTGTAGCACTTAAATCTATTTAGAGTATTTTAACATATGTGATGCAATAGATCACTATTATAAAAAAGTATCAAGTTTTATATTTCTTTCTTTCTTCAATTGATTGTTTACCGTGCCTTTCTTCTATTCAAGATACGAAAAAGAAATCTATTAAATGATTATTGTACCTGATTGCTTTCTAGGTCTCAATTATTCCTATTATTATAAATTAATCAAGATTAATTAAAGTAGATGCTTTAGATGTTTGACAAGCGCAAAACAGTAGACAATGACAATTGGTAACATTAAGGGTTGTCGTCTTTTTCAGTTATCACTGTCAAAAGTCGAAAGTGTATGTTAAGAGATACGGAAATTTGGATGCTCCATATGGCCATTTTGAGTATTTATCTCATCTTCAGAGAAGATATTGTCTAAAATATTGGAAGTCTAGATCTAAAATTGTCTTTCATAAGTATAACAACATCAAATTCTTCGAGCGCTATGACGTGAAAAGTCTTCGCCAAAATCGATGTTTTAAAAATAATGTAAACATGATGTACGCCCCCCCTCTGATGGACAATGTGCATCTCGCTCGTCTGAGTTTAGATTTCTCACAAAATCTGGCTTTAAACGGGAATAGCTGAAGCGATCGTATGGAAGCCCACAGATGCGACTGGAATAAAAACAATTAACTACGGTCTGAAGAAAAATATCAGACATATGAGATCAGAGGGAAAGATGTGGATAAATAATGATGATGCTTAAAACAACATTATAAGTTGATATCTGACTGGCTTCAGAACTGTTTTATAATATTACAAAAAATAATCTAGGGTCTACAGAAAACCAGAAAACTCTTACTAAACCGGACTGGATCTTAAAAAGATGCAAATTTATTAACAATAATCATACAATGAAGTCCAAATGAATAAAACAACAGTCGGGGGATAAGGTGTTAACACTGGAATAATCATTCCAAAGAGGAATTTCAAGCACTTGTGAGGGCGTATTTTATTGAAACACATTTGGTATTTTCTTAAATAATTTAATAGCTTAGGTGATCATGTGGAAGCCTACAGATGCGACTGGAATAAAAAAACAATAAACATTTTCTTGTATATTATGGACAGTTTGCGATGCTGAAAATTAATTGGTACATGTAACAGCACTTTATTACTGTGACGTCAAAAATGTAAAGTGACGTTATTTGTGACCTAATGTATTATTATTCCACTGTAAAGCTTGTTAAATGTGTAAATATTGTTTAATAGTTCGTCTGATCAATATTTAAGTTTCGATACATTAATCCATTTATTTCAAATTTATGTTTTTAAAATCGATTTCTACTCCTTATCCTTGATTCCACATGCAAAACCTGTAAGGTCAGAAAATGATAATGTTGATCATATTTTATCTTAATCGTTCTAAAATCATAAAACAAGTGTCATTGGTAGAACAGGTACAATTAATGAATTTTTTCAAAACGATAATGTTACCATCTTTAAAAGGTTTTATGTCTTATTACCGTATAGCGGACTATTTTGCATTGGTTTAATTCTCGCTTATTTGCACGGGTCCAGGAAAATCGCAAATATAAACCCCGCAAAAATATCCATCCATCTAATAAAAATCATGTACAAACTTTTTTACAACCTGCGAAATAAAACTGGCATATTTTTTTCACATACCTGATGGCACAAAAACCGCGAAAATTTACACCCGCAAAAATAACCCGCTTTACACTGAACTGCAAATTAAAGCTTTAAAGTAAGATTTATTTCTTAAAATTAACGTTTCACAGAAGTTTTAACAGAAATAAATCTATTTATAAATGAAAGTACTAAAATCATTCTTCATTAAACACTTTAAATTTCTTAGTCGGATGCTGATGCATGCACATTTTCGAACTGAATAATTCTGCAAACATCTCTATGACAAAAAAGCAATTACTCGACATTTGAATTACCATGGAATCTATTTTAACCGTGTCAATGGTAGTGACACAAATTAATATTTTCTCTTCAGGATGTGATGCCTGTCTTATGGGTTTAATGAAAATTGAGTATCTGTCCGTACAGAGATACAAACTAATGCTTTCGTAGTTGACCAATTCAATATCTAGACGTAGCTGACATTCACACATCTAGCAGGTTTCTAATGATGAATCCTGTAGTAAACACCATTTTTTTCGGCGATAAAACACTGAGCATTATAGCTGAATATGTTGCATCCCTTTTTCAACTATTGTTTTTTTTTCATCGTTGAATCAGAATTTTTCACCACATATATATATGTTTTTCCTGCACATATTCAATGTTACATAAAAATAAAAATTACTTTCAAAGTACGAAAAATGTTTCGAAAATAATGTGACAATTTCCCTTCAGAAACACATGATCTCACATTCGCCATAAAACCTGGTTTGACCCACATTTCATTTGAAATGCCTGTACCAAGTGATTGCTTTACGAAGTAAAAAAATGATATGTCATCAATGTTGTGTCTTTTCTCTTGGATATTTATCCTCTTGAGTCAAAAATGTTGATAATGTCTAAAACAAATAAAGAGTGAATTAAAAAAAAAATATATAAGTAAATGCGTAATACAAAATAAACCATTTAACATCTTTTTAAATCATCGTAATATTTTCTTCATATTACCTGCATTTTTGCTCAGAAATCAGATGTTTTTAAAGACCTATTTGAAACATACATATTACATAATGATGGCATAAAATAAAATTATACATGCGCGGATGTATCTTATCGGTCGTACGTTCCCTTTTAAATGACAAAGATGATAAATTTTGTGCAAAATATCAACAACAAATAAATCTTGACACAGTTACAGACATTTCTGACTCTTTCGTACTTTCGTACTAGCATAGTACCTTAATAAAAATAAGACACTTTGGACGTCTTTGAAGGATAAAATCCTCTTAGAATTACAATGTCTCAACCTTTAATGACGTTTGATTCAATAAATCGTTATGTTTGTTTTTACTTTTGCTATTGAGAGACAATTAGAAATGATCCGAACATAAAGTGTTTTGGTTTGTGATTTAGAAGTTTACAGGAACCTCTCTTTAACAATTATAGCTTATGGAAATTGGCATATTGAGGTCATACTGCTTCACGCCATTAATATGGCTAATATGCATTTGTTCATTAGTCATTAAATGCAAAGTATAAAAAAAGAATCTTATTAGTCATTCAGCATTTTTCAAACATTTTTAATATAGGTTAAACTATTCTAAATCTGTTCTTTCATGAACAAAGTATACTAAAATAACGGTATTCTTAACAAAATCTCGTTTAATACGTCATCAAATTCTGCATAAATTGCAATTTTAGTGTTAAAATCATACGAATTTTGAGTACTTTTTGACAAACTTAACTATGAGCAACACAGAGTATCGCAAAGATATTTTTGTGGTTAGCTTCTGTATTCAAAATGTTGCTCGTCTCGTTTACATCGTGTGCTCGTAAACAAGTATAAGCCAGCCGTCAGATAAGTACATACATTGTAATATTGGTTTCATTTTGTTTTGTTCTCTATTCCTAGACAACAAACACTAAATTGGTAATTGAACTTGATGTGTGTAAGGGAAGGGAAAGACGCTTTTTTATCGCATCTGGTCAATAGAGGTGGTCAGTTTCAATGTTGGAGGGATCTGGAGTACACAAAGGAAATACCGACTTTGAACAGATAACTGACAAAACTAATTTCAAACAAGTGGAAGTCCCGTTAGCAAGACTCGAACACCAGAAATGGATGAGAAACATTAGGCTAGATATCAATAGCGTGGTATCTAAATGAGTGCCTTACACTAACTGGCCACCCGGGTCTCGCGGTGGTAAGTATGTTGCAAAAAGCAGGCATTACAACTCTGAAGCCCTATGTTCATTCTTCTTCCCAAATGAATGCATGTTTCTGGTTACAGATTAATTGTTTGTGAGTTTTTTGTACGTTTGTAGCTCTTCATTTAAATGCAGTTATTTTCGGTTGTCGTATTTTAAAAGACGTTTTTCAACAAATGTAAAGTGTCCTCCTCGACTGAAAGCCTTTTTTATTATTTACGTCTTCAAAGTACTTAGGAACCAGAAAAAAACGCTTTTAAAATTTAAGACTATTTCCTTAAAATCAGACTTTTATTACGATATTCTTTAAGATCAAATAAAAAATAATGTAAGTACATTGAAATAATAGGTTATACAAGATATTATGAAAAGAAATGGATGTAAAGGCAATCCTACATGTTGTTGTTGTAATATAATTGAAGATGAAACACGACCAATCAAGTAAGTTTAATTTGGTAAAGGGCGAAAATAAGAACACTCTATAGCAAACCGACATATTCGATCGAATACAAATACACTTATAAAATTCAAGAACGTAATTGATATCTTAATCTTAGTAGATCTAGAGTATCATGCAAACTGAACATTGTGACAAGTCAACTTTAGAAAAAGCTCGAGTTAGTCATAGTCATAGTCATACATTGTTTTTTTTTTCTGTTCGGTATTAAACTGAAATTTAAACTGATGATTTATAGATTTGATGTATTCTTTGATGCTGGAGTGGGTGAACCTCGGAGAATTAAAACTCCTGTTCCTGAAAAAAACATTTTTCGTTGCCTGATCCACATTTTCTTTCATAAACATGTGTATCTTTCTCAATCATTTTTTGTTTATAAACAAGAAGGAAAAATGCGCCAATGGAACATTCAGGTGTCGGAAGTCAAATAAGGCAAAGACAAACTCTGATTCTTTTTAAAACAAAACTGATTATAATTTACATGGTTAATTTATCCGTTTAAAAATATCGAACGTTTATCATTATTTTTTAACAAGAAAACAGGAACTTTCTTTCTATGAATAGTTTTCTGTGAAGGAAGATATGAGTCACGTACATGATAAGATCGTGATCTGAACTTGGTTTTGATCGTCGGATATAGATGCAGTAGATGTTATTTTTGTAATTGAAGCTTTTAATAGAATGACATATTAGTATTGAAATGTTAGTAAAAATGTATCTTAAGACGAATCAACGGAAAATTCAGATTTTGATAATGGTTTTATTAAAATATTAAGATCAAATCAGACTATCACTAAAGAAAAATGCGATCTTTTCTAAAACTGTACGTTGAACCAAACGACATAAGTAAATTGTAGCACTGAAATTTAATTGATAGATTTAAACATACGTCTTTTAAAGCAAAACCATGGATATTTGAAATAAAAAGACATTAAATGCAAATTACATGCTGCAATTTCCGGGTTTTTTTATTCGAAATTGTTTAATATACCAGGTTTCTTCTCTTGTAATGCACATGATTGATATCCTTCGTGCTTGATTTGGCTTCCTTGTTCGAAAATTATTGTTTTGAGTACTTTTCGTTTTCAACAGTTTTGGTATTTGACCTTTCATTGTTTTGATTTAAATGCTACTGATGAGAGTTACTCCTAGAAATGTCGATATATAGCATATCCAGATTAACCGTTTATACCCGTGTTTTGGTATTTGTAATTATGCAAATTACAACAAAGTTCCTCACAATAAATTTTGCTACGCCTGACACACGTTTCGTCAATTCAAAACTCATCCAAGACGCTCAACACAAAATATTGAATGTTAATTATGAAGAACACTAAATAACAAAACTACTAAACAGGAAAAACAAATTTTGACAAAGATGAACCTATGTCATGGGAAGACAGAACGTTAAAGTCAAAACAAAGGCCATTTTTGCATTAAACTGATAGATTACAAGTCTACAAAGACCTTTTATCATGCTTTTTGAATTAGTTGTGACTATCTGTATTAAGATGATCACCTTATTGTTTGAAAAATGTCTTACAGCATCTTATTGCAGAACAATAAATAGAGAATCATTTATAAAACGTGCCTATATTCATAAAGCAAGTCACCTAGTATATACAAATGTAATGATATTATGGTAAATTGTCTTTAATAACTTTTGATAGCAGTGTTTGTGTTAATTTAATCATGCGTAATATACATGTACCGTCAAAAATATTTTATCAATTAAGTCCGATCAATCAATCAATCATATACCTGATCACGTGAATATTTATTGTTTTTTTTTTATTTTCAAAAACTATATATGTCCGAAAATGACCACCATGTACTGTGGTTTCATAATCATTCGTTGGGTATCAATTTTCGTTGTTTTCGTTGGTGGCCTATACCCACGAAAATTGATGCCCAAAGAAAAGAAAATTTAACTTTGATTTCCATTCTGCAGTCTTCAAAATTACGAATTTAAGAATCCACGATCAAGTCCTTTTTCATCAAACCACGAAAAGTGGTACCCACGAAAATAATATGAGCAAAAATCGATATAAGTGTTTTAGTGTACCATAACCTCGGATATTTTGTCAAACTTTCGGTTTTAAACTGGTTATTGTTTAACCACACTTATATTACAAGAATATTGTACCAGAATAAGTTTGATAGGAGGAAAATTACTAGGCACTCGATGCAATAAACATTTTATATAAAAAAAACTAGTGTCTATTATTGGACAAACAAAACAAAACTATGGAGTCGGGATGCTGAATGTCATATTTCCATTGATGACAAAACAAGGAAAAGGCACACCAGAGAAATTAAAGATCACAATGGTCCTGACTTGGTATAGGAATTTTAAAATGGGTGCGAACAATATGGCTTTTTATGCACTTGAAGATAGAAATCAACATTGATATTGCAATCATCATGCCTTTGAATGTCGAAGATAATGAGATGTGTACAACACACAACATACATTACAAACGACAATTTGAAAAAAAAATCCACAATGGAAAAAAGTCATCAGCCTTCAATGTGACCAGTTGTCGCTGCTCGCTGTTTTTCAATTGGTCCTGGAATGAAAATAAACTACATATGATTCAAGTCCAATCCTAAAGTGCAATGGAAGACCTTCTTCTTGACAAAAAAACAATGAGCATAATTCGACGAAATTCAATCATAAGCTTTGATATAGATTCCTTGCTTAAAGAGGCACATTTACAGTGAAAAATAAATAATATTTATTCGAAGGGAGAGCTTTGCAAAACCATTTATTTGTAAACGGAAAATGCAAATCTTAAGTGCTATTCTCTGTAAGATTCAGACAATGAGTGAATCATGATTTTAAAAACACACAAGTTTGATTTCAAAATATTGTTCAAAATAATTTTAAAAAAATGCATTGGCACTACTCAAAAGTGTCAGAAATTTGAGATATATTTTGGTTGAAATGCAAATAAAATTTGGATCTAAGGGAGATAACTCGTGTCAAGTCATACTAAATCCCTATTATTGTAACAGAAAATTTTCTCTTTCATCTGACACTGAAGATGACAACTAATGATTGTTTCTTCATTAGAAGGCTATTTTGAATGACAATGCAATGCCAAAACCGTGTGTTTTTAAAGTCATAATTCAATTTTTTTTCGATTTTGCCTGATTCTTACAGAGAACTGCACTTCAGTATTTTGTATGGTTTGGTTTAAGGTGTTATTGTAAAAAAATATTACCTTCGCAGAATGTCTGGTTTACCTCTGCACCATTACCGTTAGTTCGTTTGTAAAAAAAGTATAATTTAGTATAAATACATCTAAAATAATGCAGCTTATGAATGTTTACTTTAAATATTGAAATTGAAAGGGGTTCAAAAAATAAGCAGGAAATTGATAAGTCCTCGACCTCATTTTCATGATAAAACATTAGTTAGAAAAAGGTTTGTGTCTGACCTTTTCAAAGATTTGGCATTAATACTATAAGGATGTTCAATTTAAAATCTATTGAATGGTAAAAAAAATGATAATTTAGAATAAAAAAAATATTCAACACTAGGTTAGCAAGCATCCTAATCTCAAGAAAGGATTAAGTGCATAATATTCAGAAACTAGGTTAATACGATTAAAAGGAAGCGGATAGACAATGGGATTTTCTGTTGAAAAAGCTTAGTCACCAGACAAATTTTAAAACAGATTTAAATGTAATCTTGTGATAAAACAATATTTGCATACAGCTAATGCATTGTTAAACAGTACATGCACCAAAGAAATCTCACATTTGCATCATGTAATACAAGTTTATTTAATCACAAATAATGCTAATTCTTTCTTTACACAATTAAATTTAGAAAACATTGTTTTCAAATATTGCTTTCATGCTTCAATTAGCAATGTTGCAAAGATCAAATTATCAAACTACAAAGCAAACTTGTGACTTAAAGAACGAATTCCACGATAGACGTCTTTAATGAATGTCAAAGTACAGAAACATCAGAAAATAGACAGTTGAGTAATTGTTTATCAGTAAGTATGAAGTCACAAATAATGCTGTTGTACCGTGAGACTGCAAATACATATTTAACATCAATTTTTTTAAAAAAACTTTCAATTTCGTCTTGGTTTGACACTGCCAAATAACAACCATAACTATGCTTTGTGTGAAGTCAAAATTTAAAGAAAATCGGAAATTGATATTTTTGTCACAACCAAGTAGCACGTAAATGAAAGCGACCACGATGATTAGACTTTTTTAATCAAAATGACAAACGCAAAAACATATTTTTTTTTGTTTATAATTATATTTCCATGACACGCAATATACATGATATATTCAAAAGAGCAAAATGTCTATACTTAAGGAACCACAGCGAATAAATTGGAACCATAACTTTAAGATCATATGGACACTGTGGAGGAGAACCATGCCAGATCCTGGATAAATTGGGAAGTGGACCAAGAACTAGAGCCCGGATTGGGTAACAACTATCCGCTCTCTTGTACATGTATGCAGACGTTCGGAAATGTGTTATTCGTCGGTCTTGTTCTTTTTTAGAGATCACGAAGCTCTCGATTGTTTCTCTTTCTTTCATGACAAGTATAGTGTCACACCAGCAGACAAGGCTTCCAACAATATATTTTTCATATGTAAAGCACATTACTACAGCTGTCTGATCAAAGAGCTAGACATTGATGGTAATTCTGCTAGTTCTATATACACTCGGACAGTCCGACTACATTTGACAAAGATGAGATCATAGCCAACCATAACTGTTCCATCTCCTCTAAAAATATTCATTTGAAAAAGGAACAAGACGAATTACAATATATGTTATGGATACCCTAACTTCATGAAAATCCGTACAAAGATAGATATTTAGCTGGATTTTCATAATGTTCAACAACAGAGCTTTCCTTTCAACTTACAAAGATTTTTTTCTGCTGTCAAAGATAGCCAACAAACATACTGTGACACTGTTTATAATCGTAGTGGAATCAATCACATGTGGATTTTAAAGAAAACTTAAAATTTGTTAGAAAATTTTAAATCACCGTCATTTTCCTAACTTTATTCTTTGAAAACTTTTGATTTTTTTACTTTGTACACCACAATTCTACATGAAAAGCTTAAATGTCGCATAAAACGTTCTTTAAAAGGCTTTTTTTCAAATTCTAACAACTTTGTTGTTAAAGGTTACAATTCTAATATTTTTCCTAAACATCTTATAAAGATAAAATCTGGTACACATTGGACCAAGTTTGCAGTAAACATGATATCTTTATTGAAAACATATTTGTCACATTTGGAGAAGAATTCTTTAACAACAATTTGGCATTCCAATGGGCACAAATTTTGCTCCTTTCCTAGACAATTTATTTATACTCTTACGAGACTGAATTTCTTCACGAGATGAAAAAGGCAAGGTCCTTTAATCTCACTTTCAGATATAGCCCGCTCCGGCACCAACACTTTTGAGTTGGAGAATACATCAAAGCTTTAAATTATCCGTCTAAATTTCAAAATTGTTTAAACCCTAAGGTTCTTCCTACCCCAGACATAGGTTGAATATCTTAGTAATAATTTGGTTCCACAGTTTGGTATTTTTGGTTATACTGTTCTACTATGCTCTTCATATTCATACAGTGTTTGGCATTTTAAATATTTTTGGTAGAGCGCCTCTGATGAGTCTTGAATAGACGAAACGCGCGTCAGGCGTAGCAAAATTTATTGTCTGGAACTTTGTTGTCATTTGTATTTCGAACACACGTGAAGGTTAGCACTGCTGGTGGAGTTTAAATTCCCCGAGGTTAGCCCGCTCCGGCACCAACACTTTTGAGTTGGAGAATACATCAAAGCTTTAAATTATCCGTCTAAATTTCAAAATTGTTTAAACCCTAAGGTTCTTCCTACCCCAGACATAGGTTGAATATCTTAGTAATAATTTGGTTCCACAGTTTGGTATTTTTGGTTATACTGTTCTACTATGCTCTTCATATTCATACAGTGTTTGGCATTTTAAATATTTTTGGTAGAGCGCCTCTGATGAGTCTTGAATAGACGAAACGCGCGTCAGGCGTAGCAAAATTTAATGTCTGGAACTTTGTTGTCATTTGTATTTCGAACACACGTGAAGGTTAGCACTGCTGGTGGAGTTTAAATTCCCCGAGGTTAGCCCGCTCCGGCACCAACACTTTTGAGTTGGAAAATACATCAAAGCTTTAAATTATCCGTCTAAATTTCAAAATTGTTTAAACCCTAAGGTTCTTCCTACCCCAGACATAGGTTGAATATCTTAGTAATAATTTGGTTCCACAGTTTGGTATTTTTGGTTATACTGTTCTACTATGCTCTTCATATTCATACAGTGTTTGGCATTTTAAATATTTTGGTAGAGTGCCTCTGATGAGTCTTGAATAGACGAAACGCGCGTCAGGCGTAGCAAAATTTATTGTCTGGAACTTTGTTGTCATTTGTATTTCGAACACACGTGAAGGTTAGCACTGCTGGTGGAGTTTAAATTCCCCGAGGTTAGCCCGCTCTGGAAACAACACTTTTGAGTTGGAGAATACATCAAAGCTTTAAATTATCCGTCTAAATTTCAAAATTGTTTAAACCCTAAGGTTCTTCCTACCCCAGACATAGGTTGAATATCTTAGTAATAATTTGGTTCCACAGTTTGGTATTTTTGGTTATACTGTTCTACTATGCTCTTCATATTCATACAGTGTTTGGCATTTTAAATATTTATGGTAGAGCGCCTCTGATGAGTCTTGAATAGACGAAACGCGCGTCAGGCGTAGCAAAATTTATTGTCTGGAACTTTGTTGTCATTTGTATTTCGAACACACGTGAAGGTTAGCACTGCTGGTGGAGTTTAAATTCCCCGAGGTTAGCCCGCTCCGGCACCAACACTTTTGAGTTGGAGAATACATCAAAGCTTTAAATTATCCGTCTAAATTTCAAAATTGTTTAAACCCTAAGGTTCTTCCTACCCCAGACATAGGTTGAATATCTTAGTAATAATTTGGTTCCACAGTTTGGTATTTTTGGTTATACTGTTCTACTATGCTCTTCATATTCATACAGTGTTTGGCATTTTAAATATTTTTGGTAGAGCGCCTCTGATGAGTCTTGAATAGACGAAACGCGCGTCAGGCGTAGCAAAATTTATTGTCTGGAACTTTGTTGTCATTTGTATTTCGAACACACGTGAAGGTTAGCACTGCTGGTGGAGTTTAAATTCCCCGAGGTTAGCCCGCTCCGGCACCAACACTTTTGAGTTGGAGAATACATCAAAGCTTTAAATTATCCGTCTAAATTTCAAAATTGTTTAAACCCTAAGGTTCTTCCTACCCCAGACATAGGTTGAATATCTTAGTAATAATTTGGTTCCACAGTTTGGTATTTTTGGTTATACTGTTCTACTATGCTCTTCATATTCATACAGTGTTTGGTATTTTAAATATTGTTGGTAGAGCACCTCTGATGAGTCTTGAATAGACGAAACGCGCGTCAGGCGTAGCAAAATTTATTGTCTGGAACTTTGTTGTCATTTGTATTTCGAACACACGTGAAGGTTAGCACTGCTGGTGGAGTTTAAATTCCCCGAGGTTAGCCCGCTCCGGCACCAACACTTTTGAGTTGGAGAATACATCAAAGCTTTAAATTATCCGTTTAAATTTCAAAATTGTTTAAACCCTAAGGTTCTTCCTACCCCAGACATAGGTTGAATATCTTAGTAATAATTTGGTTCCACAGTTTGGTATTTTTGGTTATACTGTTCTACTATGCTCTTCATATTCATACAGTGTTTGGCATTTTAAATATTTTTGGTAGAGCGCCTCTGATGAGTCTTGAATAGACGAAACGCGCGTCAGGCGTAGCAAAATTTATTGTCTGGAACTTTGTTGTCATTTGTATTTCGAACACACGTGAAGGTTAGCACTGCTGGTGGAGTTTAAATTCCCCGAGGTTAGCCCGCTCCGGCACCAACACTTTTGAGTTGGAGAATACATCAAAGCTTTAAATTATCCGTCTAAATTTCAAAATTGTTTAAACCCTAAGGTTCTTCCTACCCCAGACATAGGTTGAATATCTTAGTAATAATTTGGTCCCACAGTTTGGTATTTTTGGTTATACTGTTCTACTATGCTCTTCATATTCATACAGTGTTTGGCATTTTAAATATTTTTGGTAGAGCGCTTCTGATGAGTCTTGAATAGACGAAACGCGCGTCAGGCGTAGCAAAATTTATTGTCTGGAACTTTGTTGTCATTTGTATTTCGAACACACGTGAAGGTTAGCACTGCTGGTGGAGTTTAAATTCCCCGAGGTTAGCCCGCTCCGGCACCAACACTTTTGAGTTGGAGAATACATCAAAGCTTTAAATTATCCGTTTAAATTTCAAAATTGTTTTAACCCTAAGGTTCTTCCTACCCCAGACATAGGTTGAATATCTTAGTAATAATTTGGTTCCACAGTTTGGTATTTTTGGTTATACTGTTCTACTATGCTCTTCATATTCATACAGTGTTTGGCATTTTAAATATTTTTGGTAGAGCGCTTCTGATGAGTCTTGAATAGACGAAACGCGCGTCAGGCGTAGCAAAATTTATTGTCTGGAACTTTGTTGTCATTTGTATATATCTACGATGTCCTCTCTGTAAACGACTCTTCGTTTTGGTAGATGGATTCCTTTGATATATTCTCCATAGTAAGAGATTAAGGAAACCACCGATTTCAATTGTTTCACATCATTCTTGGATTTGCATCTCAACTTTGACTAGGATGGTCATCTCAGTACAAAAAAATTACTATAAACGAGACGACTTTAATTTTCAAATTATTGATTTAACTAAACATGTAAGCAACAGTCTACCTCACCTGCTTACGGTGTTTATATTTTACAAGTTATTCGATATTCCACAGCATGTACAGATTTTGATACAGCACCGATATCTCCGTTACCGACTCTTAGACCAAGGTTACAAGAAAAAAAGGTGTCATACAGTCCTTTAAAAAATTTTTCCTTCGCTATTAGCTACTGATGTAAAATTCAAAATTAAGTTATACGTATTGGTTAGTGACTATATGATTAGTGTTTTTGCTGATTTTGTACTGAAATGATCATCTTATTATCCCTTTTATGTCTTTGCAACCGTGTTGTGTTAGATCGCAATAGAAAAGGGGAGTTTGGTGCGGTTTAACCCACCATCTAATTTGAAATGCCTGTACCAAGTCAGGACCATTGCGATCAATACCGTTTTCGTTGTGTCTTCAATGATTTTTTTTCTATTGGACATTGGGATTGATCCTACAGGTTCGGTAATTTTTTTATTACCTTTATTCATATTTACATATTTCCTAGTACCAAGTGTCTTTATGACTTGATGTCGCCTAGTTTATTGTTTCTTTGTTATTTTTCATTATCTGTTTGTTCGTGCTGTTTTGTTTGCGATTGCTGGTTTTGTCTTTTTTAGACTTTAACATATATACCTCTCTTCCTGTTGAATTATTTAAACACTATCACAAAGATTGAATTTTATAAATCTGCAGCAAAATTTTACATGTTTTTCTTACATCATACCTCATTATGAGGTCATAGACTTACTGCAAATGCAAACAATGCAACAAGTGTTTTTAGGCAAGCGCCAGCGAAGCCTTATGGAGTCTGTAGAGTAGTGATGATTTTCGCGTTTTTTTTCTGTCTAGACGGAGTGATTTTCCTGCATCCAGACTGGAATAAAATGCTTTATTTTCTATATTACTTTTCAATATTTGTTAACATGATATACACTTCTATAAATCTCAATTTTTATTGGCATTTTATATGACCGGCACAAGTTTTATTTATTCCTTTGCATCTTTCATGACGAACTTTTTAGTTAAAGGCGATAGAATATACATTATGTATTCATCTATTACTTGATTGGTTCGTATAAATATTTCTCTCATTTGATTGGTCAATGCATGGATTCAGATTCTAGCTTCACCATTCATAAAATCAGTACAAAATACACATCATTGGGACGAGTTCATTTTAATCGAAGGGGTGTTTCAATCGATACCGTTTTTACACGATACCTGTCTTGTGTGTGCAATTGTGTTTTGAGGGCATTTGCATGACGATCCTTTCTCCGCTCACCAAAATTAATAATTCGCAAACATTTTGAACAATATACTTTAACAGAGAATAAATCTATTATAGTTCTTGTATATTGCGCTTGCCTTTAAACGCTTTAGCGCTTTGATTTCTTACCCTTTTCAACTTAACACGTCTTAAGAATTATCTGTACTAGTATAGGGCCATTTATTTCTCTAGTGCGTATTTACATTTTTGTTTACACTTCTTGGGCATATTGGTCATTTTCTTTTTTTTTACTTCTAAGCATATCAACTATATTTCATTTTTTCGTTTAATTTTCTTGAACCAATTTACCGGTCCTTAAAATAGTTTCAAGAAGAATTCAACACCTAATTTCAAAGTTTCTTCCTCAAATAGAAGCCTTTTACGTTCTGTTACAAAACATATTTTAAAAAATCCTAAAGAAGACAAATTATAGATAATGATTTTAAACTTCCTGTAATTTAGAATTTTATATGAATGTTTTTTCCTATAATAAGCGTTTAGTGTAAGAAACTTGAAAATTGCAATAGGCTATCAGGGTAATTATATATATCGTGAGCTGCAAAGTTAGAAGGGGTGTCAGTGTGCCAACAGTGATGAAAATCATCTTTTTAAAGCCGTTGACACCGGAAAATCCAGCATGGGGTTCAGCTGGAATCGGCCCCATACTCTGTCATCTATGGCAACTTCGCCTGCACTGTGTCCAGTGCCCTAGACCGCTAGACCACCTAGGCTAGATAAAAATCTTACTATACCAGTTGCGACCAATTCTCTATCTTTCTCTCCCTACCCACCTAATGTTCATCGTGTACTGTGTTACAACCTTAGATTGTCTACGAGGAGGCTTAACTAGGCAACCGAAAGCTAGATTTTTACATTGATAATTTGATAGTAACTCTAAAACGTAAATCTTTTACCTATTGACTATTGTATTGTTTTAAAGCATTACAGGGATCAAATATGTCAGTTTTGTGTGATGATATAAACTAAGTTGTTTGAAGTGTAATGTTGGATTGAATATGTTTGATTTTATCCATCAGTCGATAAATGCTTCTTAGCTAGCTGTCATTACCTGCGAGTATTCTCATGAGAGTACCCATTCCCGTTTTCCATTGTGATTTTTTAAATTGTCGTTTCTTTAATGTTGGTTGTGTCGCATACATTTATTCCACATCTCTTTATCGTCTATTGACAAAGAGTTTGATAATGTCATCCTTTTTGGATTTGACCAACACTAACTCAATTTTTGGCAACGTGATGGGTGTGCTATAGCAAGCAGAAAGTGCTTATATTTCGACAATAGTCCGGTCTGGTTGTTTTGTGTGTGGCTTTATTTGGTTTGTGTCGTTGTGATGTTTTTTGTCAACCTATTTTGTCTTTGTCTTTTCGTATAATGACGTTTGATTTCCCCTTTGTTTCAAAGGAGAAACTTTCGATTTGTTGTGCATTCGAACGATTCATTTTTATATGATGTTTGACAGCATAGATAAACTTTGCATTCTTTTGATCTTGAGATTCAATTGGAACACAAAATGCAAACTACAAAATGTGTCTATGAGCCAGCGATATAATGCCCTCCCGTTCTTGAAATCATTGACTCTCAATGTGTATTAGCTGCAATATGGACCGTAACCTGGAACTTTGTTGTCATTTGTATTTCGAACACACGTGAATGTTAGCACTGCTGGTGGAGTTTTAATTCCCTGAGGTTAGCCCGCTCCGGAACCAACACTTTTGTGTTGGAGAACACATCAAAGCTTTAAATTACCCGTTTAAATTTCAAAATTGTCTAAACCCTAAGGCTCTTCTTACCCCAGACATACATGACATAGGTTGATCATCTTAGTAATAATTTGGTTTCCCAGTTTGATATTTTTGGTTTAATGTTCTATGCTCTTCATAATCATAGAGTGTTTGGCATTTTCACTATTTTTGGTAGAGCGCCTATGATGAGTCTTGAAAAGACGAAACGCGCGTCAGGCGTAGCAAAATTTATTGTTTGGAACTTTGTTGCCATTTGTAGAACAGTATAACCAAAAATACCAAACTGGGGAACCAAATTATTACTAAGATATTCAACCTATGTCTGGGGTAGGAGGAACCTTAGGGTTTAGACAATTTTGAAATTTAGACGGATAATTTAAAGCTTTGATGTATTCTCCAACTCAAAAGTGTTGGTGCCGAAGCGGGCTAACCTCGGGGAATTTAAACTCCACCAGCAGTGCTAACCTTCACGTGTGTTTGAAATAAAAATGACAACAAAGTTCCAGACAAAAAATTTTGTTACGCCTGACGCGCGTTTCGTCTATACAAGACTCGTCAGAGCAAACACATCTAGTGGTGAAATACCATTGACCAGTTTTAGCTACTTCAAGTAAAAATAAAATCACAAATAATTCAATGTTATACATCTTTTTCCCAACAAGGTGACCTTCACCTAACTATCTCACATGATCTTTACTTCTGCAATGCCATTGGCTGTTAAAAATAACCATTTCTATATTTAGATACTTTTGGCAACTCTTAAAAATGTGACTTTAATTTTTCTATCTAAGAGAGATAACTCTAGTCCATATGTTTAACTTACTAGTTAATTTGAAATTATAGTCTGTTTTGGAGTTAATGATTTTCAATGCTGAAAGAAAAATGAATAATATTAAAATGCTTCAATATTAGTACACAATATTCCTTTTAAAAGCTATTTTTAATAATCAAATTGACAGAAAGACATATATGTACTAGTTTTTATTAAAAGTAATAATTCTAGCTATATGTAATTAGGTTTATATTTCTTTCATAACATATGAGTTCTCATCATTTAATTTATAATGCACAGCACATCACAATTAAAATCAATTTTAAAACGTCACTATTAATTCAATGCTGCCTATCACTCTTTGTGTGAATGTGAAATGTAGTAAAGAAGAAGCCAATGTATCAAGATAATTATATACGGGTATATACATGTATTATTATATAATTTAACTGAGAATTCTGGTAATTGAAATAAGTGTGATTGATAAACAGACAGAGACTTTTGATTCCCTGCATTTCTATGACTCCCCTCTGCATTGAAAATACAACTTACATTTTTAGAGACCCATCTATCAAATCTTCATTAAATTCATCAACTGTTAAATCAAACTTTTGTGATTTTCTGTCCTCCTTTTCGTTCTTCTCCAAATTCCAGTATATAACCTATAATGAAAATAAAACATTTAAAAGTCTGACTTATTAGGTAAATGTACTTAATTACTAACTGAAACACATGGGAAAATACTAGGGTAAGAAAAAACTAATAATAAATATATAAATAAACTGGTAAAATAAATATTTTAGTACAAATAAAAATGGTTTAAAACATAAAGACATACAAAGACACACAAACACAAATAGTTAAAAATATTTATCAGTAAGTTACTAATTTTTCATAAGTATCATTTACTTTTGCAATAATACAATGTAATACACATGATACATGCAAAAGACCAATGTTACATATGTATTAAAAAAATAGGAAAAACAGAACAAAACTGGTACATGTATTTGTAACAAATATATGGTAAATGAAAACTCACTTTTTTAAACATTATGGATTAAGGTTAATTATCATCATATTGCATTGATCCTGAAAACAATTGGTTGTCTATACATTAGGAATATAAATTATGTCATCTTACCTCGAATAATTCTTTAATAGCAACGTCAGAAATGGCAAATTTTCCTTGTAATTTTATGCTATAACTTGATCCTGAAAAATATGAACAATAAAATATATAAACATGTTAAAATTTAAAAACAAAAATGTAAGAATAAAATATGCATGTTAATTATACAAATAAAACATATAACAGGGAGTAGATGGGTTAGAGACATGCTAAGAGTACACCAGATAGTAATTGGACTCTGTACTGTAAAAAAATCTAAAGTCCAGTTATCTCCCCTAGATGATAAGGGAGAGTAATACAAATTCTTCATGCACATCTACAGTTCATCAAAATCCATCAAGCAGTTTTGGAGTAGTTGCACTTACGAGGTATCCAATTCAATAATGTATTTAATAAGTCTGAATCCAATTATCTCCCCTGACGGATGTCCGATTCCAATGAAAATTCTTCATGTACATATACATATGATGTTCTTCCTTAATGTAAATTTCTGCCAAATCCTTCAATCGGTTTAGGAGGAGAAGTGCTTACGAGTTAAGTGGACAGAGGGACAGACGGACCGACGGCCCTAACTCCTGTAAAATTTGTGAACTGGCAGAAAACTGAAACTTGATCTGTAACTCATCATGGTAAACTCACATACCAAAAATCAGTTCATTATGTATAAGGGTTTAGAAAAAAGTGCTGAAAACTGAGGTGTGACAGAGGGACAGACAGATGAACAGACAGACCGACGGACGGACAGGCAGAGCTAAAACCTTAAGTCCCCTTTGGCTTTCGCCAGTAGGGGAATAATTATACATGTATTAAATTTATGTGGAACTTATGTGGATCATTTATTAAATTACTGATTCAGAAAAGACTCTTATGCCGTGTGATACCACTTCTACTACTTCACTACCAAAATCACTTGTTTATAACTATATCATTCAATATTTCAGATAAGAATCGTCTGCTATTACGCAGCACTTTGCATTGCAAATTAGTCTGTATATCAATGCAACTTTGCAGTCATCAAAATGTAAAAATGGATAAGGTACCCAGGGATAACTTCTAGCCATGCTAATGATTCTGAAAATTCAACAACATATTTATGTCATGTATGGGAGCTTATAATTGCTCTATAAAAGGTATAACCACCTACTTCATTAAAACTATATATACATGTTTGTATTTGTAAAATTAAAGTTATTTGTTTTTTGTCTGGACACTTTAAGATTTTTTTTTAATCATACACGTACATATGTATATAGTTTATTTTCAACCCACGCCCAATTGCTAAACGCCAAGTATTGACTCCGGCTCGCATTGAATGCTGCTGAATGTTTTCGCTGATTTTTTAAAGTGTTGTTTATATATGTATATTGCACTAATCCAACCCTGAGGCTAAGTTGTGCCAGCTACATTTAATATCCCACATCTTATTATGTTGTAGGATTTTAAAACTGGAATTGAATTAAAATACTATCCCCTGAAAATGATATTACTTTTACAACAACTCAAACCTGTCAGCAATAAGCAGATTGACATGTGCAGTTTTATTAATTAAGTAATGATACATGTATTTTTTGGCTTTGATACTTTTTTCCTTGGCATGAAATTTGCTTTGAAAGTTTTTTAAAGTAGCAATTTTAACCATGTATTAATTTATGACAAAAACAAACAAACATAAGCATTTACATTCTTGGTAGTTACCTGTATAGTGTTCAGCCAGAAATCCTACTCCTAAATTTGAAATGAGATAAAAGCTGTAGCTTTATCTAAAAATGAATAAAAAATACAACATTTGTATACTGCATCAAGCACATTGTCATTAATAGAAAATATATGGAAAAATGTGACAAGGATGCCCCTGCTGGCCCCAAAAAGTAAGTACTGTGGAAGTTTGACTAGTCTGAAAGGACTTAAGACGTAAAGTTTGTCATACTGAACCATCCTACATGTTGTCACAGGGGCATTAAAATGTGATTGAAGACAAGAATACTGTTAATATACTACCATAAATGAGCAACAGATATGAAGTTAAATCCAACAATATGATATCACATTTTAATGCCTGTCCTTCATTGTCCTATATGCTGATACATTTTAATTAAATATTATGTACTTTTGTGCATTGTTTGAAGGTGAATCACAGGAATAATATGCCAAGTTCATGTAGTTTTTAATTATGCATCATATAATAAGGTTGTTTGCGTACATGTATCAATGAAAATACTTTTCAGAAAGGTTTTTGGATAGAAGTTGGTAAGACAAATGTTGAAAAGTATAAATACACCAGTATTCCTAATTCTTACATTTAAAACTAGTACTAACTCTCAGCTTACCTCAAATAAGTTCTTAATTCCCAAACCGAGAAAAAAAAGTCTGTCTATTCTGTCAGGGTAAAGCTTGATCCTGAAAAAAAATTACAAATTATTTGCATGCACTACTTGTTAAAAACAAGATCTGTAGAATATTAGCAGTCAGGAAGGTTCCCATAGCAAACTTGGGCCAATTATGTACTTTACATGATTCCTAAAGTATAACTGTATCACAGGTTATAATTCCACAAATGAATTATCTATACTTTTGAAGCGTTAAAGCAATTCACACTAAATTTTAAAATTTTAAAAATATAAACTTTTATGCAGACAAAACACTTGCCTTCTTCATGTCCTTGTAGAATTAAAATGTACATGTAATTTAATAATCATATTAATGCATAATTAATGTTATTTGTTTGTGCATAAGATTCGTCAATTATGGCCAATGTAGATATTTTAGTGAAGCATTTTTTTGTATAGCAAAAATATTTCTGTATTATATAAATTGCATTTATTTCTGTAAATTAATTATTAAGTACTATAGTGCTGCTTTCACTTGATTCATTTAATTTAGGAACTATATATTTGAGAAATTAAAATACATGTTTGTGTACATTGAAATCTGATGATTATTTACATAATTACCTTAAGCTCATACAGCCTGCAGTACAAACATTACATGCATATAATGTATATACACATCTACATTGATCAGTAAATATCTGTTACAATGTCCAAGTTCATGAAGATTATAGCCATTGTCATTGCTCAATTCAATAACAAATCAATGATTGTTTTATAATGGGAGAGTCAAGTAACAGTTAAAGGGTTAATTAAAACTAAACATAATGAAAAACAAATGTCTACTAATATTTCATTAAATCAAAATTTAAGAATCAGACTTTAACAGGGGCATATAACTCTCTTGGCCTCTAAATTACCCAAAAAGACATAAATATTTATGACTTTCCTATTTTTTAAATTTTAACATTTTTTTTAATACTAAATGTTTACAAATTTAGTTGTTTCTTTAATGCTTTAGTTCCATTAAGTTCCATCCAGTATAACATGTAAAATTTGCCAAACTTTTACCCTTAAAAATTTACCCCCGATTTACTTTTTTAACCATAAATTATAACATGCTGCAATAAATAATATTCATTCATATACACAAAAATCAACCCTTCATAGTACCTATTCAATATCTTTTATCGCTAATTTAAAGGTAATAGATGATGTATTCTTCGTTTCAAAAAGTTGTTACAAAATCCATGCTGTCAGCCATTACAAAAGTCAAAAAATGTATAGAGTTGTCTTCCCTTTTATGTAAAATCCGGACCGATGACGGATTCTTGAAGTATCTACCAGTTTCTGATATATGAACTTTAACCAAGAATTTAACCGAAGTCGTTCATGCTTAAAGTTTGGGTCACAGTGACTTAGTTTCTACTGGGTGGTTTAGCCCTATCCAAGACCCATCTGGTGGTAAAAAATCATTGAACCTCAACATTCAGTATCTGAGTAAAGGATTTTAACTAAGAACTGAACCAAATTGTTACGGACGGACATACATACGTACGGACTGACGGACAAGGGTAAAACTATATGGCCGATCCACATACATTTAACGTGGTCGGGCCATTAAAATGCCAGAATCTTGTTAGCTTTAATCAAAGTATAAAGGATCAGTATTATTATCTTAAGGACAATTGTATGGAATGCGTATATTTGATTTTAGCAGTACAAAAAGATCAGACAAAAAAGGTAAATCAGTTGTATTCCAGGGCAGGAGGCCTTTTGCACTCAAAAAGGTTTCAGTGTCCGTAACATATCTTAATTAGAATTACAACGACGGACATAAAAAATGTTTGTTTTAGACACGCAGAATCAACGTCTGTCTGTGAAACAGTCAGGGAGAAAGTATCTTTCAATTAGAATAGTCTGGGATAACTTCTATTTGGAAATTCTACAAGGAAACCGGAGAATATTTTTTTATAACTATCATAAAATATTAGAATTAATATCAAAATAATGATGAGAAAGCATGATAAATTAGCTTGCCCTCATAGAGATAATGGGTTAGTATTATCGGCCTTTACGGACTCAACCAACACTAAATCAATCAATGGCAAATAAATGAGGGTGGTATTGCAAGAAAGAATTACAAACGCTTTCTGTGCACCTGAGTTGTTGATTGATATTCAGTTGTTTTGTGTTTCCATGTTTTACATGTTGTCTGTTTTTGTCCTGTTCTTGTTGGTGTTTACTGGTTTTGTCTCTGCCCTTTCGGACTTTTGACATTCGGATACCCCATTGGTACCTCTGCTTCTTTCCTTCTCATTTCAACTTCATTTCACTTTGCTTAATATTGTTGCATTGTTATATTCGTTTTGTAGGGTGAGTTGGTTTTTTGTGATGTTTTCTTAGAATTTTACAATAATGCCTTTACTCTGCAAGTTTTTAACTCATTTTAGTCAAAAATGTACGGCGACCATTGATTAATTTGACAGCCCTATTAAGGTAAATCTTAGTGGTTTTCATGTTTTGTCTTATAGATCAAGGTAATAACAAAATTACCGAACTTGGAGAATCAATCTCAAATGTCCATAAGACGAGACAAAACAAGGAATACCTACCGGCAAAATTGAAGATCGCAATGGTCCTGACTTGGTACAGGCATTTTAAAAAAAATTGTGGGTTAAACCAGGTTTTAAGGCGCGCCAAATATCCATCTTCCATTGCGATCTTTGTGTCCAGTAGTTACACAAAACAATACAGCAAGAACTAACCATTTCGTCAAACATGATATTGTAACGTTTTTCATGTTTCGCCTTTGGGAATGATAGATGATAAACAAAACATGTTGCTTGTTTAAAGCATCAGCTTTACAAAAGTCTCCGTTTTGGCCGAAAATGTAAGATGATCATTAAGGAATCTAGCGCGTTTCTAATGTGAAAAGTATTTTTGGTGGTTTTTTTGTTATATGGATAAATAGGTCTAACACATACAGAAAAGCTCTTGCTGGCGTAAACCATCAGCTCATTAAGTTCTACAAAAGTCCCCATTTGATGGAAGTTATCATGTAACCGTTTGAAAGATAATTACAAGTTAGAGTGTTATGATCATTTGAAGGTAAAATAAAGCATGTATTTGCCCTATAAAGTAAAAACTGTTGCAGATGAAAGAACATGTTGCTTTGTCCAAATCTTCACATTCAATCTCTTAAAAATATCAATTTTGTCTCAGTTGTAGAATGACACCTTATAGGTGTAATAGCTAATACTCTTTAGATTTATTTCATTTCTTAATTATTACACACCATTGAAAGATAAATTGTTCCGCACTTGTATCTAACATGAATTGTGCTCAAATCCGATAACGATGTTGGTTGGGATACTATTTAACACAGAAAGAATAAACCACGTGTACCAAATACTAGTAAAAGTTGACATTACAGAAATACCATGAACGTTCTAACTGTATTCAAAAAGGAGACACAGGGTCACACAATTTAACTTAAAATCAACCTAAAACAAATCTAAAATAAAGTTAATGACAAAATCAGCGAGCTTGGGTGATCAATCTCAAATGTCCATGAAAAAAAGACAAAACAACAAAATTACCGGACTCAGACTCACCAGTAAGGCTAACGATTTCTGTTACCTGCAACATATTCCTTCGATTTAAGGTCTAAGAAAGACAATTCAAGACATCCTCATAATCGAAAGTCTTTTCTCGTTTCTAATTTATTTCATATTTGTCTAAAAACACACATATGTTGTGATAAAAATGTTATAGGTTGACAAAAATGTAATCTTTTTCTTTCCAAACCTTTCATAAAAATAAGTGTTTGTTTATCCTTTATAGGTATTTGACTTATTGTCGCAACAAAATATCTTCTTTTTTTATTTCTAGCATTATTTTATATCAGAAATTATTATTCAGATAATTGAAAACTGATCGACCCATATGAGTGACCCAAACAGGTTCAACCTTACACTCTCAGATAAAAGAGCGCAATAAACGATTATTTAGAATCGATACAATGAGTATTTACATTTAACGACCAAATCAAGCAATACAACATGAAATAATTACCATCAGATTTATTATGTGATTTGGATATAAATTAAATTTTCATCAGTATTATGTAAAACCTAAAACACGTCAAATAAAGGCATCCGTACGCACGTTTCCTGCATGATATAATATAATTTGTTAGATTTCTGATGTAATACTTAAATGCAAGATTGAGTCGCTCAAATACACGTGTTGGGTTTTAGACGATTTACCTTCACGGGGTAGAATGTCTGCGGCTAAAATGTTCCGGCATCGCAGTGTAGGAACAAAATGAATGGCAGAAAATGTTTTTATCAAAGTTTTGAAAGATTCTGCGCATATTTTAAATAATTTATCAAAATCAAATTGCCAATGCTCAACATAGTGGCTTGTTATTGATATTAGGTCAAACCGTTTTTAAATTCAATTAATGGTTTTAGTGTGATGCTGATTCAAAGGCCGCCCGTGCGTTGAAAATTGATGCATACCGAGGCCTTTTTGGACAATATCTACAAATGGTGGGCATAGTTATGTTATTTTGAACCTGTAACATGTTTTATTCATTCAATGTTGATATGCATATGTTCTTTGGGCACAAGAATAGAGGCTTAATACAGAAAATTCAAATAAAGAAGATTTGGAACGGCACAAACATTGCTAAGAGAATTATGCATGGCTAATACATATTACGTTATCTTCTCAATTTATTTGCAATCCGAAAGGTTTTACTAAAATTACCAAACTTGGAGTGTCCATGAGAAAAGACAAAACATGGAAGGCATACTTTAATACTTCCTATTAAACAAATCCAGCATACGTTCAAAGTCAATGTACAAACTAATACCTTTATTTTACTATTTCACTTAACACATGTGCAATACTCGAATAAATATTTTATTTTTCAAATGATACAATGGGTATAGCATATCAATATCAATTACATCAAGCATGCCGAAAACGCCAGGAAATATATACCATACAAAGGATGGGTTGCGATAAGGCCCTTTTTTGGCCCATCTGTAGGCGAAAAATAAAAAGTATTTCATAGCCTGCTACTTTATACCTTATTTTGTAACAAAATGATTGTACTGATGAAAAAGGCTACTTTAAAATACTTTTGAAACAGCACAGCTTGGAAAATCGTATTCAAAAATGACCCATTTTGAATGTAAATTTAATTTAGATTTTAAGAAAATTTCAAGGAAGAGCTTCAGTAAATTGAAATTTTGTGCTGATATACTTGAAGCCAGTGTTTACAATTCTAAAAATGGTTCATCATATATATATGCATCACTTTAAACAACAATTTTGAATTTGAAATAACCGTTAATCTCAAGAAAAAGGAAGAAAACGGAGAGATCTTGTAAATTTCTAAACTATTGACAACAAGATAAAAAATCATCGTCTTTTTAAATTTTCAGAATGTCTTGCACGCGGAACCCGCTTGAAACTTTCACAAAAGATGTATTTTAATAAAACAAGTATTTGAATAAAATATTGAACTAGTTCCACGTGCAAGGCGATACTTCCGGGAAGGGTATATATCAATCATTTTCGCCACTTTCCTATATGCACAATGTTAAAATTATTTGTGGTGGTTCATTTCGAGCACCATTTACTAAAAAATAGAATAGTTTTTAAACTACAGACGTATATTTTTAAAAATTGAAATATTAACCGTTCCAACAACACATTTTGTGATAGATTTTACTTAATTTTATTTTTTCCTTTCGCGGTGGGCTGAAATAGGGTCTTATGTATTTCAAACCAATCACTTGCTAGATAATTCATATTAATTCACAGCGCATTTAAGGTAGAATATGACTGTATTTGGCCATATAAAACTCTTTCCGTCAACCAGATTTCAAATATAACTTATCAAAATCAATGAAGTAATTTATTTCAAAGTAAAAGGTATTTGAGTTATATTGACATGGGCCGAAATGATTTAGGGACGAAAGGGACAAAACCCTGGGACGAAAGTTTCGACTCAAAAAGTTATGCTAATCATATTATTTGTATACCAAACACACTGTTTGCACGGCAATATTACATTAGAATGTAATATGGCAATCGTTTTTAGATAAAACATTTGAAGCTGTGACCCCGGCTTGCCCCAGAACTTTTAAATCGAAACTTTCGTCCCAGGATTTTTTCCCTTTCGTCCCTAAGATATTTCGGTCCATATAAATATAACATACATTATTTTATTGATCTTGATGGGTCATATTTCACATCTTATAATTGACGGAAAAAGTTTTATGGCCGAATACAGTCATGTTCTGCCTTAAATGCGCTGTGTTGTCCCTCGCCGCAATGCGACAAAGGAACCTAGTAAGGGAGCGATCATTTGATTTTTATGGGGGGGCTATGGTGAAATTTGAAAAAAAAAGGCAGGGTGGCAAAAATCTTGAAATAAAAAGGCAGGACAGTGCTTTGAGTAAAAAAGGCAGGTTGATACCTTAGGCTTGAAAATTTATACTTGGTTTAAAAAAAATGCACGCCCAAGCGCCCAAAAAAAAATCCAGGATCGACTTTTTCCGAAAATAAATAGGCAGGACGAAGAAATTATCCATAGCCCCCCATAAAAATTAAATGTTTGCTCCCTAATGGTCTTTTGCCCGTCCGTTTGTGAGCCCGTCAAACTTTTGTTGACACAATCCCCAGCTGAGACCGCAAAAGCGATTTTGATGAATTTTCAGGATATGTACTACCGAGAGGTCCCTTTATCGAGCAAAATCTAAAGCAGTTTTTTTTTACTTTATCACCTTTATTCATTTTAGGTAATAGAATACCCTTTGTATACACAACTACCTAGAGATGGCTTAACCGAAATTTTCAAACCGATGGTAACGTGATAATCATGTCACATCAGTATTTGAGTTGTGGACCTTAACAAAGAGTGTTACAGACATACAGACGGACAAGGTTAACCATCTAGTGGCGAAATTTCATTGAGCCCCACCCCCAACATGTAGTATCTGGAATAATGGGATCATAATCAAGAGCTCAATCAAAGTCATTCATGCTTAAAATAAAGATCACAGTGACCTCATTTCTAAGAGGTGGTGTAGAGCTACCAGATCCACATTTTTGTAGGTATAGTATTCGCGATATGAACCTTAACCAAGAACTTAACCAAAGTCATTCATACTTAAAATAAATGTCACGGCGAACTTATTTCTAGCGGGTGGTGTAGCGCTACCAAACACATATCTATAGCGGTAAAATTGAAATTTCACTGACTCCAAATATTTAGAATTTGAGTAATGTCACTTAGAACTAAACCAAACTGTTACGGAAGTATGGACGGACGGAAAAACGGAAATAAATATCCGATTCATATACGTGGTCAGGCCATAAGAATTGCTCTGCTTCACCACTTTCGCAAGTACGGACAAACAGAAGAAAATCTAATTCAATTCCCCCTGATAAGACGTCGTGAGGGTTAGGTGGATGAAATCCAAAAATAAAAATTGTTCTGTATAATTTTACTGCTGGCGTCTTTTCATAGTGTTTATTTTTTAATTATCGCTTGTTATGTGATCTGAGTCGCGTACACTTATTCCACTTCTCATTATTTTCTATTGTACAGTAGTATATGTTTGAAGGCTTTCATATAAGATAAACCTGATATGCTGTTTGATTTACAAATAATTACTTAGTTTTTTCATCTTTCGATTTTGTATCATAACTTAAACCCCAAATTAAAGATCTTATATGGACTGAGGTTTTTTTTTTATTTTGAAACTGTTGAATAAAGTATCTTCAGGCATCTATATGTACAATAAATCAAAAATCCATTGCATGTCCCCAGACATAGGTTGATAATCTTAGTAATAATTTGGTTCCCCAGTTTGGTATTTTTTGTATTGTTCTACGCTCTTCATTTTCATATAGTGTTTGGCATTTTCAATATATTCGGTAGTCAGAGCGTCTCTGATGAGTCTTGAATAGACGAAACGCGCGTCTGGCGTAGCAAAATTTATTGTCTGGAATTTTGTTGTCATTTTTATTTTGAACACCCGTGAAGGTTAGCACTGCTGGTAGTTTTAATTCCCCGAGGTTAGCTCGCTCCGGCATCAACACTTTTGTGTTGGACATTTTGGAGAACACGCCAAAGCTTTAAATTATCCGTTTAAATTTCAAAATTGTCTTAACCCTAAGGTTCTTCCCACCCCAGACATAGGTTGATCATCTTAGTAATAATTATAGGTTGATCATCTTAAGAATAATTATGTTCCCCTGTTTGGTATTTTTTGTATTGTTCTACGCTCTTCATTTTCATATAGTGTTTGGCATTTTCAATATATTCGGTAGAGCGTCTCTTATGAATCTTGAATAGACGAAACGCGCGTCAGGCGTAGCAAAATTTATTGTCTGGAATTTTGTTGTCATTTTTATTTTGAACACCGGTGAAGGTTAGCACTGCTGGTAGTTTTAATTCCCCGAGGTTAGCTCGCTCCGGCATCAACACTTTTGTGTTGGACATTTTGGAGAACACGCAAAAGCTTTAAATTATCCGTTTAAATTTCAAAATTGTCTTAACCCTAAGGTTCTTCCCACCCCAGACATAGGTTGATCATCTTAGTAATAATTATAGGTTGATCATCTTAAGAATAATTATGTTCCCCAGTTTGGTATTTTTTGTATTGTTCTACGCTCTTCATATTCATATAGTGCTTGGCATTTTCAATATATTCGGTAGAGCGTCACTAATGAGTCTTGAATAGACGAAACGCGCGTCAGGCCAAGCAAAGTTTATTGTCTGGAACTTTGTTTTCATTTTTATTTTGAACACCCGTGAAGGTTAGCACTGCTTGTAGTTTTAATTCTCCGAGGTTAGCCCGCTCCGGCACCAACACGTTTGTGTTGAAGAACACACCAAAGCTTTAAATTATCCGTTTAAATTTCAAAATTGTCTAAACCCCAAGGTTCTTCCTACCCCAGACATAGGTTGATTATCTTAGTAATAATTTGGTTCCCCAGTTTGGTATGTTTTGTATTGTTCTACGCTCTTCATATTCATATAGTGTTTGGCATTTTCAATATACATGTATTCGGTAGAGCGTCTCTGATGAGTCTTGAATAGACGAAACGCGCGTCAGGCGTAGCAAAATTTATTGTCTGGAACTATGTTGTCATTTTTATTTTAGACGGTATTTACATTGCCAATGCATGTACAATTCGTAAAATACATCTATAATATCTGTTAACCTGTTTTTTGAGTCTTTTAAAGATTGAAGTGAAACAAAAATGATCGTGTTGCATGTGATTGAACCAGTTTCACATAAAATTCATAAAACATAATCAAAAAGCACTTTCAATTCTTAGAACTAGACAACAATATGAACATCTTGCGCATACTTTCAATTGAGATAAGCTACTATGAGTTATAGAAATTTATAATTTTGACTTACCTCCTCCATTCCGAAGCGGATGTTTACATGAGTTTTTACTAAAAACCATCCCAAATTTTCTTGTATCCTTTGTACCATGCCGATCTAGTCGTAGACATTCTACCCCGTGTCGGTGAACCTTTTCACGCTAACACACACGCTGATCGACAATTAACGTTTCAACATTCATTCCACCAGCATACAAATAATTGTCCAATTCAATAAAACTACACTGTTTTTTATTTTTTCTTATGTATTTTATTTTTTTTTATTTCAAAGCACGGAAAAATAAAGAACTATAAAAAAAAGTTTGCGCATTTATTTCTATATAATGTATCTTGGTGTAAGATAAAAAAAAAAAAGGGGGAAAAAAATATATTATATCTTAACTAGCTCATGAACAGAATATTTTTCCAGTAATTTAACTTCATGAAGTTTTTTTTTCGTTTATCAGGGATAGTTTTAGGAATGTTTTTAAAAAATACTATTATTTGCATCTTCTTAAATAATAGCGAGCAACGCAAATGCGAGCCCAACGCACAGATGTACCAGAATAATACTGGCGAGAAAACTGGAACAGGTCTACTTTTGCGTAGCAAATAATTTAAAAGGCACGGGGCAAGTAAAACAATCAACCATCTTGCTTATAAAAAATACATCACCATCTCTTTTGTAAAAAAAAATTAATAGTAGAAATGCAAAATAAGTGATAAATCTCTCTTTTATCCACGTGTTTGTTTTAAAACAAACATTTTTATATTTAAACATCGCTCGTTAAAAAACAGAATTTTCGGAAATTACCGAGTTGTCTTGGGCAATTATTTGAAATCGTCCCTTTGAATAGTCTCGAACCCAAACTCATACTACCAAGGTAGTGAGTCTGGGAAAACACCTATTGATTTCTCGTAACCACTAGGTGGCGATCGTTATACCTTTTAACCTTTACCACGTGTGTATATGACGTGTTAAGCATACAAGATTCATTTCAATCTGAAATGAACCAACTTAAAAAACTCAACGTTTCATTGGTCTTCCGTGGTTTTTGACAACTGGTTCTGCAAAATCGAGAATCGGATTGGTCAAACGTGTATGGTTCTGTAATCAAGAATGTCCCAATTTTTAACTCCCAATAAACATAAACAATTCCAAAACCAGGTAGACGCCCGTGAGTACATTTTAACGATAAAACGATTTTTTTTATTGTTAACAAAACCAACTTGAGTTCAAAAATGTAAAATATGATGTCTTATTATAAAATTAGAAATTATATGTTATAAGAGAACAACTCACATCAGTTCGAGAAGTTATCTCGCTATTGTATTTGCATAAATTCACTGAACCATAGGCACGGAATTCTGAACATACGGTTGAGTGATTTTCGTCGAATATTATGATAAAGCCTGAAAGTACTCCGAACGTACACATAACAAAATAGGTAATGGGACTGTTCCAGACTCTTATCATCTATTGATAAGCGTCTGGGTGATCGAGACTACCCTTTGAAGTGTCGCCATTATTTTTCATACTGACCAAGCTAAGTAAGATTATTATTAGGAAAATACAAACTTAAATTAACTCAATAAAATCTACTTACAACCTTGCAATGACGACTTATTCATTATAATAAAAATATAAAAAAGGTCTTACTTGAAATGAAGGTAAAATCAAGAACCCATGATCCTGCAAGTTTCCTCAAGTTAATCTTGCATTTTATTATTACAAGCATTCGTTTTTTTCCGCCAGTTTTCTAAATCAATCGTCTGTTAACAATAGTACAAATTAAACACTGATACTCAGAAAATTTACAAAACCTGAAATAATCTGAATGTTTACATTTACTCTTGTGTGTTTTTGTCTGCTGAAGAATTGCAAAATTTTATAACATTGAAATGACGTCACGGATTCCATAAAGGGAAAATTTCGTCCCCACCAAACCATGTCCCTAAATATTTTTTTATGATTTTTGGTCATTTTTTAGAATGATTTTATTATTGCACAAATCATTGAATTTGTAACTAGAATAAATAGTTTTTGATCTAAGAAGTTTCAAAGTGCAAATGATTTTTGGGAGAGGGATGGTCAGACTTTGCTTCAATTTTATTCCTTTTTAAAAGTAATCTCATTGTCGAGCGAATGGATGCATTAAAAAAGGTCAAATTTTCGCTGCTTGCTAAGAGGACAGGGCCGAAATTTAAATCATATTAATTGGTTCTCAAATTGGAAAATTACAGTGTGTGTTTTTTTTTTTTTTAAATTGCAAGACAACGCAGTTTATGTTCTCATGAAGTTATCTTATTGCCTAAATCTCATTACGACTAGGGTTTGCGTTGTTTATTTATATTCAGTAGTTTATCTGTTTCCGTGTTTTATATGGTGTCTATTTTTTTTTTGTCCTGACCTTATTTGCGTTTAATGGTTTTGTCTCTATCCTTGCAGACTTTGACATTCGGATGCCCTCTTGGTACTTCTACTTCTATAACAAAGGAAACCCACATTTACTATCTGGATCTCTCGTTTTATTATAACCTTTAACCAACAATTCTTTACATAGAGTAAATAAAACCTTATCTGTGAGTAACAGGTTCTTACCACTACTCTGAAAATGGGAGAAAAAAACATGTATTATCAATGCGCTTAAGCGTTAAAATGCAAGCTCGATATATAAGAACTTACATGTTTTCGTAGTCAAACAAGAGGCTCCCAGGAGCCTGAATCGCTCACCTGGTCTTGATGCCAACCCTATGAAGACTTTTGTATAGCTAAATGAGCTGAATGTTAAAGCATGAAAAAGCTTTTCTCTATCTGCAATAGTTTTCATTCTAAATAATCAAAAAACACTATTATTCAACTTTTAAGGGGCTGTAACCCCTACAAGGGGTTACGTTATCAGACAACTTCAACCCTATGGAGACTTTTGTAGAGCTAAATGAGCTGAACATTTAAGCAAGCAATAGCTTTCCTTTATCTGCAATAGTTTTCATTCTATAGGCCAAAAACATTAAAAAAGACGCTATTTTTCAAACCTTTTAGGGGCTGTAACCCCTATAAGAAATCATCTGACAACTTTGACCTTATGGAGACTTTTGTAGAGCTAAATGAGCTAAACATTTAAGCAAGCAACAGCTTTTCTCTATCTGCAATAGTTTACATTCTATGAGCCAAAAACACTATTTTTTGCCTTTAAGGGGCTGTAACCCCTATAAAGGGTCATATGACATCTTCCACCCCATGGAGACTTTTGTAGAGCTAAATGAGCTGAACATTTAAGCAAGCAACAGCTTTTCTCTATCTGCAATAGTTTTCATTCTATGAGCCAAAAACACTATTTTTTGCCTTTAAGGGGCTGTAACCCCTATAAAGGGTCATATGACATCTACCACCCCATGGAGACTTTTGTAGAGCTAAATGAGCTGAACAATTTAGCAAGCAACAGCTTTCTTTTATCTACAAAGGTTTTCATTCTACAGGCCAAAACATGCAAAATCGCTATTTTTCACCTTTAAGGGGCTGTAACCCCTATAAGAAATCATCTGACAACGTTGACCTTATGGAGACTTTTGTAGAGCTAAATGAGCTGAACATTTAAGCAAGCAACAGCTTTCCTTTATCTGCAATAGTTTTCATTCTATAGGCCAAAAACCTTAAAAAAGACGCTATTTTTCAAACCTTTTAGGGCTGTAACCCCTATAAGGAATCATCTGACAACTTTGAACTTATGGAGACTTTTGTAGAGCTAAATGAGCTGAACATTTAAGCAAGCAACAGCTTTTCTCTATCTGCAATAGTTTTCATTCTATGAGCCAAAAACACTATTTTTTGCCTTTAAGGGGCTGTAACCCCTATAAAGGGTCATATGACATCTTCCACCCCATGGATACTTTTGTAGAGCTAAATGAGCTGAACAATTTAGAAAGCAACAGCTTTTCTCTATCTGCAATAGTTTACATTCTATAGGCCAAAAACACTATTTTTTGCCTTCAAGGGGCTGTAACCCCTTAAAGGGTCATATGACATCTTCCACTCCATGGAGACTTTTGTAGAGCTAAATGAGCTGAACATTTAAGCAAGCAACAGCTTTCTTTTATCTACAATAGTTTTCATTTTACAGGCCAAAACATGCAAAATCGCTATGTTTCACCTTTAAGGGGCTGTAACCCCTATAAGAGATCATCTGACAACTTTGACCTTATGGAAACTTTTGTAGAGCTAACTGAGCTGAACATTTAAGCAAGCAACAGCTTTTCTCTATTTGCAATAGTTTTCATTCTATAAACCAAAAACACTATTTTCGCCTCTAAGGGACTGTAACCCCTATAAGGGATCATCTAACAACTTCGACCCTATGGAGACTTTTGTAGAGCTAAATGAGCTGAACATTTAAGCAAGCAACAGCTTTTCTCTATCTACAATAGTTTTCATTCTATAGGCCAAAAACATGCAAAAACGCTATTTTTCACCTATAAGGGGCTGTAACCCCTATAAGGGATCATCTGACAACTTCGACCAAATGGAGACTTTTGTAGAACTTTTGATGCTGAAGCAGTAGGGTGGCATCAGATTTCATCTATCTCTTATACTTTTTGATTTACAAGCCAAAAACAGTAGTCTGAACCCCCTGGTCTATTTTTAGTAACGGTGGCCATGTTTTTTGACAGATCAAAAATTGAAACACAAGTTTGGTGCATGACACCCTAAGGATCATTCATACCAAGTTTCATTAAATTCTGTTAAGTAGTTTCAGAGGAGAAGATTTTTGAAAAATTGTTAACAGACGACAGACGACGACAGACGACGACGACGACAGACGACGACGACGGACGCCAAGTGATGGTAATAGCTCACCTGGACCTTCGGTCCAGGTGAGCTAACAAAGGGGAGATTACTCGAAAGCAAATGACTAAAGAAGGTTTTGTTTCATTTTCTTACAAACAATTTGTTTTAATTTAATTTAACTTTGTTGAAGAAAGACTTATTATTTTATTTGGTTCTTGCCTTTTTCAGAAACGGATCCATATCCTTATGTGGTTATTTTCAAAAAAGCAATGATAATATTAGCGAAATAAACATAAAACAACACGCACAAAAATACACCCCCCCCCAAAAAAAAACACAAAAATCAATAATCAACATGAACTACTTGAATCGTACCATAAAATAAGGTCTAAAATGATCATAAAAAGTACAAATGAATTAAACAATGTCTAAATATATCATAAAAATATGGAATAATGTACAAACATGTAATAATATTACAAAACAGGGTCTTTGAATATCACACAGAAGGTTATATGTTACACGCAACTAGGTCATAAGACATCATAGCAATGTGTCTTCATGCTACATGTGTATCTGATTTTAGACAAGTTTTTTTTTTTTTGCTTTCTTTTGTTTTCTTTTGAGCTTTGAAAAATATTCTCAAAACTATGTTTAAATTAATTTTAGATTAAATTTCTTCATAATGCACGTTATACAACAATAAATTTAAATTATATGTATACTCAGATCTTAATTAAATTAAAACGAAATTGAATAATTTATCATATCTTTAATTTATACAATACAGTTTAGCTTGCAATTTGTAAGGAAATTTCCTTTATTCATGTATTTGTTTTAAAAATAGGTTTTATCAAACCCGAAAACCCGATAATCGCTTTCAAATTGTCTGAAAACCATATCTTGAATTTCTTTATTGTAATAGTACTTTGAAAGTAATGACGCTGCATTTGTATTGTGGTCACCTATGATCTTTTTAGTCGATGAGTTCAACCATAAACGGACACGAGTATTCCAAGCTCCAACTTTCCTAAGTAAAAATTCTGTAAAATTCTTAATATTTGACATTTTCCCTACAATTATTGACGTGTTAACTAGTCGTTCCGGCATTCTTACTTGAGAGCTCCAGTGATGATTTTTGCAATGATTAATGATTTCTAAAAACTGGATGAATGATGTTGCATTTTTATGGCACGTTTTAAGAAAATAATTAGTTTTTAAGACTTTGTCTAAATAGCAAGACAGCAATCTCTCTCTGGGTTCCCTTACAAAAGTCGCCTTTGTCCAGCTTTCATCGTTTAACTTCTCAAGAGCTGCTTTTTCACCCATCCAAATCAAAAATTTTAAACCGTTGGATTTGAAACTATGCACATTTGACGTTAGCGGTAAATTTTGAATAAATTGAAAAATTCGTTTCCAATAGGTACAGCCTGATTTCTGGTTAAGGAAAAAGATCAGCTTGTATTTCGTTATCACATATGGTGTCTCAGGGATCGGACGACGTTTCATACTTCTGACCTCCTCTGGAGTAAATGTATTCCTGGCGATCGACATTGATAGTTTCTTCGTTATGTTAGTAGTGTATTTATTATGACGTGTTATAAACTGGCCATGTAACACCTTTGGTTTCATATTGTAACGTGTATCGGCCGAGCGGTTCTTATAACTTTAATATTGTTAACACAAAATATCTATTCTCTAAAACTTTCGGAAACTTGGATTCTTAACGGGAAAAGTAATTTGAATAAAAGATCTAAACTAAATATTATCTAGGATCAAACTATTTAAATTAATCTTAAAGTATAATGCAGTTATCCGATTCGGCTGTCATGCATGCATAAAAATGGACTTGACTGGATATGCACGCTTAAAATGATCAAACAAATTCAAACTAGGCAGGCATTAAACCTCTAATCATGAAACCTACGGCTCAAACCCTTTAAACAACAAGCACCAAACCTCTAAGGTGCATAAAACCATATATCACTAAACCTCAAGCATCAAACCACAATGATGCATAAAACCAATGTCTCAAAACTCCAAGCATCAAACCTCTATGATGCGTTAAACCTATATATCCACTATACGTGCATCAAACCACAATGATGCATAAACTACTTTAATTATAAAAGGTTTGAAACCGTCTCCGTATCTTCTAATTTATTAAACTAACCTAGCGATCTTCACTCCTCGGAGTCTGGATCAAGAATGACAGTGATAGCCGATTTTCGCGCCCTTATATACTATGTGAACTGGTCCACTGACCGTAAACCAGAAACAACCTCGAACAGCAGAATCGGACTTCTTCATTGACTTCAACCTAATAGCAATATCTTCCGAGTAAACATCGTAGCGGCAATACAAAGCAGAATATATCTCTTAAATACCCATTAAACCGATTAAGTTATATTTTCTAAATGTTGCAATAAATTTTAATTACTGAAACAACAAATGGGATGTATTTTCTTGAGATATTAATGATTGTATCGTATCTCCATAATTGGTATCTATTGTAAACAACTGTATAGCAACGTGCGTCTGAAGTGTTCATCTCTGTTTTTAGGTAACATATAGAAATCGGGAATGTAAATATGCAAATTAAATATGTATAACCAAAAATCGTCACATTACCCACACCTCCGAAACAGGCGTCCCGCATGAACCTTACAAAATATTTGACCAAATTCAATCAAAACCGTCCACGTTAACACGGTTTGCTGACAACATCTACTCCCAACGTAGTAACCACCTAGGTTCAAACTCGTTATAAACCCAATTTTGTAGAGGTTATCGATCTTTGAACTTGCAAAATTGTAAATTTATATCTAGAAGGAACTATATAACCGGAATTACACCTACACATAGGATACCTTCTCTCCTGACCCTTATCCAAAGGTCTCAACCGTGCCAAACTCTATCCCTAGTTTGCACAAGTCCCCTTACCAGTCAGCGTCAATCTGCTAACAATTACAAATTCTATTTGGTCAAAAATTTTCTCTCAAAAACAAATCAACTAAAACAGGTATAAGGTAAGTGTTCAAATAAATTTTGAGCGGGTTTAGATTGCCACAGGAAAATTGAAATAGCCAAAAACCGGTATGAAAAATTTAGCCTGACAGCTGGTCACATACGGACCACTTAAAAACTAAGCTTGCTGAAACAGGGATCTTTAACGTGCAGTGGCTGTGACATTTTCCAAAACACGGGACATCGGTTTAACGTCTCATCCGAAGGACACTGGTCATTCCCGATCAAGACACCGATCCACATCAAAACCATGACATTTGACGAAAGGATCCAAGTTCTAAATCAAATTTTTAACAAATTAACACAAACATTTTAAGACTTATATCAAAAGACAAATCCCGCCACGCTGCCACCAAATTTTGTAACGTGTATCGGCCGAGCGGTTCTTATAACTTTAATATTGTTAACACAAAATATCTATTCTCTAAAACTTTCGGAAACTTGGATTCTTAACGGGAAAAGTAATTTGAATAAAAGATCTAAACTAAATATTATCTAGGATCAAACTATTTAAATTAATCTTAAAGTATAATGCAGTTATCCGATTCGGCTGTCATGCATGCATAAAAATGGACTTGACTGGATATGCACGCTTAAAATGATCAAACAAATTCAAACTAGGCAGGCATTAAACCTCTAATCATGAAACCTACGGCTCAAACCCTTTAAACAACAAGCACCAAACCTCTAAGGTGCATAAAACCATATATCACTAAACCTCAAGCATCAAACCACAATGATGCATAAAACCAATGTCTCAAAACTCCAAGCATCAAACCTCTATGATGCGTTAAACCTATATATCCACTATACGTGCATCAAACCACAATGATGCATAAACTACTTTAATTATAAAAGGTTTGAAACCGTCTCCGTATCTTCTAATTTATTAAACTAACCTAGCGATCTTCACTCCTCGGAGTCTGGATCAAGAATGACAGTGATAGCCGATTTTCGCGCCCTTATATACTATGTGAACTGGTCCACTGACCGTAAACCAGAAACAACCTCGAACAGCAGAATCGGACTTCTTCATTGACTTCAACCTAATAGCAATATCTTCCGAGTAAACATCGTAGCGGCAATACAAAGCAGAATATATCTCTTAAATACCCATTAAACCGATTAAGTTATATTTTCTAAATGTTGCAATAAATTTTAATTACTGAAACAACAAATGGGATGTATTTTCTTGAGATATTAATGATTGTATCGTATCTCCATAATTGGTATCTATTGTAAACAACTGTATAGCAACGTGCGTCTGAAGTGTTCATCTCTGTTTTTAGGTAACATATAGAAATCGGGAATGTAAATATGCAAATTAAATATGTATAACCAAAAATCGTCACAATATCAAAGATCTGATACCACTCCGAGCTTTTATTTATCACCAAAAATACAATTGCTATCAGGTTAAATGTTATACAGAGCAAAGTCATCACTTTCTTATTCATATTTGGTATCAAACCCTCTATTTGAAAAATACACCGATAGTAGAAGATACCCGTGGTCTGGTTGACAAAATCTGCAATAGAAATAAAGTGAAATATCTTGTCGGAAAACAAAATTAAATAACGATAGAACATGAGACAAATCAGAATTGGCGGGGCTATACGTTTTGACATATCAATTGATGCTATAATTAAAATTGTCGAACCATTTTTCTTACTGTATCAGGTATTAAGCTTGAGCACAGACATTCTTTGGTTTCCATATTTTCATACCATGGTAAGGGGCCGACCATTTAACATGAAGGGGGCCTTGGTTTTTTCTAAAAAAATATTCTGATAATTATTTTTGATGAAAAAAAAATATTTTGGCAGCTGAGGGTAAGAAAAAAAATATTCTGAAGAAGGACTTCTGCTATAAAAAATAATGTTGATAATGAAAAAAAATTCTGTCGCGACGTCTTCGAATAACAAATATTTTGTCCGCGCTCCGCGCGGAAAAAAAAATCTGGTCAAAACAAAAAACCAAGGCCCCACTTCAAGTTAAATGGTCCGTCCCTAATTGTTCTATGCTCTCAAATTCATATGTTGATTTGCATAGTTTACTTTTTGGGGTAGAGGGCTTGATAAGAGCTTTATTTACTGTCAAATTTTAGTATAATCAAGAGGCGTGCTTCAAGAGAGTCAAAATCTCTTTCTTGAATATTCAAAAGTGAAATATTTTTCATTCCCTTTCTTATGAGACTTTATTATCAATTATTCCCTTTCTTATTAGACTTTGCCATCAGTAATCCCAAAAATAACAAATTTCGACAAATAATAGACATGCTCAAGTTTCATATCTACAACCTTCTTTGCAGGTTGGTGGACGTGTTTTTCAGCAATCAATTGGGACTTCACTGGGCACAAATCGTGCAACTTTGCTTGCTGATTTGTTCCTTCATCCATATGAAGCAGACTTCTGACAATCACTTCTAGACAGGAAATATCGTTGACTGACCCTTTAAATCTTTTTATGTTACATAAAAGATGCCCTTTTACTGATTTAAACTTTCTCCATCTGATCTCATACACTCCTAACAAAAACAGATAGAGGACAAATCGAAAAGTCTGCGTAAAGATTTCTCCATATTGAGATCTATACTTTTCGAAATTGACACTCAAGCAGGGCTTATAACAAAGCTCTATGACAACTTTCTAATTGACAACTACCCAGCAACAATCCGTCAACTCATTTTTATGGACTTTACGAATTACAACTGATTAGTTTTCCAGTGCTTACATGGCTTATATGACTTCTGAAGTCTGAGAAAAAAATGCTTACACAAGGTAATATTGCTTTTCGTTTGTTGTGTTTAGTAAGATTTTTTTTTATTGAACATCCCATAGGCTTGATATTTTTTATGAGTGTAGATGTCATATGTATTTGTTTTGTTTACCTATTCCGGACTGGACACATTGGCTTTACCTTTTGCAGCACGGGGTTGTGATTTAGAAAGCACTGTGTACTTTTTCTTGGGACATGAGTTCATTTTAGCTACGACTCGAGTTGTTGTTGATTGCTTTTTAGTTTTTTGTTTTCTGTTTCTTTGTCCTGTTTTCTTTCGTGTGTTTTATTATATTTTTTTTGTCCTTGACCCTTAGACACTTTAATGCCCCTTTTGGTTACCTTTCTTCGTTTTATTTATTAAGACTGTTGTAGATTCGAAATATAGAGGTATGCATGTGCAATTATATAAGTAATGTAAATTACACAGCTGATGCAATTAAAATATTACTTGAAATGCCATCCAATAAACTAGAATCTCAAAGGAGTGTGAATCGCTCATCTAGTGCTCATACTTATAAGTTGGATATTTTACAAAGGACTGTTACTCTTTTAAATGATAAAGTTTACCATTCTAAGGGAAACAACTGCTTTCAAGAAAAGTCATACCACTTTGACCCCATAACATATTTTTTAGATCTTTATGTGCTGAACCATCTGCATATTTAAGGGGTTCGTCGGAAAGGAAAAAAAAACGGCCCTAAATTTAAAAGGGCAAGGTATGAAAAAAGGTATTTTTTGCCCCTTTTTCAAAAGTGAAACTTTATTCTAAAACATTGATTGATTTGATATTATGTAATGAACGTTAATAAATTTATATGTTTTAAACAAAGAATAGATCAAATCTCATTTAAGCATTTGATCAAACTTGATGAAAAAGTATTTTATCCCAAAATAGCTCAAAATTTGGTATACTTTTGTATGTTTTTGGCTAAAATAACTATGAGCGAACAAGCGGCCCACAAAAATATTTCAACTTGAGACTTGGCATACAAGAACTAATGTTTCGAAAAATCATTTCTGTAGGCCGCAGGTCCACTCATATTAAAATCTCACAAAAACCGTTATCATTTTAACAATTTTAAGCCAATTCCAATAATTCAATATTCCAAATTTGGAAAATTTGTCCAATTAAGGGGGCCAACTCGTGCTCTTATCATATCTTGTCCTTTGAGGTACATTAAAAATAATGCTTCCAGAATGGTCATAAGACTCTTTACTTTAACAAATGTTATAAATTGCGCATGAATTGTTTACTTTCGTGAATAGCAGAGACCATTAAAATAAGTGAGCTTCTTACACATTTGCTATTTTGGGCACATCAAGCCACTTTTTTGAGTAAAAAAAAAATGATGAATATAATGTAAGCTGCATATTCTAACCATAATTATTTTTTTCTTTAAAATATTCACGCTTACGTAATAAATTAATAAACAAACATCTATGTTGATCAGAGCATAAAAAGAGGTGGAATTAGACAAAAATGAAAATATTCCTAATTAGTCTCATATAAACGGTGTCACCAAAGGAAACAACACAATTTTATCACTAGAAAACTGTACTATATTTAAAATAAAGGAATTATGTTAGTTATTTCAAAAGCCTACATTTGCATTGCTTGAACATGAAAAATCCGCCAAATTACAGGGGAAATAGGCCTTTGTGAACATATTCCTATTTAAAATATCTCGTATACAGGTATAGTTTTCATACGGAAGCCATGAAGGGACAAGGAAAAAATTAAGCTAATCCGATATTTCGGTTAAGTAATCCATTATCTCGGTTTATCAATCCGAGATCTCGGTTTAGTAATTCGTTATCTCGGTTTAGTAATCCTTTATCTTGGTTTATCAATCCGTGATCTCGGATTAGTACTCCGTTATCTCGGTTTATAAATTCGTGATCTCGGATAAGTTATCCGTTATATCGGGTATTTAAACTGTGATCTCGGTTTAGTAATCCGTTATTTCGGTTCATCAAACCAATGTCTCGGATTAGTAATCAATAAACTGAAAAACTGAGATAACGGATAACTAATCCGAATTCACGGACTGATAAACCGAGAAAACGAATAACTAAACCGAGAACTCGGATTGATAAACTGAGATAATGGATTACTAAACCGAGAACTCGGATTGATAAACCGAGATAACGTAATGATAAACCAAGATAAAAGGTTCCTAAACCGAGATCTCGGATTGATAAACCGAGATAACGGAATGATAAACCGAGATAACGGATTTATTAACCGAGATCTCGGATTGATAAACCGAGATAACAAATTACTAAACCGTGATCTCGGATTGATAAACCGAGATAACGGATAACTAAACCGAATCTCGGATTAGTTTATTTTTCCTTGTCCCTTCATGGCTTCCGTATTTTCAGGACATTGCTCTGAAAAAAAGCAAAATTTGTAAAATAAAAAACAATAACAAGAAAAACGGCAATAAGTCCTACAACCAGCTCCAAATCTTCTTAAAAAATTCAGGGCAGGTTGATCTAAATGTGATGATCTAAGTCAGAATTTTAATATCTGCTACCGTTTTTTTTAAGCAATTTGCAAAAAAACTGCAATTAATCTTTATGTTCTATTTTTAGCCATAGCCGTCATTTTTTTATCAACATTTCGTACAATAGTTCTATAGAGGACAAACTACAAAACAATCCTATCAAGTTTCATTACATTTGGCAAAACGGTTTCAAAGAAGACATATTTTCAGAATTAAAATGTTGAAAAAAATGTGAAAATGGTCAATTTAACGATCTGAGGGGTAAAACTCCTAAAAATGATCCTACAATGGTCCTACAACTTTAAATCTGTTACAACTTAGGTAGATCTTGATGTGCTAAACCATACACAATTCCAATTTTCGAAAGCTTGTACAGTATTCAATATATTGGTCCCCAACAAGTGCAAAATTGGAAAAAAACAAGAAAAAGGGCAATAACTCTTACAACGATTGAAAGATAGTCTTCAACATTGCAGGGTACTTTTATCCTATGTCAGAATTTGATATCTGTAACGGTTTTTGAGTAATTTGCGAAAAAAAACCTGCAATTTACACTATTAATGTTCTTTTTGTAGCAGCTGCGGCCATTATTTTTGTCGAATCAAAATTTTGAACGCATTTTTTGTAGAGGGTACTATAACCCTACAAAGTTTCATAACATTTGGCTAAGTGGTTTCAGAAATGATATTTGAAAAGTTCAACAGATAGACGACGGACGACGAACGACGGACGACAGATGACAGACGACGTACGGACGACGGTCGCAAAGTGATGGCAATAGCTAACATGGCCGTCGGCGAGGTGAGCTAAAAAGGACGTAGGATATATAAAAAATCTTTGACAGTTAAGTACCTGTTTAGGATAAGTTCCTACATGTACGAAACAATCTGAATAACGTCTAACGAATAAGATCATCTCATGTAGAAAATGTTTGTTGGACGTTTGCCAATTATTTGACGTTTTGGCAAAGCTTCTTAAATATGAACTGTTATTACATAATACTCATGAAGATTTTATTCATATCAAAATTACATAATAAATTCGTTGGTAATTTTTTACGTCGTACTGGTTTAATTTTGTCGTTAAATGTAGATAAACATTGGATCAAAAAAGTTTAGAACATTCAATTGTCAAAAGACCATAAAAGCAACGGCAAAACCAGTTAAAATGAAGTAAAAAATCACCAAAAAAAAGACCAACAGAACTTATAAAAGTCAATAGGTATCCCAATGGGCACAAATTGTGCACCATTGCTTGCTGTTTTGTTTCTTCATTCATATGAAGCGGACTTCTTACAATCACTTCTAGACGAAAAGGACCGCAGACTTGTTTTATCCTTCAATCTCACATTTCGTTATATTGATGATGTCATTTTACTAAACAATCCTCGATTTGGTGGAGACCCACTTCATATTTGGATCTATATCTCGAAATTGACACACAATGAAGGCTTTGTACAAAGCTCTATGACAAACGTGATGACTTCAATTTCCAACAGTCAACTTTCCCTTTCTGTGTAGCAACATTCCGTCCGCTTCAGCATATGGAGTTTACGTATCACAATTGATTAGTTATTCCAGAGCAAGTGGAAAGTACGCTGTAATTTAGAAGTATGCATGCGCAATTATCTAAGTAGTGTTGCACACTAATGCAAATAAAATTTTACATGAAATGCCGTCCAATTAAATAGGATGTTGGACACAAATTAAAGTTCGAAAAACATTGTCATATTTAAATATACCTGTCTAGGATTAATTCCTTCAATTTTAATCACAATTCTAAATAACTCTTAGCATCATGTAGAGAACGTTTGCCAATTATTACACGTGTTGCCAAGACATTTACATTTTATGATGTCATTATATAACATTGATGAAAATATAATTCAAATCTAAATCACGTAATAAATTCGTTGGTTATCATCTTTGAATTATACACATCGGATCAAATAGCAGGGAGGCACCAATGGGGCATTTGATTGTCAAAAGTGTGAAAGGACAACGATAAAACCAGTAAACATAGTTCTTCTACACATATTTGCAATTAAAAGCTTTTTATCATTGTTTTAGTTTGCAAGCTATAAGATATAAAGATATTTAGACATTGAAGAACCATAACTGCTATAAGGGGTCAGTAAAAACTTCCATCATGTTAAGCCTTACCTAGGGCTTAACTAACTTTACAATACTGTAATTAAAAGTTTGTGTAGCTTTTACAGTTTGCTGTGCCAATGGTCAATTTCAACATTATATCGGGAATAAAAGAAGCAAAGAGGCACCAATTGGGCGTTCAGGTCTCAAAAGTCCGAAAGGGCAACGACGAAACCGGTAAACACGAACAAAAACAGCACGAGGAAACATAAAACACAAAATCAACTGAACGAAACTAAATAAGTAAACACGAACTCAAGTCGTGAAAAGTGTGAACTCAGGAGCTCCGGAAGAGTTTTCGGTTCCTGCCTGATATAGCTCACCCGTCGTCTTCCTAATTTCAAATTAAGTGTGTCAAATCCGTTAAAGGAAGACAAAACAAATTTCTACGACAAACCATCATCTGCACCTATTTGAGAGATATTCCATATTTGTCTACGAGTGCATGGTGTCTACCGTACAATTTCTTGAGTGAAGACAGCAACCGTGGAGCAACATAACCCTATGTCAGCAATCAATTTCTGTGTCAAATGTGACGCTCTGCCATGAAAATTAATGTAATTCCCGCAAGCTCAGGAGTAACGAATTATTTGTGATATGAAGACTTCATAAGCATGAGCAGAAGGAATGTTGCTACACAAAAAGGGGAAGTTGACGTTTGGAAAGTTGAAGTCATCACGTTTGTCAAAATCTAAATATGAAGCAGACTTCCTATAATCCGTAGTGTCCTTTATCTTAAGCTCAAACGCTTAAAAAATGATCATTCAACTTTGAAAATACAATTCAAAAGCAGATGAAAACATTTAGTTTGGTTATGTTGTATATCGGTATTTCAAGTAGTAATCTCTCAACAACACCATTTGAATCAAAATATAGACATTGTAAAAATATTTTGTACATCTTAATAATATCCCATTTAAATTTATCAGTTATATTGTACTATTTTCAAGATGTTGAGATTGATAAGTAAAAAATTCTAAAGACAAAAAAAGACAAAGGGTAATAACTCCTACATGGGTGGTTGTATCATCTTCAAATCCTCAGAGCAGGTAGATCTTGGGGTGCTTAACACTTTTGTTTTATCCGATTTTTTTATGTCTGTCACCGCTTTGGGGCTTTTTTGCACTTTTTTTTTAAACTGGAAACTACCTCTTCGATCAATTTTAGCATCAACACCAATGGTTTTCAACAAACCTTAAATCTTAACAAGGTTTTTCTACCGCACAGGCTAATAAATAGCTATATCAAGTTTGACTGTAATTGAATCTTTGGTGTCAGAGAGGAATTAACTATTCTATTATGATGAGAAAAAGCTACAAAAGTGGTCTATTTGACGTTCTAAGTGGAATAACTCCTAAAAATCTGACACTGCTACATCTTAATTAGATCATGATGAGGTAACCAATATGAGGGAAATTACTCTTTCATGGATTGTAGGATCTTTTTCAAAATTTCAGGGCTGGTTGATCATGTATTGGGGTGTTGATCACTTTTGTTCCCAACAGAATTTCAAAATCTGTCACCCTTTTTGAGTTATTAGCAAAAAACTGCAATTTCCCCTAATGTTCAATTTTAGCCACAGCAGTCATGCTTTACAATCAATCAAAAATACCCACATCAGTTCTATACACATAATGCAAATAAATAACCATAATAAGTTTGGTTTCAATTGGACTTATGGTGTCAGAGGAGTTAACGTTTTCAATGTAATCAGGAAATGCTATGAAAATAAACAATTTTGATGTTCTAAGGGGAATAACCCCTAAAAGGCAGGGTCCTACAACGTTGACCCTATTACATATTTAGTAGATCTTGATGTGCTTATCAATATGCAATTTAAATATCTCAAATATCTTATAAATAGCTAAATAGGTGCAAAATTTGCAAAAAAATCCATAAAAAGGGCAATAACTCCTACATGTATTCTTGGATCTTCTTCAAATTTCAGGAAAGGTAGATCTTGAGGTGCTGATCACTTTTATCATGCCAGAGTTATTTGCAAAAAACTGCAATTTACAACTTATGTTCTATTTTAGCCACTGCGGCCAAGTTTTACAACGAATCAAAAATCCCTACATCAGTTCTAAGTACCGAATGCTAATAAACAACCATACCAAGTTTGGTTGCAAGTGGACTTATGGTGTCAGAGGAGTTCACGTTTTAAACGACGGACGCCAAGTGATGACAATAGCTCACGTGACGGGTCAGGTGAGCTAAAAAGCAAAAATCCAACAAAGGTAGTTGATCTTGATAAACATTTCAGGGCAGGTAGATCTTGAACAGCTGATCAGTTTTATGCCGCCAAAATTTTGATATCTTGGCTGCTTGGGAGTTATTCGCCAAACAAACTAAGATTTATCCCTTTGTTTTATTTATGGACAAAACGCCCATGTTTTCATACAAATCAAAATTAAAAATTAAGAAGCACCCATGCCAATTAACAACCGTGCAAAGTAAAGTAACCTTCAAATAAACACGATACTCAAATTAAATGTATTTATATCGAAAACGCCTTTATAATGCATTAAAATAAATATATGGTCGAATGGCACCCGACAACAACTCCTTGCCCTTAACATGAAAATGTCTGTCAAAGTGACTAAAATCTGGAGAAGATGTTAACTGCAATCAATGCTATACCCACTTACTTAACACCATTTTTCTATCGTTTTCGGTTGCAGAGATAAAGACCTTAACAAAAATTTTCACCTGAGTCATTCATGTAGATATTGTAAGTCAACGTCCATTTTCAGCAACGCTGATGCTGCCAAACAAACGTGTTGTTGTTCCTGTAGACAAAGCCCCAAATAACATATTTTTAGTGTGCAAGAAACATTACATTGACTGTTTGACAGCTGAATAAGGGGTTGGTTGTACCAGCAATAGCACAACCTACACAGCTGCAATACTACTGTATAAGGAGGAAAATCACAAATCTGTCATTTCCTCTTTCGGCTTGTCTGTTGGTGCCAATAATGATGTCATTCCATCCTGTATTCCTCAATAAAATAAAATTCATACAAACAGCGCCTTATTCAAGGTCATCCAAATGTACCACTAAACATCTTGCAATTCTGTTCTTATGGGAATTAAAATCCGGTCATCAGCAATATTACATTTTTCTAGAAATGGTGTCAATCAAATGTGGATCCTGAAGAATTCGAAAGAACTGATAGAGATTCTTAACTCTAAATAAGTTTCATCTTGTAAGAGCATCAAAAGGTTTGATTTCTTCACACTTTACATTTCTATTCCACATGAACAACTGAGCTCGCGATTGGCACAACTGATTAAAGGCAGTTTTTTTTTTTAAATTAAGGAATGGAAAACGCGGGTACAAATATCTGGTAGTCAATTACACTTGTCACAAATGAGTCTAAGGAAAAAAAAACATATAAACGGATGACCAAATAGTCGACATGCTCAATTTTCTTATCTTATTTTCTGTTTGGTAAACGTGATTTTAAACCAACAATATGTATTCAAATGGGCACTAATTGTACACTTTTGTTTGCTGATTTGTTTCTTCAATCATTTGAAGCGGACTTCTTTCAATCTGCTCTAGACAAAAAGATCGTAGACTGGCTCTCTCTTTTAACCTCACTTGCCGTTTTAATGATGCTGTTTCACGGAACAATTCTCGATTTGGTGACGCTCTACATCTCATATATCCCCAGGAACTACAGATAAAAAAAACAAGAAAAACGGCAATAAGTCCTACAACCAGTGTCAAATCTTCTTCCAAAGTTCAGGGCAGGTAGATTTTGATGTGATGATCACTATACTTGAGTCTGAATTTTAATATCTGCTACCGTTTTTTGCAATTTGCAAAAAACTGCAATTAATCTTATGTTTTATTTTTTGCCTTAGCTGTCATTTTTAATCAACATTTCGAACAATAGAATTACAAATGTATAGAGGACAAACTTTAAAACAACCCTATCAAGTTTTATTTGGCAAAGCGGTTTCAAAGAAGATAGATTTTTGAAATGTTGACAAAAAGCTGTGAAAGTGGTCAATTCAAACGATCTGAGGGGTATTACTTCTAAAAAAACGGTCATACAACTTTAACTCTGTTACAACTTTGGTAGATCTTGATGTGCTAAACCATATACCATTTAATTTTTCGAATATCTTATACAGTATTCAAGTGCAAAATTTGAAAAAAATAAGAAAAATGGGCAATAACTCTTATAACTACTTACAGATCTTCTTAAACATGGCAGGGACTTTTATTCTATGCCAGAATTTGTTAGCTGTAACATTTTTTTAGTAATTTGCAAAAACACTACAATTTACACTTATGTTCTTTTTTTAGCCGCAGCGATCATTATTTTTGTCATATCAAAATTTTGAACGCAAATTTTGTAGAGGGAATACTACAGAACAACCCTACCAAGTTTCATAACACTTGGCTCAACAGAAAGACAACGGACACCGGACGACAGACGACGGACGCCAAGTGATGGCAATAGCTCACATTGCCTTCGGCGAGGTGAGGTAAAAAGGACGTAGGATACAAACAAAATCTCTGACATTTAAGTACCTGTGTAGGATAAGTTCCTACATGTTAGACACATTCTGAATAAGTCTAACGAATAAGACCGTATCATGTAGAAAAAGTTTGTTTGACGTTTGCCAATAATTTGACGCATTGACAAAGCTTTTTATTCATGAACTGTTATTACATGATACTCATGAAGATTTAATTCATATCAAAATTATATAAAAAAAAATGTTGGTAAATATTTTATGTCGTACTAATTTGATTTTGTCGTTAAGTGTAGATAAAAATTGGATAAAAAAGTTTAGAACATTCAATTTTTTAAAGTCCGAAAAGGCAACGACAAAACCAGTAAAAATGAAGGAAAATATCACGAAGAACAACAAAACTTATAATAGCAGACAATAAGTAACCCAATGGGCAAAAATCGTGCACCATTGCTTGTTGATTTGTTTTTCATGCATATGAAGCGGACTTCTTACAATCACTTCTAGACAAAAAGGACATCAGACTTGCTTTATCCTTCAATTTAACATTTCTTTATATTGATGATATCCTTTCATTTAACGATCCTCGATTTGGTTACTATTTACATCTCATATATCCAAAGAAACTTGAGATTCTACTACAGATTCTATGAGGTCCGCTAAATATTTAGATCTATATGTCGAAATTGACACATTAGGAAGGCTTTGTACAAAGCTCTATGGCAAACATGATGACTTAAATTTTCCTATCGCCAATTTTCTCTTTCTGTGTAGCAACATTCCGTCCGCTTCAGCATATGGAGTTTACGTATCACAATTGATAAGTTATCCCAGATCAAGTGGGAAGTACAATGTAATTTAGAAGTATGCAGCGCAATTATCTTAGTAGTGTTATGCACACTTATGCAATAAAAGTGTTACATGAAATGCCATCCAATTAAATAGGTAGTTGGACACAAATTTCAAAAAAACATTGTTATATTTAAATATACCTGTCTAGGATTAATTCCTTCAATTTAAATCACAATTCTTAATAACGCTTAGCATCATGTAGAGGACGTTTGCCAATTATTACACGTGTTGCCAAGACATTTACATTTTATACTTTCATTACATAACATTGATGAAAATATAATTCAAATCTAAATCACGTAATAAATTCGTTGGTTATCATTTTTGAATTATACACATCAGATCGAATAGCAGGGAGGCACCAATATGGCATTTGATTGTAAAAAGTATGAAAGGACAACGATAAAACCAGTAAACATAATTCGTCTACACATTTTTGCAAATAAAAGCTTTTTATCATTTTTTTTAGTTTGCAAGCTAAAAGAAATCAAAATATTTAGACATTGAAGAACCTTCAGTAAAACTTGCATCATGTTAAGCCTTATGTACGGCTTAACTAACTTTACAATACTGTAATTTAAAGTTTGTGTAGCTTTTACAGTTCGCTATGCCAATGGTCAATTTCAACATTCTATCGGGAATAAAGAAGCAAAGAGGAACCAATGGGGCGTTCCGGTGTCAAAAGTCCGAAAGGGCGACGACGAAACCGGTAAACACGAACAAAAACAGCACGAGGAAACATAAAACACAAAATCAAGTGAACAAAACTCAATAAGTAAACACGAACTCAAGTCGTGACAAGTGTGAACTCAGGAACTCCGGTAGAGTTTTCGGTTCCTGTCCGATATAGCTCACCCGTCGTCTTCCCAATTTCAAATTCAGTGTGTCAAATCCATTAAAGGAAGACAAAAAAAAACTTCTACGACAATCCAACATCTGCACTTATTTGAGAGATAGAAATCCCATATTTGTCTACGAGTGCATGGCGTCTACCGTAAAATTTCTTGAGTGAAGACAGCAATCGTGGAGCAACATAACCCTGTGTCAGCAATCCATTTCTGTGTCAAATGTGACGCTCTGCCATGAAAATCGATGTAAGTCCCGCAAGCTCTGGAGACCAGGAGTAACGAATAAACTGTGATACGAAAACTTCATAAGCATGAGCAGAAGGAATGTTGCTACACAAAAAGGGGAAGTTAGCGTTTGGAAAGTTGTAGTCATCACGTTTGTCATAGAGATAAGTTGAAAGTCTTCCTTGAGAGTCAATTTCCAGATGTTGATCTAAATATGAAGCAGACTTCTTATAATCCGTTGTGTCCTTTATCTTAAGCTCAAACTCTTAATAAATGATTATTCAACTTTGAAAATACAATACCAAAAGCAGATGAAAACATTTAGCTTGGTTATGCTGTATACCGGTATTTCAAGGAGAAATCTCTCATCAACACCATTTCAATCAAAACATTGACCTTGTAAAAATATTTTGTAGTTCTTAATGTGCTTAATAATATCCAGTTTCAATTTCTTAAATATATTGTACAATTTTCAAGATGTTGAGATTGATAAGTAAAAAATTCTAAAGACAAAAACCAGACAAAGGGTAATAACTCCTACGTAAATGCGTAAATTCTCAGAGCAGGTAGATCTTGAGGTGCTTTTGCTTTATCGGATTTTTTAATGTCTGTCACCGCTTTGAGGTTTTTTTAAACTGGAAACTACCTCTTCGTTCAATTTTAGCATCAACACCAATGGTTTTCAACAAACCTTAAATCTTAACGATGTTTTTTCTACCGCACAGGCTAATAAATAGCTATATCAAGTTTGACTGTAATTGAACCTTTAGTGTCAGAGAGGAATTAACTATTCTATTATGATGAGAAAAAGCTACAAAAGTGGTCTATTTGACGTTCTAAGTGGAATAACTCCTAAAAATCTAACACTGCTACATCTTAATTAGATCATGATGAGGTAACCAATATGAGGGAAATTACTCTTTCATGGATTGTAGGATCTTTTTCAAAATTTCAGGGCTGGTTGATCATGTATTGGGGTGTTGATCACTTTTGTTCCCAACAGAATTTCAAAATCTGTCACCCTTTTTGAGTTATTAGCAAAAAACTGCAATTTACCCTTATGTTCAATTTAGCCACAACAGTCATGCTTTACAATCAATCAAAAATACCCACATCAGTTCTATACACATAATGCAAATAAATAACCATAATAAGTTTGGTTTCAATTGAATTGGACTTATGGTGTCAGAGGAGTTAACGTTTTCAATGTAATCAGGAAATGCTATGAAAATAAACAATTTTAATGTTCTAAGGGGAATAACCCATAAAAGGCAGGGTCCTACAACGTCGACCCTATTACATATTTAGTAGATCTTGATGTGCTTATCAATATGCAATTTAAATATCTCAAATATCTTATAAATAGCTAAATAGGTGCAAAATTTGCAAAAAAATCCATAAAAAGGGCAATAACTCCTACATGAATTCTTGGATCTTCTTCAAATTTCAGGATAGGTAGATCTTGAGGTGCTGATCACTTTTATCATGCCAGAGTTATTTGCAAAAAACTGCAATTTACAACTTATGTTCTATTTTAGCCACTGCGGCCAAGTTTTACAACGAATCAAAAATCCCTACATCAATTCTAAGTACCGAATGCTAATAAACAACCATACCAAGTCTGGTTGCAAGTGGACAGAGGAGTTCACGTTTTAAACGACGGACGCCAAGTGATGACAATAGCTCACGTGACGGGTCAGGTGAGCTAAAAAGCAAAAATCCAACAAAGGTAGTTGATCTTGATAAACATTTCAGGGCAGGTAGATCTTGAACAGCTGATCAGTTTTATGCCGCCAAAATTTTGATATCTTAGCTGCTTGGGAGTTATTCGCCAAACAAACTAAAATTTATCCCTTTGTTTTATTTATGGACATAACGCCCATGTTTTCATACAAATCAAAATTAAAAATTAAGAAGCACCCATGCCAATTAACAACCGTGCAAAGTAAAGTAACCATCAAATAAACACGATACTCAAATTAAATGTATTTATATCGAAAACGCCTTTATAATGCATTAAAATACATATATGGTCCAGTGGCACCCGACAACAACTCCTTGCCCTTAACATGAAAATGTCTGTCAAAGTGACTAAAATCTGGACAAGATGTTAACTGCAATCAATGCTATACCCACTTACCTAATACCATTTTTCTATCGTTTTCGGTTGCAGAGATAAAGACCTTAACAAAAATTTTCACACGAGTCATTCATGTAGATATTGTAAGTCAACGTCCATTTTCAGCAACGCTGATGCTGCCAAACAAACGTGTTGTTGTTCCTGCAGACAAAGCCCCAAATAACATATTTTTTGTGTGCAAGAAACATTACATTGACTGTTTGACAGCTGAATAAGGGGTTGGTTGTACCAGCAATAGCACAACCTACACAGCTGCAATACTACTGTATAAGGAGGAAAATCACAAATCTGTCATTTCCTCTTTCGGCTTGTCTGTTGGTGCCAATAATGATGTCATTCCATCCTGTATTCCTCAATTAAATAAAATTCATACAAACAGCGCCTTATTCAAGGTCATCCAAATGTACCACTAAACATCTTGCAATTCTGTTCTTATGGGAATTAAAATCCGGTCATCAGCAATATTACATTTTTCTAGAAATGGTGTCAATCAAATGTGGATCCTGAAGAATTCGAAAGAACTGATAGAGATTCTTAACTCTAAATAAGTTTCATCTTGTAAGAGCATCAAAAGGTTTGATTTCTTCACACTTTACATTACTCCACCTGAACAACTGAGCTCGCGATTGGCACAACTGATTAAAGGCAGTTTTTTTTTAAATTAAGGAATGGAAAACGCGGGTACAAATATCTGGTAGTCAATTACACTTGTCACAAATGAGTCTAAGGAAAAAAACATATAAACGGATGACCAAATAGTCGACATGCTCAATTTTCTTATCTTATTTTCTTTACATATTTGTTCAGTTTGGTAAACGTGATTTGAAACCAACAATATGTATTCAAATGGGCACTAATTGTACACTTTTGTTTGCTGATTTGTTTCTTCAATCATTTGAAGCGGACTTCTTTCAATCTGCTCTAGACAAAAAGATCGTAGACTGGCTCTCTCTTTTAACCTCACTTGCCGTTTTAATGATGCTGTTTCACGGAACAATTCTCGATTTGGCGACGCTCTACATCTCATATATCCTCAGGAACTACAGATAAAGGACAGAACGGATTATAAGAAGTATGTAGTATATTTCATCTCAATAAAAACGTTTAACAAAACTATGACAAACGTGATGACTTCGACTTTCCTCTCTTGTATTTTAACATTCCCTCTGCTCCAGCTTATGGAGTTTACGTATCACAAATGATTCGTTACTCCAGAGCTTACGAAAATTACATCGATTTTTTGAAAAAGCGTCAAGATTGACACAACAGTTGTAAACACAAGATTATGTTGCCTTTGGTTGCTGTCGTCATTTAAGAATATTTTGGTACTCATGATCCACTCATAGACATGTATGGTATTTCTATCTCTCAGATGATTGCAGATGTTGGTTTGTCTTCGTTTTTCTTCTTCCTTAACTAAATTTGACACACTGAATTTAAGATTTACAGCGCGACGGGTGAGTTCACTCTCATTACGACTAAAGTTGTTGATATTCAGTAGTTTTTGTGCTTCTAAGTTTTATATGTTGTCTTTTTGTATTTTTCGCCCTGTCTTGTTTGTGTTTACTGATTTTTTTCTCGGTCCTTTTGAACTTTGACATTCGACTGCCCCGTTGTTACCTCTTTTTCTTTCAAGGTGACCTTATTTTGGTACGGATGCTGATAATTATTCGAGATGAACCGACAGATCCAATATCATCTCTTGTATTTGCTGAAATATTGACCTAAACCGAAACGTAAACCAGTATGTCAAAGTAACCAAATTTAGATATGAATGCTGGTTTCTATCCAAATTGTACCAACGGACCCATTGTGTCTCTCTATCATTTCCTGTTGTTGAGATATGGACCTTAACAAAAAACTTTAATCCAGGTCATTCAATATATATCTAGAATAACCTTATTTTTGTACTGATGCTGGTTACTATCAAAGATACACCCAATGGCCCAATATAATCGTTCTATCACTTACATTGTTATGATTTGAGCTTAAACCAAAACTTCAACCAATCATTCAAGTGTAAAATGTATGTCAATGTAACTTTAGTTTGGTACGGATGCTTGTAACTATCCCACATGTACCCACTGACACAATAGTATTTATATCACTTGCAGTTGGGATATGGACTTTCACTAAAAACTTGATCCGAGTAATTTGTGCACATAATGTAGGTCAAGGTAGTCTAATTTTTGTAAAATGCTGGTTGCTTCCAAGATGTACCAACTGACCCATTATTATCTATCACTTGCAGTTGCTGAAATAAAGACCTTAACAAAAACTTTAACCGGGGTAATTCATGCGGAAAATGTAAGTCAAGGTGACCAAATTTTGGTATTGATTCTGACAACCATTAGGGTGAACACAGTGACTAAAGATCATCCCATTATGCTTAGGTCCTTATTTATTGACCAAACAAAAGCCGAAAATATGCAAACGAATGCGTACGAACGAATGAAACAAAGAAAGAAGCAGAGGTACCGATTGGGCATCCGAATGCCAAAGTCCAAAAGGGCAGAGACAAAAAAAGTAAACCAAACGCAAAATCCTCCTCCAAACTCCGTTGGGCTCTGGTATAATAATCCTCGCTTGCTTTCATGATACTATAGTATGTATGCTCATTATTGATAACTCTGCTCAAATATTATTTAATATATATTTAAATGCTTTGCCATATAATATATTATTTAAATGATTGTTTATTGTGAGAAAGACGTCCATGTTTATATTTATTTTCTAATAAAGTATCTAAATCTGTGTTTGTAATTTGATCTCTGGTGTCAGATAAACTCAGGCCGAGAAGTTACGGTTTCAAAGTTTACGGACGACCGACTGATGCCTAGTGATGGCAACAGCTCTCCTGACACTGGTCAGATGAGCTAAACAAGAGACTTTTAGGAGCATTAGTCGCTCACCTGATTTAAATGCCTTTTTATTTTTTTATTATTTTAAGGGTAAGAGGTCATCTGACAACATCGATTAACATAGTGACATTAAGTGTAGAGTTCAATTAGTTGAATATTTTAGCAATTAAAATTTAATTATTTTTTACAGTGTATCTTTTCAAAGGTACAAGTACAGTTATCACTTTAAAATTCCTAGAGAGGAAAGATTATGTCAAAAATGTCAGGTATTGGACGACGAGATTTCATTTTTTTTCTCAGATGTACCTATAATGCAAACCTAAAACTAATCTATTTTAACTTAAATTAATAATCTGAATGATAAAGAAAAAGTAGCGTATTTTTTAAACCCCTCAACACCATTGCAAGTAAATAAACTTTGATCCTTTATCAAAAAGCTTTGAACTGAGGACACGGGTCTCTTAATAAGCAACTACTAGGGCATATTCATACCAAGTTTCATCAACATTGGATCAATAGTACTTGAGATATGGAGGTGCTCATAAAACCTTTACACTGCTATTATATTTATTAAAATTTGTCAGTCATTCAACCTGAAATCAAGGTCAAGGTCAAAGCATGGGGATGCAACTGTGCTAAGCTACTACTGAGGCATTTACATGCCAAGTAACAAAAACCTAGGACCTATAGTTCTTGGGATATGAAGGTGCTAATAAAGCCTTGCCCAAAAAGTTAACGCCGCCGCCGATAAAGTAACACCTTCGCAGGCGAGACAAAAACAAATGCTTTCATGTTTGTTTTGCATAGTTTTGTTTTTTAAAATAAATACAAATATTAGAACATGTTCTGATGAAATGGAGGAGCTTTCATGGCAATATTAGCACTCACTGCTCACTACAGGCTTTTGTTGAAGTGAATTATTCTTGTAGAATCTTATAATTAGTTTAAATGTCATGTGGTGCAAAATATTCATACAAAACAATAATGTGTTGTAATGTTAATTACTTCAGTCTATATATTTCAGATCCTCATTTCTGTTTAGAGTCAAAAATGGCCTTATTTCGTTAAACATGAAGTAAGTGAGCGATAGACCTGAAATCAGATCCCACTTTATAGGACCCCATCCTGATGTTGTTTACAAAATATCAAGTGGCAGTGATTAGTATTTGCTTAGAAAACTGTTACCAAAATTTCTTCTCCACAAACCTGCCCCACCTGACTTTCACCATTTCATTTTTCAAAATGTTAAATCCGACCAAAAATTACTACAAAGTTCCAAACAATTAATTCTGCTACGCTTGATGTGTGTTTCATTTATTTTAGATTCATCTGAGGCTACATTTACAAGGATTGAAAATGGCAAACACTATTATGAATATGAAAGCATACAAAACTAGTGAATGTGCTATGAGCAACAGGATGGCCCTCCTGTTCTCGAAATATCATTGACCCCCTATGTGTATAACCTGGGTTATGGTCCTTAACCAAGACATTAACGAAAGTTGTTCATGCAAACTAGATAATGTGTCTATGAACCACAGGATGGCCTTCCCGTTCTTGAAATATCATTGACCCTCAATGTGTATTACCTGGGATATGGACCTTTACCAAGAAATTGATCAAAAGTGTTCATGTGTAAAATATAGGTCGCTGTGACCTTATTTCTGATGGGTGGTGCAATGTACCAAGACTCATCGAGAAGTGAAATATTATTGACCCCTAACATGTAGTATTCAAGATATGGACCTTAACCAAGAACTTAACCAAAATCATTCATGTGTAAAATATAGGTCACAGTGACCTCATTTCTAGTGGATGGTGTCACTTTACCTAAGACACATCTAGTGGTGAAATATCATTGACCCCCAACATCTAGTATCCAAGTTATGGACCTTAACCAAGAACTTAACCGAAGTCGTTCATGCATAAAATATAGATCACAGTGACCTTATTCTAATTGGGTGGTGTCATGTTACCCAAGACACATCTAGTGGTGAAATACCATTGACCATCAACATGTAGTATCTGAGATATGAACCTTTACCAAGAACTTAACCAAGTTCATTCAAGCGTAAAATATAGGTCACAGTGACCTATTTTCTAGTGGGTGGTGTCACCTTACCTTAGACACATCTAGTAGTGAAATATCATTGACCCCCAACATCTAGTATCCAAGTTATGGACCTTAACCAAGAACTTAACCGAAGTCATTCATGCGTAAAATATAGGTCACAGTTACCTAATTTCTAGTGGGTGGTGTCACCTTACCTAAGACACATCTAGTAGTGAAATATCATTGACCCCCAACATTTAGTATCCAAGTTATGGACCTTAACCAAGAACTTAACCGAAGTCGTTCATGCGTAAAATATAGGTCATTGTGACCTAATTTCTAGTGGGTGGTGTAGCCCTACCCAAGACCCATCTGGTGGTGAAATATCGTTGACCCTCAACATCTAGTATCCGAGTAATGGACCTTAACCAAGAACTTAACCAAAGTGTTACGGACGGACGTACGGACGGACGGACGGACGGACAAGGGTAAAACTATATGTCCGATCCACATACGTGGTCGGGCCATAAAAATATAGGTCACAGTGACCTTATTTCTATAGGGTGTAAAACATCAACTCACTCATTCACTAACTCTTGTGGTGGTGGTGTCCTACCAACGATATAGTGGTGAATTAACATTGACCTCAAACAACTAGTATCCAAGTAATGGACCGTTACAAAGAGCTTAACCAAAGTCATTCATGCATAAAATATAGGTCACATTGACCTAATTTCTAGGTGGTGGTGTAGCCCTACCCAACCCATCTAGTGGTGAAATATCATTGACTCCCAACATCCAACATCCGAAATACAAATTACAACAAAGTTCCAGACAATACATTTTGCTACGCCTGACGCACGTTTCGTCGATTTAAGACTCATCAGAGGCTCTCTACCAAAAATATTGAAAATGTCAAATACTATATGAATATGAAGAGCATAGAACAGTAAAACCAAAAATACCAAACTGGGGAACCAAGTTATTGCTAAGATAATCAACCTATGTCTGGGGTAGGAAGAACCTTAGGGTTTAGACAATTTTGAAATTTAGACAGATAATTTAAAGCTTTGATGTTTTCTCCAACTAAAAAGTGTTGGTGCCGGAGCGGGCTAACCTCGGGGAATTAAAACTCCACCAGCAGTGCTAACCTTCACGTGTGTTCGAAATACAAATTACAACAAAGTTCCAGACAATAAATTTTGCTACGCCTGACGCGCGTTTCGTCTATTCAAGACTCATCAGAGGCGCTCTACCAAAAATATTGAAAATGCCAAACATTTTATGAATATGAAGAGCATAGAACAGTAAAACCAAAAATACAAAACTGGGGAACCAAATTATTACTAAGATAATCAACCTATGTCTGGGGTAGGAAGAACCTTAGGGTTTAGACAATTTTGAAATTTAGACTTTAACCGAGTAATGGACTTTAACCAAATATAGGTCTCAGTGACCTAATTTCTAATGGGTGTTGTAGCCTTACTCATAGATCCATCTTGTGGTGAAATATCATTGACCACCAACATCTAGTATCCGAGTAATGGACCTTAACCAAGAACCAAAGTCATTTACATAGGTAAAATATAGGTCACATTGACCAAATTTCTAGTGGGTATGTCACCTTAATTTCTAGTGGGTGGTGTAGCCTTACTCAAAGATCCATCTAGTGGTGAAATATCATAGACCCCCACATCTCTTATCCGAGTAATGGACCTCACCCAAAGTCATTTTCGTATTTAAATATAGGTCACATTGAACTAATTTCTAGTGGGTGTGTCACTTTGGATTTGCACCTCGAATTTGACCCAGGTGATCATCTCAGTTTAAAAATTTTCGATAAAAGAGACGATTTTAATTTTCAAATTATTAATTTTCCTAAACTACAGAGCGATATACCTACTTCCCCTGCATACGGTGTTTATATTTCACAACTTATTCGATATGCCAGAGCTTGCACACATTTCACAGATTTTTTGATCAGACACCAATTTCTTCGTTACCGACATTTGGATTAGGGGTATAAGAAAATACGTCTCATACGATCTCTAAAAAAATCTGTCTTCGTTATCAGCCACTAGTAGAAAAGTTCAAAATTGAGTTAAAAGATATGGTGGTTAATTGTTTTAATTAGTGTTTGACTGATCTGCCGAGCTGAGATGATCACCTCAATATCCCTATTGTGTCTCACAACTATGTTGTGTTCTATGGTCATTACCGGATCCTAAGATCGCAATGGAAGAAGGAGGTTTGGCGCCATAAAACCTGGTTTAACCCACCATTCCGTTTGAAATGCCTGTACCAAGTCAGGACCATTGCGATCCACCAAGTCTCGTGTATGACTGATTCGTTTTTGTCATTTTCTCTGGACTACAAGATTGATCATTCAGGTTTGGTAGTTTTATTACCTTTACTTACCCAAGACACATCTAATGGTGAAATATCATTTACCCCAAACATCTAGTATCTTATAAGTAGTTATGGACCTTAACCAAGAACTTAACCAAAGTCGTTCATGTATATAATATAGGTCACAGTGGCCTAATTTCTAGTGTGTGGTGTTACCCTACCCAAGACCCATCTAGTGGTGAAATATCATTGACCCTCAAAATCAAGAGTTTGCACTAAAGTTTGTCTTGCCTGCCGGCACCATAGGATTATCTTTCTTTTCCTCAAAAACTATCAATAATACTTTAATAAAAATCAATATCAAGGTCAGAAATGAGGATTCAGCTGTGCTTAGTTAGGCCAAAACAAAATATATGTTTGTTTCCTGCTTCCTACTCTTGAAAATTAGGGTAGGTAGGTAGGAAAATTATTTTTTTTTACAAAATTATTTTACATTGATTCAATCGGGAAGCAATCCCAACTTTAACAGTGCCTGTCCCAAAATGCCAATAAAAACTTTAGGGTAGGGCCCAAAAAATAGGGTAGGTAGGGTAGCAGGAAACAGACATATATTTTATTTTGGCCTTACTACTAGGGTATATGCATACCAAGTTTCAACCTAGGACTTATAGTTCTTAAGATATGGAGGATGTTCATAAAACCTTAACATTGCTGTTATATGTATTTAAAATTGTCATTCCACACAACCAGAAAACCAAGGTAAAGGTCAAAGATGGGGATGCCACTGTGAAAGCTACATGTACTACTAGGGCATATGCATACAAAGTTTTATCAACCTTTGACCTATATTTCTTGAGATATGGTGGTGCTTATAAAACCTTAACATAAAAGTTTACACTACCGCTGGTAAAATTACCCCTATTTCTAGCTCCACATGGCAGGTGAGACAAAAAAGACAAATTGAAAACCATATAATGACTTATATAAGAACAACCTATGACTGGGCTAGGAAGAAACTTAAGACAAAATTTAAACATATAATTCATAGCTTCAATTTGTTCTTCAACACAAAAATGTTAATGCCTAAGTGGGCCAACCTCTGGAAATTAAAAATCCATCAGCAGTATAGGACATCATGCTGATACTGTATACCAAATATTAAGGGGTTGCGATAAGTAGTTGATGAAAAATCTATTACATAACCAGTGACCATTAATGTAAATCAAAGTACTAATAAAAGTATAAAATGGCAGTTCTTCACAGACTGAAAAAATAATTAGTTACTAACATTTTAAGCAATACATCTTTAAACATAAATAAATTAAAAATCAATTACTTTTTCTGTTTGTGAAAGGTACAAAAAAGTTTTCATAAGAACCATATACTTTTGTCCTTGCATTTATTATAAACCTGTCTGACTAGGGAGTATACCTAGATATACATGTAGCTAGTACTGCATTAATGTTACAATACACTTTTTCAATGAGCTTGTCATGAATTTACATTTGGCTCCTACCACTTGAATATTTGTTTAGAAAGCTGTAAGTTTGCTCTGCCCACTTGAAGCTGTTATTTTGTTCCACCAACTTTAATATTTGTTAAGGCAGGTGTTTTGGGCTAGATAAAGGTAAATGGTAAACCATGCTTAAATATGCATCAACTGGTGTATTGATACATGAAATGTAGTGTACATTTATATTGCAGGCATAAAAATTTACCTATTAGTTTAGACAATCTGTATTACATTTTTAAATACATTAAGGAAGCAAAAGTACACAGTATCAATTTCATATTTAAGATCCTCTAGTAGAAATATTGCCTTCACAGATTTACTGTCAAGACTGAAAAATCACACCCTAATTATCTAATCATAAGACTGAATAAGGTGATCTTTAAATCTCTGTCTAGAAATCAACTATATCGGTAAACACATTAAACAGAAAGTCAATGAGCAACAGACCTGAAATCAATATCAACCGTATCGGAGGTCATACTAATGCTGCATACCAAAGATCAAAAGGCAGTGATATGTCTTTGCTAAGTAAACTGTTACAACAATATTTCTCTGCCAGCCTGACTTGCCAACCACCACTGATAACCTGGATTTGTACAATGTGAAATCCAGCCAAATATTCTGGCAAATTATATATTTATAATCAAGCTTCTGATGACTGAATATATCCTATCCAAAATAAGTACTGTAGAATTTCATTACGGTCCTCTGCTTTCATATAATCAAATGCTTTTGTGAAACATATAGTACTTTGTTCTTCGTCATCTGGTTTTCCATGCTCTTTAATAGATTTCATGTGGTCATCGGTGACTTCACAATATAGACAAATTATCTAAAAAGAAAGAAATAGGCATTAATGAGATGAACATGTGGAATTAGTGTACATGCCATAACCTACAATTAAAACACATTCTTTTTTTATTTAATTTTTTTTTGCCCGTGTCTAATTTCCACTTTTTCACCATAGTTGGCAAAATACAGTACCAAAACGGGTATAAAACAGTTAATTTGGTTATGCTGTATATTGATATTTCTAGGAGTAACCTCTCATCAGCAGCATTTGAATCAAAGTTGGAAAATCAAAAACCCAAAATATTGAATGAAAAGTTCTAAAAACCAAAAAGTTCGAACAGGTAAGCCAAATCCAGCACCGAGGATATTGACCATGTGCATTACAAGGAAAAACTCACAAATTAAATATTGTTAAAAGTAACAGTAAAAATCATTCAGTATTAAGTTGGATATAAGTAATCGCTAAAATTGAATTCTATGTAAAAATTTATCCTTCAATTTATCATGTTTATAGAAAGAAGCTGAGGTAACAATAGGGTATCCAAATGACAGAAGGCAAAAAGGGCAGAGACAAAACATGTACTGTACTACAAACAAGAACAGGACAAAAACAAGTAATACTGTGAGAGAGCTCACAAAATGATACAACCCCCCCCCCCCACCCGCAACATATAAGACACTGTACTAACAAAAATACCTAAAGTCTAATTATCTCCTCTGAATGATATTAAAGAGCAATGAAAATTCTCCATGCACATCTACATATGATTTACTTTCTTTATGTAAATTAAGTTTCATCAAAATCCATCAAGCAGTTTAGGAGGAGTTGACCTTATGAGGTCTCCCATTGAATACTATATTTAAAAAGTTTAAGTCAAATTATCTCCCCTGAATGTTATCTGAGAGAGATGAAAATTCTCCATGCAAATCTACATATGATGTACTTTCTTTGTGAAAAGTTTCATCAAAATCCGTCAAGAGGTTTAGGAGGAATTGCAGTAATACGAGGTCTCCCATTGAATACTATATTTAAAAAGTTTAAGTCCAATTATCTCCCCTGAATGTTATTCGAGAGATATGAAAATTCTTCATGCACATCTACATATGATGTACTTTCTTTGTAAAAAAGTTTCATCAAAATCCATTCAGCAGTTTAGGAGGAGTTGCGCTTACGAGGTATCACAGGTAGTAATGTGTCATATCATATAATGTTTTGTAAAGGGATTTTGTCATGGTATAGTAAAGGGAGGTCATGGTTTGTACAAGGGATTTTTTCTAAAATATGTAAAAATACCTTTATCTTAATATCAATAAGTGTAGAGAGCTGAATGGAATTGAACATGGCAATAATTTGGCTTACTGTGTTAACTTTGAATCTGCCTAATAAAATTTAAATTTTGTCATGGTTTGGTAAAGGGAACAAAAAATTGTCATGGTTTATTCCATTATGTCATGGTTTATCACATTTTCTAAAGTTAGGAGATTGGGCAAAATATTAGGTTTTTTCTGCTGTTTTATTGTGTTTGACGACATACTGTGTTTCCGTGTTTCTTAATACACATCTTTAACCCCGAAAAAATCATTGGATCGTTTCTTGGAATTTTTAAATCGTTACTTTCAGTAAAAGCATTTAAAAAAATATATTTTTAATTATATAAATCATTATCACTTCTGCTCTAGACCAACATATACTAACTATCAGGATTACCATTGAACAATTAAATATGAATATACTTTAATGTACAGTACAAGCTACTCCTGTATGAAATTATAAAAAAACATAATGGATGAAAGAAACGTTTCTGTAATACAATAAACACTGCTGTTGCACTGTAGTATTATTATGGATGAAGCAACATATTCCCTGAGATATGCCCTTTGCAATAGTTCAGCTGGTAGTATCATTTAAATTATGGAATGTCCTTCTATCATGTCTATGAATACTGAAAGGAAAAGCTTCATTGATAAGGAGTTTTCTGTATCATATATATTAGCTGTAATAAGCAAAATCATGCATTAAACCTAATGCCCAGTCAGTATTTCCTGTATACCTCTGTATCTATTTTGACTATTGATCTCATATCATTTCTTGAGTGATGTTATTGTCCTAGCTTATGCCTCAATCTCATATGGAAATCTCGAAATGATATGGAACCTGATATGGAAATTTCTGTGTAATAATCTTTATCTGATGATTACTCTAACATGTCTTATGAATGACATATACACATTGAAATTATACTGTAATCAATTTCTCCAGGAGTGGTACATTTGAAGTATGCATTATTTTGGATATATAAATATATGACCAGTTTCAGGTATAAAACATTACTGTTAGCTCATATGCTTGAATAAGATTTAAAATATCATATTTCAATATCCCTTGACCAAACCATGACCCCCCTTGACTAAACCATGACGTCCCTTGTACAAACCATGACAAGTAAAAATTTATATTTTTGCGATGTATGCTTTGTAAGCGTTTAATTATGCTGAAAAATGTGTCAAAAGGTTGTATGCTCAGTGAATGATAATTTTTGAGCAACATCTGGCCTTAACTTATGCTTGAAACATAAAATGATATTATTTAATCAATTGAACAAAACTTTTTTTTCCTTAATGATTTTGCGAATATATTCCATCATTTACCTGTGCCATATTTTAGTATAAGTATATCTTACCCTAAAAAATGCCCCAAAATGCCTTTTGTGTCCGGAAAAATTGCATGTATGATTTCATTTTTGAAGACAACATTATGCAAATTTCCCTTGTACAAACCATGATGCCCTTGACTAAACCATGACAAAATCCCTTTACCAAACATTTTACGATATGACACATAACTACCTGGGGTATGTGGACAGACAGACAGAGGGACAGACAGACAGACAGGATGATTCCTATATTTGCCCCAAACTTTGTTTGCGGGGGGGTATAAAAACAGACAACACACAAAATACAGAAACACAAAAGCCACTGAATATCAATTAACAACAGCAAAACTCTGCAAAAAAAAAACAACTCATGTGGTATATCAAGCATGTGTACTAACCTTGGTTCCAAAACAAAGAATTCCTATAACCCCTGGGAAGAAGGCTGAAAATTCACTCTCAAAAAACATCGTCGCTCCTACTTGTCCTAATATATTGTCATTAGTCAGTAAGTTTATATCTAGATTTCCATCACCTTCTTCAGGTTTTTTACTTCTGTCTTTAATCTTTATCTGAAAATAATTGTAAGAGTAATCTGACGCTCACATATACCTAAAATGCTTGATCAGGCTAAGTTACTATAGTACGCTCAACTTGAATTAGTTCTCGATCCTTATTTTCAGGGAAATTTCCTTGTAAATTTCGGTGAAACACGGCTATTTACGACAATGGTTGCAGTGTAGCTTGGTTGTATTATATGGCCACAACGCTAAAAAACTCTGAGACGCCGCTGATTTATTGCCAGTGTTAGCAAATCTGCTCCCAGGTTCGTGCTTTTTATGATCCAACTTCCTTTGATCAGCCGATAAACACACCAGTCGATTAGAAGTGTCCCAATATCTATTTAAATAATTATCCATATTTATAAGTTGGGGTTCTTTAAATTGTTCAATTTCCATTTTGTTTTTACTTCAAAAATCTTTTTTATTTAGTATTTATTGACAATTTTTTTTTTAATCAGAACCACATGAACAAAACGGGCATGCATAAATCTGGTACAAGCGGGCAGGTCTATTTTTTTTCAATCATGATTTTAATGAAAATGAACATATATTAGTTGTTTAACTTTAATCAATTTATATTTAAATTATGAAATTAAAACCTTCTGATCACTGGAATACTTTTTTAATAAAAAGCTACGCCGAGCGCAGCATGATACGACCGCAACAAGTTGAACCCTGTACGTTGGAGGCCCAATATGGATAGTCCATTGCTTTGGTCACATGAAGCCCATGGTGGACTTACAAAGCTTTTTGACACATGCATCCTGTGGTGGACTAAGAAATGCATTTTTGACAAATATATTTACATCAACATCTTATACAAAAAGCCTTATTTCTATACATGTATTAATTTACAATTTTGGCCCTTTGACCCCTAATTCCTCAAAAATGGTAAAAGATAAATTGCTAATCCGATAAAAAATAATAGGAAATTGTGTACATGGAATCCGATGAAAAAAAGATTTTGAAAATCAGACCACAAATAAAAAAGTTGATTTTATGGGCGTGGCCTGTCTTTAGCCCCCTGTAACAATGTAATGGTGAAATACATATCAAAATCATTGACACATTTTGTTGACAGAATTTAATGACGAATTAAACAAAGAAAGAATTTTCAAAATCTAATGAATAATAAACATTCTACAACAGTTTTGTCAATACACCCGTTTTAGCCCTTTTTGGCCCTTTTTTCTAAAACAGTAGGGGCCACAAACCCCAAATACAAAACCAAGATTTCTTTAGTGGATATCATCATCATATATAAACTTCATAACAATTGGCAGGCCCACTACAACTTAATTTTTGGTAAAAAACTATTTGCATTGACAAACTTTTAAAAATGGCGTTTTTGGCCCCTTTGACCCCTAATTTCTCAAAAACGGTAAGAGATATTGCAAATCTGATTGAAAAATGCAGGCAGGGATTTTCACAAGGATTCCAATGAAAAAAAGATTTTGAAAATCGGACCACAAATAAAAAAGTCAATTTTTTGGGTGTGGCCCCTTTTTGACCCCCAGTATCAATGTAACAGTGCAATATATATCAAAACCATTGACACATTTTGTTGACATAATTTAATGATGAATTCAATAAAAAAAGAATTTTCAAAATCGAATGAATAATAAACATTTTACAACAGTTATGTCAATACACCCGTTTTAGCCCTTTTTGGCCCTTTTTTCTAAAATGATAGGGGCCACAACCCCCAAATACAATACCAACCTTCCTTAAGTGGTAACAAACATCAGATCAAAATTTCATAACATTCGGTCAATATTTACTCAAGTTATCACAGGGAAACCAAAGTGTCCACAGATGACGACGCCGACAACGACAACGACAACGACGACGACATCGCCATAACATTATACGATCGCAAAAATTTTGCGGTCGTATAAAAATGCATATGTATAATAAGATTGAGTCATTCAGGCGGCGCCATATTCCTGTTGTCAAAATAAAATACGACCCAATTATGTTAATGAGGTAGAAAAGTGATGTTCATATGGCAATCGAAATTTATAAAACGTATTTGAATAGAATAATATGAATTTACAACCTGCATCATGACAAAACGTGAAGAATAAAGGATTTATCACTGATTGATGGTATATATCTATTTTTTTTCCTGCATGTTCTGGTTACATTTAAATAAAATGAAGATGTTTTAACCACATGTCCATAAGACAAGAGTAACAAGGAAGACATACAGAAAGAAATGAAGATCGCAATGGTCCTGACTTGGTACAGGCATTTCAAAAGAAATGGTGGGTTAAACCAGGTTTTAAGGAGCCCCAAACATTTTAAATCAATCTGTCAAAGTTTTAAACTAATCAAAGATATGTTAGCATTTAAGACTTCCCTCCAAACAAGTTAATTTGAATCAGGCAGGAGAAATTCACCTAAAAGCAGATAGGGATAAATTAAAGTTTTCCTTAGCTCAAGGGTGTTTAAATCATGTGGCCCACCCACAAAGTGAACTTGCAAAAATGAAAGTAAAAGAATTAAAATCTGAATTCTGTGTGAGTTTTGAAAAGGGCTATATCTAGTTACATATATATATGGTACATGTATATATATAGTCAAGATGTCAAACCCCAGTCATTTAAATACTCAACATGCTTAGAGAGTGTATAATTTTGCTTCTAAGCAAGTTTTATAAGAATTGGTTACTGGTAGAAAGCCCTTGTTATGCTTTCTCACCAAACAACCCATTTTTTCTAATGTGTAATTCAACAGGGTTTTTTTTGGACTTTGATTTTATAATTATTTCTGGGCATCAATTTTCATAGTTTTCAAGGGTGTTTATAAACCACCTAAATAAGAATCAAGCAAAGTGTTGTTTTTGCTATATTCAAGGTCACTAAAAACTCGTGAAAATAGTACATTGTACCTATATTTGAAGTCACTGAAAATCTGTGAAAAACAGTATGTGCCAATATCATGAATATGCAATAATAATATGTTAATCAAAGTCTTGAAATGTGAAAATTAAAACCTCAAAAAATTGCCATTTGGATTGAATACATGAAAATTAGCAACCATAATAATTACATGAGCCGATTCTAGGTCCACCGACCATCAAGTGGGAAAATCTAAGTCAGCTCGTTAAATAGGAACAAGAAAAGTGGCAGATCTGAAAACACATCCCACCATATGGGACCCCTACCTGAAGCTGCATATCAAATATCAAAAGCTTCTGATTAATAGTTGCTGAGAAAACTGTTACCAAAAAAATGTGACTTATGGACAGATGGAAGCATTTCTATGTCCCCAACCCGCATTGCATAGGGGGGTAAAAACATTTTACAGTAAACATATCAGTTCAGAGAAACATACAAATGTACCTCGGGTATCATTACTACTGCACACGGTGCTCCTAATATTTTCTGAGATCCATAGCACAAAAATCTAACATCAGCCTTGCATTCCACAGCTTCACCATCAATTACCATTTCCCTGACACAAGCATCACCTATTCTGAAATGAAAGGATCAAATCAATTACATGCCTAAAATAAGTTAAAAACAAAGTTTATAAGTTCATGTATATTTATCATGTAAGGCATGTACATGTATATGTAAGGGTAATTAAGTCAAAGTGAAAACTTCATCAATAAATAGTGGCGATATATGACAGTCAGGACTACTTCTGAGAATGCTTACTTTTCCAGAGCACTACATGCACTGGACATCATCAAACCTAACCAGGTAGTCCAAGTAACTCAAACAAACCCTGCGTTTTTTGGCAATGGCAAAAATTTTCTGTTAAGTGACTTTAATTTGTAGTTTTTCTTCACTAGCTTTTTAAAAAGAAAATCAAATATCAAAGTATCGTGTTGAACTATTTCTCATAACTCATAATTGCTAAATGGCAACCGTGGGGCAACATGTTTTAATTCTTCAGACGTATATGTGCCTTTCATACTCACTGTGGTGTCAAGAAGAAAATTCCTGATAACTGCATAAACAGAAACTGGTAATCTTCCTTTGTGACTTCTGAATGCTTTTTCGACATGACTAGTGGCAGCTGGTCAAGAAATTCTAGTGTTCTACTATACCAAGTGTAAAATATTCTGTAAAAAAGAAAATTATTTTATACATACATGTGTATTTCCAAAAATGTTTACTTGTACATACATGTACCATGAATACTAGTACATGTAGATCTTATTTATATACTCAGTAAACCATCAAATATTTAAAAATATACTTAAAATATCTGTATTTATTTTGTAAATTACAAATGAACAGCTAAGCATCAAATATCATAAAAATACAACCTAATATGGGACACAGTTTGTATTGGGCCAGAAATTGGATGCTTTTTTGGAATTAGTTTTAGCCAGGGTACATTGTACATTTTTTTATGAATAGCATATGAACATGATGAATATGACTTGATAATGATGATGATGTACCTTCCTAAATGTGTACATGTAATACCATGTCAATCAGGGTTCACCACAAGCTGTTTAAGTGTGGGGGTCAGCCACGCTTGATTTACCTGTGCCATGCTTCAAACTTGGTGCACCACGTTAAAAGAATTCACTTTTGTGGGGAGACATATTGTTTTTGTCGTGTCCGTCCGTCTGTCTGTCACAAAGTTAACGTTTGTCAGCGCAACTCCTCTGAAACTACTGAACCAAATTCAACGAAACTTGGTATATAGGAAGGACACCATATGTAATTGTGCATATTACCAGGAAATTTTGATCCTCAAATTTTTGTGGGAGTGTTGGCCCTTTGAACTTTGAAAATTGCTGAAAATCCTCATTTATCATCTTGTCAGTGCAACTCCTCTGAAACTACATGTACTGAACCGAATTCAATGAAACTTGGTATATAGGAAGGACACCATATGTAGCTGTGCATATTACCAGGAAATTTTGATCCTCAAATTTTTGTAGGAGTTACGGCCCTTTGAACTTAGAAAATTGATGAAAATCCTCATTTATCATCTTGTCAGCGCAACTCCTCTGAAACTACTGAGCCGAATTCAACGAAACTTGGTATATAGGAAGGACACAATATGTAGTTGTGCATATTAACAGAAAATTTTGATCCTCAAATTTTTGTAGGAGTTACGGCCCTTTGAACTTAGAAAATTGATGAAAATCCACATTTATCATCTTGTCAGCGCAACTCCTGAAACTACTGAACTGAATTCAATGAAACTTGGTATATAGAAAGAACATCATATGTAGTTGTGCATATTACCAGGAAATTTAGATTCTCAAATGGTTGTGGGTGTTATGGTCCTTTGAACTTACATGTAGAACTTTTTGGGGAAACGGGGGGAGACATCGTTTTTGTAGGCAAAAACAAACTTTAATTTAGTAAATTCTAAAAGTCTTTCTGAGTAACAAAATATTGACAGTCAATACTCAGACCTGGAATCTACATGAAAATACAGTGTTCATACCTTCTGTTCTCATCCTTGTCCAGTAATTGAGTATGCCTTCCTTCAGCATCTTCCATACAAGCAGAAAAGTGCTTGCGACATTTCTGAACTTCTTCCAAATCTTCTTCAAGCTGAACAAGACTTTTGTACCCTCCAAAGTCTTTCAGGGAGAACACCAAAAAATCTTCAATGATCGTTGCCAATAAATTGATTATTTCTGGCAAGTCTTTCACTTTGTCTTTTCGTGTTCTTTTTTCAGCTAAGGAGAACAACGTTGAAAGTGAAGAAGTCTTTGTATCGTAAAATAAACCCATGCTTTCTATATCTGTTTTTCTCCAAGACGATACATCAGAGTTGTCAGACATACTAGTACACGAATTGTCATCATAGTATGATTCCAGAGATGATGAACGGGAACGGTGACTGTGTTTGGAACTTTTGGCGTCCGTGGAGTGACTCCTCGATCTTCCCCTACTAGAAGATCTCTTCCGCTTACACAGGGTCATGGATCCAGACATTTTGCAAATCGTCGGACCTATAGCATGGCGAAGGACATTATGAAATAAGAAAATGCTGCACAATATTTAAAATTTCAACAACATTCATTATGAAAATTTCAGGGGTGTTTTTCTCTTGGGGATAGAAGCGGAATTGCAGTTGTTCTCACTCCTTATCACCCCTAGTAAGGTGAGTTTACGTAAAAATGGTTATAACCGTATTATTGTGATTAACTTTTACCTTTTAACTGTATAATTCCTGGAATCAACATAGTGCTCCTAGAGGGAAAACGAAAAGAAAGAAAGAAAGAAGGTTGATATTTTTTTTCTTCTTTCGAATTTAAAAACTATTGTCCTGTTGCATGGCATTTTTTTGTAGTGGGAAAAAAAATACAAGATTTTTGTTCCAGATTATTTAGGCAGTGGCTGCACGTCCATGCCGCGTGGACGCAATAGACTACAGGCTCTAACGCCCAGGGGGGGGGGGGTACTCTGTTATTTTTTGTTTTGTTTTTTTTTTTTTATGACGGGGTGTGCATTTTGTAGATTGAAATTGGTACCCGAATCTATGTCCGAAAATCGTCAAAAACATATCCAAATCTATGTGATTAGCAAAAAATACCCATTTCTGACTATGTAAAGAAATAAAAGTCAATTAAGTTTTTTTCATTAATTAGAGCCTTATAAAATAAGTTACAAGTATCATTCTTACTTAAAATGACATCTTTTAACGTCGTTAAGTATCCCCGGGGCAAAAACACAAAAGACCCAAGTCTATGGCACCTTTTCCGTTTTGACTCTCATGCCTATGTAAGACATTAACAAAAATGGGTACCAAATCTATGTAAAAAATTTGAACCATAAAAAATGCACATCCCGTATATTGGTATATAGGGAGTAACCCCCCGGGCTGTAACGTTATGTCTGTTTTTAGGCGTTTTCCTGGAAGCGTGGACGTGAAGCCTTCCAGACAGGCTTTGGTCTATTCGTCTGCGCGACGTGGAAGCGCAGCCTTTATAACTTTTTATGTTGTACACTTAATTATATCAAAATATCGAATGGAACAAATCTTTTCTTATTCACTAGAGCCAGAGAACTATTGAAAAGAAATAAGAATTTAAAAATAAATTTTCTTATTGTTTTACCTTAATTTTATTTTTAAAAGAGAAATATAAGAATTCCAGCTGTAAAGATAAAATCAAATTTTTTAAATATAAGATTAACCAAATTAACATTTTTAATGTTTGTAGAAAAATAATTGTGAAGTCATTTATGGACCGATTTCTGTGAAATTTGAATCTACGGAAGTGAATAATTAGGAGAATATATAGGTTTTGAGGGCTCTGACTTTCGTTTTTTTGAGTTGAGAAAAGACACAGTTTGAATGCAAGAAGATTTTTTTATTATTCATTATCCCTATACATTCAATATAAATTTGTGACACGTACCAAAATTCTTTAGTCTTCCACTCTTTAAAAGACACAGACAAAATTAAAGTTAACCTAAGCAACATATGAGCACCTATTTTAGAACTGCTATTCAATAAGATTTTAACAAATGGATATTACCCCAACATTTGGTCTTTAGGGTATATATCACCTCTTCATAAAAAAGGATCCATATATGAAATGTCAAACTACAGAGGCATAACTATCAGTGACAATGTCAGCAAATTATTTAATAAAATTTTAAATAACCGATTAGTTAAATTCTTCAATGAGAATAACAGTATATGTAAAGAACAAATTGGCTTTACTTCAGGTTGTAGAACAACTGATCATATGTTCGTTTTAAATACTCTAATAAATAAGTATGTAAAAAATGGTTCAAAGAAACTTTATGCATGTTTTGTTGATTTCAAAAGTGCATTTGACTCAGTTCCACATCTAGGACTATTCTATAAACTAAAACTAAGTGGAGTAGGGTCCAAGTTTTACAATGTTATTAAATCTATGTATAGCAAGATTCAACTTTGTGTTAAAATTGATAATTATAGATCAGATTTTTTCACTTCAAATATTGGTGTGAGACAGGGTGACAATCTAAGTCCTAGTCTGTTTAATTTATATCTTAGTGATTTACCATCATACTTTGACACAAAATGTGATGCTGTAACCTTAAATGGTGATAAAATAAACTGTCTTCTTTATGCAGATGACTTGGTTCTGTTGTCAGAAACAGAAAGTGGTCTTCAGAACTGCCTCAATAAACTAAGTCTTTTCTCAGCCAAATGGCAGCTGAATGTTAATACAGACAAAACTAAGATACTAATATTTAATAAAGCTGGACGTTTAATTACCAAAAACTTTATACTAAATGATAAATCTGTCGAATCAGTTCAGAAATATATATACCTGGGCATTTGTTTTTCAGCCTCAGGTACATCCTCATATGCAAAGAATGAGCTATACCAAAAAGGTCTTAAAGCATCATTTAAACTCAGCAAGGCATTCAACTTATCCAAACCAAATGCAGCGACACTTATCCATATCTTTAATCATACAGTGAGACCTGTGTTACTATATGGAAGTGAAATATGGGGACATTTTAATGTTTCTAGATTTATGAAAAATCCTGAGAAATATATAAATAATGAGATAGATAAGTTAGTACTTGAAAAGGTACAAACAAAATTTTGTAAATTTATTCTAGGTGTAGGTAAAAAAGCTAGTAATTCAGGAGCTAGATCAGAACTTGGCTGCCTACCTATTTTATATTATGTACTTTCTAATATGCTTAAATATTGGACTCGACTACAAAGAGTTGATTCGAATAAAAATAGTATACTCAAAGCAGCTTTAAATGAATCATGGTCAATGCATGAAAATAATAAAGAATCATGGATTAGTTGTATTCATCATTTACTTATATTAAGTTCTTAAATGCTAACCATCTATTCAAGAAAAACATAATAATAAAAAATAATTCTATATTTAATACTTTACAATATAAATTGCACTCTAAGTTTATTCAACTATGGACTGATAAAATTTCCAATGAAGAAGGTAAATTAAGAACATACAAAAAGTTTAAAACTCACCTTCAACTTGAACCATATTTAAAATATGGAAATGAAGACCAGAGGAGATTGATGAGCAAATTTAGATTAAGTGCCCATAAATTAAAAATAGAAACAGGGCGCTATACTAATCTTGAAAGTAATGACAGAATTTGTGACCTGTGTAATATTAATATTGAAGATGAAATTCATTTTCTCATAGACTGTAATTCTCTTAATTGTGTTCGAAATAAATTTTTATCATATTTTTATAACAGGTGCAATAATTTCAGCAACTTATCTTCAGCTAACAAATTTATTTGGCTTATGAGTAATGAAGATAGAGATATTATTCTTAAACTATTTGAAATGTTAAAAGAGCTATTTATGAAAAGAGATTCTTTATTATCTAGTGCTAATTAAATATCAGGAATGTCATTAATATCATAGACATGAATATATAATCAATTTCTATGATAGTATGTAATACTTGTTATCATGGTTATCATGGTTATATATATATATACATATATTTAATATAATACATTATAACCAATAATTGATCCTATTTTCGTAAGAAGAGCTGTCTCCTCCAACATTACTTATATTCCAGACAGAGGCTTTCATTATAGTTTATCTTTAAAATGTGTTTTTCCTTTTATTGTTATTGAAGACTAATCAGTTAAATCATAAATTTATATTTTATTTCACTCATTTTATTTTGTTATGAATAATTGTACTGCCTCTCACGGGGCTCCATGATTGGATTTGAATAAAATATGTCTATGTCTATGTCTATGTCTATGAGTTTCAATCAAACCTTATGTGTAAATGCTTACAAAATATGAATAGTGTATTTTAAAATATAAATTTCAAAAAAGGAATGTTTGAATGTAAATGGTTCAAAGCCAATGCTGAAAATTAAAATAAACATCGTCTCATATATAAAGCTAGAAGCAATTATTTTAAAAAATCAAAATGTCAAATACGCTTGACTCAGCAGAATCCAAAAGATAGTATAAGATACAAAGCAAGTATTTATAATAAAAAAATAATTCGATTTTCGTAAATGTTTGTAACACATTTACATCAACGAACATCTTTTAAACTTTTTCCTAAATGTAGTAGACGGTGTAAACTTTGCCGTGAAGTTTCAAATCAAATAAACAGTTGAGTCCCAGGCAAATTACTCTTTGCTATGCTTGACCCACGTTTTGTCTATAGAATAGTCAAAACTTACTCATTTAACCAAATGATTGAAGGTGCCAAAAGCTATACGTATATAAAGTACATTAAGATCAACCAAAAAGGAAATGTGGAATAGGTGTACGGGACACAACCAACACAAACAAATTACAATGGAAAACAGTCAGCAGTCTTCAACATTACCATATGTCGCTGCCATCGTCTTGCATTGGCCCAATAGTAAAAATACAATACAAAAGGTTCAAGACAAATCCCTAAATTTGTCCCTAAATGGCCGAAAAAAACAGTGTCGTGCTTGTGAAGATCTCGGATCCCCTCGATTAAAGTCTGGTGTTTCTACAGTTTATTTAAATATAAAAGTATCTTTAGATAGATGAATTTCTCCTTCATTGTTTGATATTATTTTCGAAGCGTTTTATTCATTATTTTGTTTGTAATTTAATAAAATCTGAAGGATGGTGAAAAATAAAAAATCAAACACCACGCGAACAGACTGATATTTGTCACAATAAACAAATTTTTAATTATTGTCTCAGCCATTAGTGGTTACTATCAAGTTTGTTAGAAATCAAATATATTACAAAGTTCCTAGTCACCTCATGCGCTTTTCGTCTATTCAAGACTCACCCGAGTCGCTCTACCCTAACGATTGCAAAACACAATTTAATATGAAAATGAAAAGCATAGAAAAAGATATTCAGTCCATTAAAATTTATCATCACCTTTTAAAAATTTCTATCCATGTGTTTATGAATCAAAGTAGCATTGACAGAAAATTACACTAAGCTCATCTTTATTGTTTTACTGAATATGTATAATGAATTTATTGCGTTTACTGTTTTAAAGATGCAAAAAGAATGAATGCAATTTAAAATTGTTTTAATCACTAACTAAAAGACTTTTGATTCAGTTTTTAAGTGTTGGCCTTTCCGTTCTTCAACTTCAAACACAAACTGAAATGGATTCAAATAAATAAAACTAACGATTTTCAATCCATGGTGAAGCATATAACGCTATAGATATTCTGAATTTAAGACAATGTCCAAAGCATAGAACAAGTTTCCACCAATAAACAACAGAATGTAAACAACTGCCGAGACCGTATCGACAAACGCTGCAACATCTCGCCACGTAGCTTTCTTTGCTCTCTTCTCGTTATAAACATCTGCAAACGGAGAGTTTTTCTCTGCAAATTCATCGTCCGCGGATTCCACCTTGTTGTTTGGTGCACATATCATCGCCTTTGCCCAGTCTGGGACGGGCTCATCATCCGGGTTATCGAAGATCCTTGCAGTAATTATAATGTTGAATAAGATCATGCCGCTCATCCCCAAATTAATAGCTAACAAAATACAGAAATCGGATAACCTTGGAATAGAGTTCGACGGGAGAAGATCTTGGACAATCGTTAGAAACACAACAACAGTCAGTAGGAGTGTGATTGCGTATCCAATACGCTCGCCGGACTCGTGTGGTAGAAAGAAGACGGCGATGTTAAGCATCGCTAAAAATATGATAGGAGCAACCAAAGTGGTCAACAAGAAGAGTGGACGACGTTTAAATTTGAATTTGAACTTCATCATTGCGTTCATGCCTACAGAGTTTGAGGCGGTTGCCGTAGTTTCTATGAGGTCCCATTCACCGTTAGTGGCGTATGAAGTTGTCTGAACAGTTGAGGAGGCTGCTATAAAGGTGACTTCTGAAACTCCATACCCCCAAGATATGACTTCTAATGTACATTCTTGGGTATCAAACGGGAAGTAGGTGGCGTCTATATCGCACGTAAATTCCAGATTTTCGCCAGGCATCCATGTGACTGACCCATCGGACTGAACTGTCACAAACATGTCAGTTATTCCGAACAATTTCATATCCTTTGCAGAATTTGAGTTTATAAGTGATGGTTTCCAGACTTTATCGTGCGGCATCGTCAAAGAGTTTAAACCGAAATAATCACCAATCGTCCATGTCATCGTCTGATCGGTCCATGTCATTCTAAAATATCCCGTCATCAAAACCGTCCCGTCCACCTCATTTATTTCCTTCAAATTCATTATGTAAAAATCAACGGTTACATCAGTTGGCGTAATACTGTCTATATGTGGTCTAATCTTCTGATTGTGCCAAGCTGTAATATTTGTATACAGTTCGTCCGACTGTTCAAACGTCGCCGCCTCAGAATATCCATAAAACACAAAAATGCAGAGAACACAGGTTAAAACATTAACCATCATGACATCTAATTTGCAGTGTTGATTTTATGTAAGTCGTCAAAATCTTTAAAGCTTCTTGGATATAGTCATATATTATATGTATCAAGTACTAGCTTTCAAGCATAAGTTTGCATATGTACGTGCAAGTAGTTCAAAAATGCAATGTGAATTTAATATTAATTTCAAATCAACTAATTTTGGCAGAGATCTTTAAAGTGTTCACAGTTTATTTGTTTTTAACATTAAGTCTGTAATTCTATAAGAGTTTAAGATCACGAGAGATATCTTTGAAAAGCCTGTTTTTATGGGGGTTTTTTTCGTGGTCATTGATTTGAGAAAAAGTTATTGATTTTCGTCAATGACTACTATCAACACTTTGAAACATTTGATCTTTGAATAAAAAGTCCCGAAATAATTTTGTTTTCTATACGAGGTTAATTTGATATCCTTATATTTATGATCTAATTCATTAGTGTCATCAATGGCCTCAATAGAATAAATTGGCTTTCATATGTTGGTTTATTGTTCTATGCTCTTAAAATATAGTGTTTTGCATTCAAATCATTGGGTAGAGCACCTCTGATATGTCTTGCTTGAATAGACAAATTAAATCTATTGTCTGGAACTCTGTTGTAATCTTTATTTGTAATTTCCATGACGGTTAGCGCTGCTGGTGGAGTTAGCCCGCTCCGGCATCAACACTTTTGTGTTGAATAGAAAATAATGAGATGTGGATTAAGTGTACGCGACACAGCCCACAATCAAGCGGCAGTTCAGAAAAACCACAATGGACAACAGCCAGCAGCCTTCAACGACGCCATTTGGCACTGCTCGCGGTTCTGCAATTGGCCCATGGTCTAAATAAAATGCATATAATTCAAATCCAGTCCTGAAATAGTCACAGATAGACCCCCTTCTTAAACAAGGAACAGAAAACATCATAAAGACAAGTACAAACGAAAGCTTTGTCAAAGATTCCTGGCTTAGGACAGGCACATATAATATGTGGCGGGGTTAAGCTAGTTTTTTTTACCCAACTTTCCCCCTATCAATTTTCCTAAACAAAGCACAAAAATAAACACACAATAAAAATCAAATCGATCAAAGTCCAATTCCACTAGAGAGAACCTAAGACAAAAAACAACAAGAACAAACCAAAGGACGGTAAAGAAACTCTCTATTGAACACTCGCTGTTACTGACAGCTAGCCGAGAATCATCAATCGACTGATATAAAAAAAATCAAACATATCGATTTTAAATCCGACACAACACTTCAAACAATAATGATTTAAGTCGTAACGAGAGTAAACTCGGGTGCTTCGAAAGAGTAGCTGTTTCTGCTTGCTATAGACAACCCGTACGTATGTTCAAAACGTTTGGGCTCTTTTTAGTCCGAAATATTTTATCATTGTTTCGATTTGTGTTCTTTATGCATTTAACCTCCTTATTAGGGGGGAACATGTCGTTTTTAGCTCACATGGCCAAAGGCTTTCTTATGGTCGTGCTACAAACTTGAACGAAAAATACCGTTATATGAAATCGTAGTGAAAACGTACGACAAACGTAGTGCAAACTTTAAGGACGTAGTGAAATCGTAGCATAAACGGCACAAAAAATCATACCGTCCAGGCCTAGTCCTTGAAGTTTTTGATACGTCCCTTCTACGTTAATGCCACGATCAAAAAGTTCTCAATACGTTCTTAGTAGGTCTGTAAGTACGTTTTGACTTCTCTACGTCCTCACTACGTTTGTTTTGAACATGTTCAAAATTATTCCACGTCCTTCACGTTCTTGAAGTTCGCACTACGTCCAAGAAAGTTCGTAATACGTCCATTAAAATTTGCACTACGACCATACAAGTTTCTAGTACGTCTTTAATACGTTCATCAAGTTCTTTCCACGTTTTATGCCTTTTTAGGACTTAGTAAGAACGTAGTACGAACTTTATCCAATGTGACGGGGGCATTAAGCTTTTGTAAACACCTCCAAATCTCAAGTATTATTGGTCCTAGGTTGATGAAACTTGGCATGCATATGCCCTAGTAATAGCTTAGCACAGTTGTATCCTCCATCTTTTCACCTTGACATTGGTTTTCTAGTTGAGTGACTTTGATTATTTTTATTACATATATTAGCAATGTTTAATTTCTATAAACATCATTTGATCTCAGAAACTGAAAATCATGTAAATTCAAAATATAGTGGAAGTAAGAAAGAATAATTGTTTCTGGTAGTGCCGGCAGGCGAGACATACTTTAGTGTTAACTCTTGTTGAAATATAAATACGAACACTTTTTATTCAAAATCATATTTATTAACACAATTTCGACATATTATGTATATTTTAATTTAATAGTTTGAATTAAGAACAATGTCTAGAATATAGAAAAGATTTCCACCAATGAACAGCAAGATGTAAATGATTGCAGAAACCGTGTCCACAATTGAGGCCACGTCAGCCCAAGTTGCTCCCTTCGCTCTGTTTTCATTATCGGAGTATATTCCAAGTGGGAACTTCTTCTCGGGCAAATCATCTTCGTCCGATGAGCTAACCTTGTTATTTTTCGTACCTACCATTCCTTTGGCCCAATCCGGAACTGGCTCGTCATCAGGTTTATTATAAATTCTAGAAGTGATAATGATATTTATCATGATCATACCGCTCATTCCCAAATCAATGGCTAACAAAATACAGAAATCGGATAACCTCGGAATTGAATTGGACGGTAGAATCGCTTGGGCAATAGTGAGGAACACTACAACGGCAAGAAGAAGAGTAATAGAATATCCTATACGTTCTCCGGACTCGTGTGGTAGAAAGAAAACAGCAATGTTAAGCATCGCTAGAAATACAATCGGTGCTACTAAGGTGGCCACCAAAAAGAGTGGGCGACGTTTGAATTTGAATTTGAACTTCATCATGGCATTCATGCCAGTGTTTGAGGCAGTTGCTGAAGTTTCAACGAGGTCCCATTCGCCGTTCGTGGCGTAAGAAGTTGTTTGAACAGTGGCCGAGGTTGCTGTAAATGTGACTTCTGAGACTCCATACCCCCAGGCCATTACATCGAGTGTACATTCCTGCGTATCGAACGGGAAGTAGGTGGCGTCAATGTCGCACGTGAATTCAAGATTCTCGCCTGGCATCCACGAGACCCTTCCAGTTCCGGTATTAAGGCGAGATACATGTACAAACATGTCAGATATTCCAAACAACTTCATGTCCTTAGCAGAATTAGAGTTTATTAGTGGAGGTTTCCAAACGTCTCCGTGTGGCATAACCAATTCATCAAGACTACCATATACATTTACAGGATCACCGCTTGTCCATTGCAATGTCTGATCATCCCAGACTAAGTTAAAATAACCTGTCATCGAAACCGTTCCATCTACTTCATTGATTTCTTTAAGGTTCATGATATAGAATTCTATCGATACGGCAGTAGCAATGTTGTGGTCTGTACCATGGGGCCGAATGTTTTTATTTATACCAGCACCAGTCGTTAAATCTGAATAAAGACTGTCAGATTGTGTAAAAGACGCCGCATCAGAGTATCTTATAAATACAAATATACACAGAAAAACTGATATTAGAATGGTTCGCATTGTCTGTGTTGTATTAATTGTCCAGTAATAACCCCACATATAATGTTCGATACAGCGTTAGGAACGAAATAAAAATCCTTAGAACAGAATCCAATAGTTGGCTGTTTCATTCGTACAATGCAAAGGCATATAGTCCTTTTATTATTTGTTTTGGGTTAACAATTCCTTATGGCGTCAAGTCATGAATTTTAAACCTAAAATGTTACTTGATACGAGATTAAAGAAGACATGAAAAGATTGTTTTATTCTTAAGTTCTTTTATTTATTCATTTATCTTTTAAAATGAAAACAAAGAAATGGAGCATATCACATAACATTTAATTTTTTTATACAATTGATCCATTGATACATAATAGTTCCGGAACAAAATTGTTATTAAATTTTGACATCGATATGATCAACTGATTGCAAGAATGCATTTTATTAAAATCTATTAAATAAATGAAAGGTTTCGACGTATTGTGTTACGTTTTTTTTCGTTTTTTATTGTATGTTCAACGATAAATGATTTTACCTCAAACAGCTCTCCTATATCATATATATAGCAATAAATCTTTCAGAAGGTTGACCGAATGGTTGGACACAATAAAATGTTTGTTCGAATACCATTGGCTGTTTGAAAGGTGTTCGATGAAGTGTTACTTTGAGGTTGTCTCACGTTTACTTGAGCATGAAATTGCTCCACCAAGACAACCCCGGGCAGACACTTTAGTAAAATTAAACCTGACAGTGCTCTTGCAATAAATCTTATAAAAAGATAGTCGAATTGTTTGACAAAACAAAATGTTTAGATTTGAGAACACGAAATTTCGTTTTACGGTTGGCTCACGGTTACTCACGAAATTTCGTTTTAGGGTTGTCTCACGGTCTCTTGGATTTGCACCTCGAATTTGACCCAGGTGGTCATCTCAGTACAAAAATTTACGATAAACGAGACGATTTTAATTTTCAAATTATTAATTTTCCTAATCTACAGAGCAATATACCTACTTCTCCTGCATACGGTGTTTATATTTCTCAACTTATTCGATATGCCAGAGCTTGCACACATTTCACAGATTTTTTGATCAGACACCGGTTTCTTCGTGACCGACTTTTGAAGCAGGGCTATAAGAAAATACGTCTCATACGATCACTAAAAAAATTCTTTCTTCGTTATCAGCCACTAGTAGAAAAGTTCAAAATTGAGTTAAAAGATATGATAGTTAATTGTTTTAATTAGTGTTTGACTGGTCTGCTGTACTGAGATGATCACCTCAATATCCCTATTGTGTCTCACAACTATGTTGTGTTATATGGTCATTACCGGATCCTAAGATCGCAATGAAAGAGGGAGGTTTGACGCCATAAAACCTGGTTTAACCCGCCATTTCGTTTGAAATGCCTGTACCAAGTCAGGACCATTGCGATCCACCAGTTCTCCGGTATGACTGATTCGTTTTTGTCATTTTCTCTGGACTATGAGATTGATCATTCAAGTTCGGTAGTTTTGTTATTACCTTTATTTACTTGATCATGAAATAGCTCCTCCCTGCCTTTGCATTAAAATAACAAATGCCATTAGCGTTTATAGATTTCATTTCTAGCAAAAGGTTTGACATTGTAAATATTTATAAGTTCTTGTTTTAGTGGAAGTTTGTATTGTTTAAATTGACTTTTTTGTTGTTGTTTTTTTTGTTATATATAAACATAAATTTAAAACATCCACAATGGAAAACAGCCAGCAGCCTTCAATGTGACCAACGGTCGCTGCTCGCTGTTTTTCAATTGGCCCCTGGATTGAAAATAAACTCCAATCCTAAAGTGCAATGAAAGACCCTCTTCTTGGCAAAAAACAATTAACATAAATTCGACTAAATACAAACATAATCTTTGATAAAGATTCCTGGCTTAGGACAGGCACGTTAAAAATGTGGCGGGGTTAAATTAGTTTTTTGGTGCCAACCTTCCCTCTATTGATAATCAATAACAAAGCACAAACTAACACACAGTAAAAATCAAATCGCTAGAAGTTCAATTCAACAAGAGAGTATCTGAGACAAAAAGACAACAATTAACGGGACGTAGAGATATTCTCTTGAAAACACTCGAAGTAACTGACAGCTAGCTAAGAAGCATCCATCGACTGATTTTTAAAAAATCAAGTATGTAGATTTTAAATCCGACACAACACGTCAAAATTTATGATTTGATGATGCATCATCACACAAAACCGACACACTTGACCGCTGTAATGCTCAAAAATGCCATAAATATAAAAAAAAAGTAAAAAGGCAGTGAACATTTTAAAGTAAGTATCAAATTTTCAATATTTTTACCAAAGAAGACTAAATTCACGCCTGGGAAACTCGCAAGTCACAACCAAATATTGTTACCCGGAAGTTTATTGATACTTAGTGAAAGAACACTTTTTACAAGAATCAGAGAATGTCACTCCATGTGAAATTTGTCACAGATCTTTAATATACAAAAAATAATAGTAAAGCCAGTATTTTAAGCCAGAAATCGTTTTTATATTGTCAAAGCGATTCAAGTCCGGATTTAAGGAAAAATGTTATTTAATGTTATTAATTGAACAAAATAATATGTTTTTGCTTTATTTACAATTATTCAACAAATATACATGCAGTGACATTCTTTGATTTCTCAAATTTATTACATTAAATGTAAATCACAAAATTCCGGGTCCCGAAATTTTGGTTGCAACTTTCGAGTTTCCCATGCGTGAAATTCAAAGATTTTACTAAAAATTTCCATTTCATAACATTTATTCAATAAAGTGTTTAGCCAATTTTTAATTCCCAAAGGATTGTTTTTGAATTTATTTGCTTTAAAAGCAGCATTACCGAAGAAATCGGGATGTGATGTTCCCTTTACAATCAAAATTTGACGTGTACAGTTAATTTTTCCAATAAGGTAAAGATACTAATGATAAAACTTAGTAAACGACTTCACTAGTTTTTGGTAACGACATCATTTGTAATAGGCGATTATTTTGTCTCTTTTTAATTTTTTGCTCTTTTTTAAGCAAAGTAAGTCTTAGTATAATTTACTACAAGATATTTGGTTTTTTTTCCATTCTTTTTGAAAACAAAACTGCGTACGAACCATGATTGAGTTGGATGTCATGTGGAAGAAAGGTATGAAGTGTGGAGAAGTCGAAAGTGTTGATGATGCTGCTAGAATATGAACTTAAAGTTAAAAATCTCCATCAGTTTTTTCGTTTGATTGACACTATTTCTAGATATATCAAAAACCGGCAAGATATTTCTGGAGGCCACATTTTATTGCCGTTAGTGTTGAAGTCAACAGAACTGAAAGCGATTAAGTGGTACAATAGGATGATCCTGGACGGGAGCGCGGTTTGTATTGATTTTAATGTAATATAGAAATCCAATACAGAGATGGAATGTCATCATTTTTAGAACTAAAAGAGGAATGATATTTTCGTGATTGTCAATTATTTTCTCCTTAGAAAGAGTTGTTGCTGTGTTTGTGGCGATGTTGCTGGTACAATCAACCCCTAATTCAACTGTAACACAGTCAATGGAATATTTCTTACACACAAAGATGATGCTATTCAGTGCTTTGTCTGCAGTTACAACATATATGTCATGTAAGGTGGACAATGTTTAAGCACCAACAGAGTTTGCTTATTCTTATTTCAATCTGGTTAATCTGTAGCCAACCAACAAACCTTCGTGTGTTCTCTATAGATCAGCGCCAGATGTTACGTGAACTGTTTCTTTCTTCCTACACTGGGTGCTCAAGCAAACTACTTTCATGATATATTTCCAGGATAATTCTCAATTTATTTTAGTTTCATGTGCATCTGTTCAGAATCAAAAGGCATCACAAAAAGAGTTATGTTCTCCAGCCCTCAGTACATTTGTTCAGAAGTTATTTTTATAGGAATTACTCAAATCCTCAGTGCATATGGTGTAACAAGTAACATTGCGCACAAGACATGTGTTCTCCAGCCTTTATCAAATCCTTTTAGACGTACATCAGAACTTAAATCATCGGTACATCGGTCGAGAAGTTCGATTAAATAAACTTTCGAGGTCTTTTTAGCATTTTTGTGATTAGTTTTGCGCTTTTTGCAATGAAAAATTCAGTTTCAAATTTTTGAACTTTATCTGTCAATTGTTGTGATTCATATGATATGTTTTTCGGATTACTCATTGAAAGTCAAGGATGATCAAAATCTATTGTAATGAATAATTCAGTTTAACATTTTTGACCTTTACCCGTCAATTGTTCTGATTCATATATGTTTTTCGGATACTTCAAGTTACCTACTATGTACTGGATATCTAATTTACACAAAAATCCATATAAATCTCGTTTTATCTTTTCTTCAAGTAAGTGTTCTTTAACCCATATTTCCAAAGTTCTATCTCTTACTCAAACTACTATAAAGGAACTTATTATTCAATACTGTGAAAGGGTATTCGAAAACAGTGGAGCGTAAAAAATTCTCTTGGTGTTTTGGACAAGCTTCGTGCATTTGAAAATAATTTCCATACCGTTGATAGTTACGATTTTTCTACTTTATATACTAACCTTCCACATAATCTGATTAAAAAGAAATTTGAATATTTGGTTAAATGGTGTTTTGACAAATCTAAAAGTGATTATATCTGTTCTAGAGTTTCAAATCATTTTTTAGTAACGAGACTTAAAAAGGTTACATTAACTGGACTGATGCAGAAACTATTACTGCTCTAAATTATTTGTTAGATAATATTTACATACGTTTTGGTAAACTAATTTATCGCCAAATTATTGGTATTCCTATGGGTACTAATTGTGCGCCACTTATAGCCGACCTTTTCCTATACTGTTATGAATCACAATTTATGGCTAAATTACAAAAAGACCCCAACAAACAGAACTTATCGAAACTTTCAATTATACTTTTAGATATTTAGATGACATTCTTGCACTCAACAATCCTTCTTATTCTAATTTTATTACAGATATCTATCCTTCTGAATTAACCTTGAACAAATCTAACGTCACCGGTGATAGATGGCCTTTTTTAGATTTAGATTTAAGTATTATTGACGGAAAATTACAAACCAAAGTATATGATAAACGTGACGACAACCTTCCCTATTATAAATTTCCCTTTTCTTGAAGGAGATGTTCCACTAGCGCCGTCATACGGGGTTTACATTTCAGAGTTAGTAAAATGTGCTCGGATCTGCAGTGTTGTTTCTGATTTTAATAATAAAAACCGTTTTATTACTGAAAAATTACTAAAACAAGATTATCGATACCACAAATTAGTAAAATCTTTTTCTAAATTCTTCCACAAGTATCGATCTCTTATTGAAAAATTTAATTGTACACGTCGTTTTCTTATTGTGAAAGGAATATCACATCCTGAATTTTATGATCATGTTTTTTATAAAGCTCACAAATTTAAAAGCAATCCATTAGAAATGAAAAATTAGCTTCAAAGTTTATTACGGGCAGGATATGAATTGAATATATCGGTTAAATCTTTGAATTTAGTGTTTTTTGGCAGAAATATTGATAACTTGATTCTTGCTTTAAAACTTCCATAAACGTTTTTAATATTGTCATTTTGAAGCATTATAGCGATCAAGCGTGTCGGTTTTGTGTGATGACACTTCACTAAATCATTATTGTTTGAAGTGTTGTGTCGGATATAAAATCGATACGTTTGATTTTTTTTACATCAGTCGATTGATGATTCTCAGCTAGCTGTCAGTAACAGCGAGTGTTTTATAGAAATTTCCTTTACCGTCCTTTTGTTTGTTCTTGTTTTTTATCTTAGGTTCTCTCTAGTGGAATTGGACTTTGATCGATTTGATTTTTATTGTGTGTTTAGTTTTTGTACTTTGTCTTGGAATATTGATAGGGGGAAGGTTGGGCCCAAAAAACTAGTTTACGGAAAGCGGGTAATTTACGCGGCCTGCAAATTTCGCGGTTTCATACCAAATGACCTAGTTTTTATTTACGCGGACATTTATTTTCGCGATTTCATTATATTCTCAATTCAAATTAATATTGATTCTATTTTACGCGGGTTCGGTATTTCGCGATAGAATAATGGTCGCGAATATAGCGAAAATAAGAACCTCGCGAAAATTTCCCGCTATACGGTATTACATGTGCCTGTTCTAAGCCAAGAATCTTTGACAAAGCTTTCGTTTGTACTTGATTTTTTGATGTTTTCTGTTCCTTGTTTAAGAAGGGGGTCTATCTGTGACTATTTCAGGGCTGGATTTGAATTATATGCAATTTATTTAAACCATGGGCCAATTGCAGAACCGCGAGCAGTGCCAAATGGCCTCGTTGAAGGCTGCTGGTGGTTGTCCATTGTGGTTTTTCTAAATTGCCGTTTAATTGTGGGTTGTGTCGCGTACACATATTCCAGATCTCATTATTTTCTATCATTCAAAATACAAATGACAACAAAGTCAAGTATAATCAAAACCTATTACAGTTATTAGTGGCAACCGAATTATTTAATATTTTGGACTAAAAATACGATCCGAAACTTTTATTGTTGCACACCAGTGACCTTATATTCATGATATAATTCAATTTATAGGTAATCATTTCATTTTTCCTTTGATTTATGCCACTGGTAAACCATGTATCATAAACAGGTGTTTATCACCGAATTTATTGAGTCAGTAGGTGACGAACCACAGAATAAAAAACCTTACTAAAACATTAACGAAAAAATTATATTTTGTCGCTGTAAGGTTACCGATAAAGAGAACTAGGACTTTTTATAGCGAATAAAATGTTTAATTACCCCAAGCTGAACAGGAACTCATGAAGGTACTTTGGAGTACTGGTGCTTAATCCATCTCTATAGATGTGAGTTAAAACTAATCAGAGAGATCAACTTCCATTGTAACACATTCAATTGGAGGATTCAGTACTATTCCACATAAGGATCAGGCAGGGGGTGGCACATCGATAATTTCCAATTTCTGATTTTGGGGTATAGATGCATTCATTTTTTCCATAAAAACAAACCCAATGTGTGTATTTATTATCGATGTGCCACCCTTTTAATGGTATCTACCTGATTCTTCGAAAAAGTAGTACTTAAATCTCGAAATGACTCTCTAGGAAGACTTTCAACAAAACTCTATGACAAACGTGATGACTTCAACTTTCCAATCGTCATCTTCCCTTTTTAGTGTAGCAACATTCCGTCCACTCCTTCTTATGGAGTCTTCGTATCACAGTTGATTCGTTACTCCAGACTTTGCGATTTCCTTGGCAGAGCGTCACATTTGACACAAATTGCGCACACAGAGTTGTATTGCTCCACGGTTGCTATCTTCACTCTAGAAAATTTACGGTAGACAACGTGCACTCGTAGAAAAATATGGGATTTCTATATCTCAAATGAGTGCAGATGTTGGTTTGTCTTAGAAATTTGTTTTGTCTTCCTTTACCGGATTTGACACAATGAAATGGAAATTAGAAACACGACGGGTGTGCTATAGCAGGCATGAATTGCTTACTCTTGAGTTCACACTTGTCATGACTTGAGTTCGCGTTGTTGAATTTCGTTCGGTTGATTTTGTGTTTTGTATTTCTAAGTGCTAATTTTTGTTCGCCTTTACCGGTTTCGTCGTTGCCCTTTCGGATTTTGACAATGAATGTCCAATTATCAGATTTGGATAATTTTTTTATATCTAATTATTCAGAGATGATCTTTAAAATAGAGAAATTAGAAAGTAGAGGGGCAATGGAAATAAGTTTCCATGCATTAAAATTGATAAAGGAAGAAAAATATCGTAAATATTTTAAAATTATTCAAAATTACGGGTTCATACCTCCTTAACTGATGAAATTGTTGGATTTCTTTTCTATTACAAAATAAAAATGACGTTAGTAACCTTTTCTATTAGAAAAAAATCATCATCATATTGAAGTACATAAATCATTTGGTATCTACATTTAATTAACTACTAAAGACAAACGTTTCCTAATCAAAATTACCGTTTGTAATGAAACTACTAGTTATACAGGTATAATTCAACAACAACCATCTATACATTAATTCATTAAAAGATTTATTCAGAATTAATAATAATATCCAGAACATAGAACAAATTTCCAGCAATGGTCAATAAAATATAGACAACTGCACAAACGGTATCCACAAATGAAGCGACGTCTTGCCATGCTACTTTTCTTCCAGGTGGGAACATTTTTCTCTCCCCCGTCCCATTTTGCTTCTCCGGAAAACCGTCTTCTGTAGATCCAACCTTATTACCGAGTGGCATTGTGATATCCTTGACCCAGACTGGAATGGGCTCATTGTCCGGTTTATTGAAAATTGTCCAATTGATAACTTTAGTGATCATGATCATTCCACTCAGTCCCATGTCAATGGTCAACAAAATACAGATATCGGATAACCTTGGTATGGAAGCTGGGGGTATGAGCCATTGGGCGACGGTTAGATATACCACTACAGCCAGGAAGAGTGTGATTGCATATCCGATACGTTCTCCGGACTCGTGTGGTAGAAAGAAAACGGCTAAATTTAGAAATGATAAGAATACGATCGGTACAACTAAAGTGACCATCAGAAAGAATGACCGACGTTTAAATTTGAACTTAAACTTCATCATGAAATATCTGCCAGTGTTGGATGACGTTGCAGTTGTTTCAATGAGATCCCACTCGCCGTTCGTGGCGTAAGATGATGTGTTCACAGTTGCCGAGGTTGCAGTAAGTTACTTCCGCTACTTCATACCCCAGGATATAATATCTAGTGTACATTCCTGGGTATCGAACGGGAAGTAGGTGGCGTCCAAGTCGCATTTAAATTTAAGATTTTCCCCCGTTATCATCGAAACGTAATACCGTCATCTTTTGCCGTCACAAACACTTCAGAAAATCCGAAAAACTTCAAATCTTTAACTGAATTCAAGTTAGTGAGTGGTGGTGTCCAAATGTCAGCTGCTGGTCAAACCAACGTGTCAAGGTGATTGTATGGAGATGGATTCCAGTCTAGTGATTGGTCAACCCAACTCAGACTAAAATATCCGGTAATCGAAACTGTCCCATCAACTTCGTTTATTTCTTTCAGATTCGTGATATGATATTCTATGGGTACAACAGTTGGAACCGTGCTATCTGTATCATGGGGTCTTATGCTTTTAGTTGTTGGGGAAGTTATATCTGTATATAGGTCGGTAGATTTTTTATACGTCGCTGCATCAGAAAATCCAAAGACGACACATAAAAATGAAATTAAAGAAACAAAATATGACTGCATCATCGGTGCAGTATATCAACCAACTGTCCTGGGAAAGTATTGCATGAATGTAACAAATTATATGACTCGACTCAAAAAAGGCTTGTTCCAAATAAAGCGAAAGCAGATACAATTTTGTGTATGATATGTTAGCTAGCCAGTTGCTTATTTGCTAATTCATACCCTCACAAAATTTATTAACCTAAATTTCTAAAACGATAATAGATAACTAAGTAAAGTGATACTTTTTGTCTGTTTCTTTTTTTAATTTATTTATTCAATTAAGTAGTAGATTGATTTCACTGTTAGGTCGTAAATAATCTGTTGACATTTAAGGGACGTTTTCCGACCTGTATTTTATATAATGACATACCTTGACGAATCGTTGAAAATGACATGCGACCTCTATAAAAATATGCAAAAAATCGACTTTAAAGCGTTACCCTGTGTAGGCCCCTTATTACTTACCACAGTTCCATTATAATTGGCTTTTAAAAGGTTCAAAAGGTTGACAATGAGTTGGCCGTACAAACAAAGAACTTGATAACGGACTAAATCTGATTTCATTCTGTACCTATCATATTCATGTCACTTTGACCTTATTAACGTTTAGTTTATAATTAAGAGTGATCGTGTTTATGTACTTCATAATTTATTTGTTTTGTTGCTCTTGTCTCAAAACAAATTCAAAGTCTCAAAATTATGTAATTAAGTTGTAGTTAGTGTCTGACTTTGTTTTTTATGCTGGGTAACACTATATCCATTTTATTAGATCAGGACGATGAACATACTTAAAAAATAATGAAATGAACATGAAATTTTGATCCGAAATACAGGGACGGGATGGTAAACAAAAAAAACAAATAATTTGGAAGGCCACGGAAAAGGGGAGAGAGATATCGGTAAGGGAATGTTTATATAGTGCACTGATGACGATCTGTATGCTTCAAACACTGACCCACGAATGGAATTTCATGACCCTTGGTTTATAATACTACAAGCTGGGTCCTGCTGCTGACCTATTCTCCATCCGGGCCGAGCACAAGATAAATTTACAGTCGACATCCTGATATAGACGAATTCGCACTGCTTTGGAGAAGAGTTGTGACTTGCAGAGGCGGGGACTTACGTCTTGGCAAGTGAGAGTCGTTATGACCGCTCTTTAATAAAGGAAGCAATACGATGAGCGGTGACAAACTCAGTTGTACTGAAATGATCGTCTCACTATTTCTTTAGTTTTTAACAACCGTGCTATTTTTGTTGTTGTTGGATGTGGTGGTAGATTTTTTTTGTTACTACCGGAACCTAAAATTACTACAGAAAACGGAGGTTTGGCGCCTTGTTAAACCCATTATTTCTTTTGAAATGCCTGTAACTATTCGGTACTATTGTGATCTTCATAACGATTTCTCTGGTATGCCTATATTTTATTTGTCTTCCCTTCTAAAACAATGAGACTGGTCGTCCCAGTTTGGTAGTTTTATGTTTTTTCTGAAGATATATATAACAGTTAGAGATAAATCAGTTTAGAATATGAGGAAACCAGGAGAAAGATTAAATAAAATAAGTTAACAATCAATTTCTTATCAATTCAGATTTTTAATGTCTCTGTTGCTTTTGATTTTAGCTTTGCAACCAAATGACTAACCACATAACGTGAATTATCAATTTGTGTATCGAACTAAAATATTATCATTGCTTGATATTGCACTAAGGACTTTTCTCGTTTGGTTCTCTGAGATAATACCCTTCAGAAGTAAAAGATCTACCAAACTCTCTGTTAGGTCAAATAAAGGTAATAACAAAACTACCGAACTTGAATGATCAATCTCATAGTCCAGAGAAAATGACAAAAACGAATCAGTCATACCGGAGAACTGGTGGATCGCAATGGTCCTGATTTGGTACAGGTATTTCAAACGAAATGGTGGGTTAAGCCAGGTTTTATGGCGCCAAACCTCCCTCTTCCATTGCGATCGTAGGATCCGGTAATGACCATAGAACACAACATAGTTGTGAGACACAATAGGGATATTGAGGTGATCATCACAGTACAGCAGACCAGTCAAACACTAATTAAAACAATTAACTATCATATCTTTTAACTCAATTTTGAACTTTTCTACTAGTGGCTGATAACGAAGAAAGAATTTTTTTAGTGATCGTATGAGACGTATTTTCTTATAGCCCTGCTTCAAAAGTCGGTCACGAAGAAACCGGTGTCTGATCAAAAAATCTGTGAAATGTGTGCAAGCTCTGGCATATCGAATAAGTTGAGAAATATAAACACCGTATGCAGGAGAAGTAGGTATATTGCTCTGTAGATTAGGAAAATTAATAATTTGAAAATTAAAATCGTCTCGTTTATCGTAAATTTTTGTACTGAGATGACCACCTTGGTCAAATTCGAGGTGCAAATCCAAGAAAGACGTGAAGCAATTAGATTCGGTGGTCTCTTTAATCTCCAATTCCGGAGGATATATTGAAGGAATCCAACTACCAAATGAAGTGTTATTGACAGAAAGGACATCATCAATATATCTGAATGTAAGATTAAATGACCTTGCCTCTTTCATCTTCTTGTTCATTACGAGTCCCTGAAGAAATTCAGTCTCGTAAGAGTATAAAAACAAATCGGCGAGGAGAGGAGCACAGTTTGTGCCCATTGGAATGCCGATTTGTTGTTGAAAAAAAAAGGGTTATGGTTCTTTAAAAGTTCTTTTAGTTGCCCTATAAAAATTATATAATGAAAACTATCGTTGATAGTGAAAGGCTTTAAATCGAGCTTTGTATATGTAAGAAACACATGTGTCTTTATCAATGTCAAAGCACAAACTAACACACAGTAAAAATCAAATCGATAGAAGTTCAATTCAACAAGAGAGAACTGAGATAAAAGGAAAACAAGAAATTAACGAGACGTAAAGTTAACGTTTCTCTCTTGAGAACGTTCGAAATTACTGACAGCTAGCTTAGAAGCGTCTATCGACTGATGTAAAAAAATTCAGTATGTTGATTTGAATCCGACATAACACGTCAAACAATTAATGATTTTGTGATGTATCATCACACAAAACTGACCGCTGTTATGCTAAAAAATGACAAGTATAAAAAGGCAATTAACAGTAAGTATCAAAGAAGCAGAGGTACCAATGGGGTACCAAGTTATCAATATTTTACAAAAAAAGACCAAATTCAAAGATTTTACTAAAATCTCCATTTCATAGCCTTAATCAACAAAGTTTTGAGCCAGTTTTTCATTCCCATAGGATTGTTTTTGAATTTATTTGCTTTGTTAACAATATTACCGTAGAAATCGGGATGGGATATTTCCGTTACAATCAAAAATCGATAAGTACAGTGTACAATAACTAGATGCAGATTGAGGAATCTTTATTGGTATACAGACCCCCGGAGAGGGTGGAAAACTGAAAGTACAAAAAATTACTATCATAAGTAACAATGTCAAAATAAACAATTCAAAATAAACACGAATGCCATAAAATACAGACAAAATACATAAATGATCATAGATAGACGGATGGACATCATTGGTCTCATTACACATTAATTTAGCATCAAAGTATGCAAATAATGTCAATAAACATCAAAAAACAACTTCTGAGAAAAAATACAATGTCGGGGAAAATAACATGTAGCACCGAACCTGTACTGTATTTTACAAAAAAATCGGCGAGGGAAGATTTTAACAGAAAATTTACAGAAATGCAAATAAGGGCCTATAAGCAATTTAAAGGGAAAATGACTTTAAAATAATGATAAATTACCAGGTATATAACCTTAACAAAAAGGGGTAAAAAGGGGAATTCCCTAGCAAAGTAAATATGCGGAGAAAATGCAAAACGCAACGTTTATAATGTGCTGAAATGAACATATGCATAACTACAAAGATATTCTATAAAATCCTAACTAAAATAACATAAAAAAAACTTACATCTGTGGTACATCATAGACTTTAAAAGAAGTTTGAAATCAAATACAGTGTCAACTCGTGTACATCAGAAGGGGAGTAAAAATAGATGGAAGTGAAATGAACAAAGTGACGAGAATTTGAGGATTCGCCCCTACATGAACAGCACACTCCCCCTCTGATTTCTATAGGAAATCACTAACGCTTATTATACAATTTAAAGTTAACCTTTACATGAAATAGAAAAATAACCTATCTGGTGGTTTCTAAACAAAGGTACAAATAATACAATTGAATGATTGAATGTGAACACAACTGTCAACAAGGTTGCCAATGAATGTCAAGACTGGATGGTATCTACTTCTAGAAGAGTAACTAGTTCTGAGATCGGTCTAGTGTACGTTGTTCTCTTTCCATCTTTGACGATAGCTACTTGGACTTTACGAATTTTTCCATCTGCGCTGGGAAACACTTTGTCAACAAGCGCAATCGGCCATGAGTTCCTAGACGCATCCTGATCCTTCATGAGAACTAAATCACCTTCACATAGGTTTCGACGACTGCTTTGCCACTTAGAACGGTTTTGCAGTCCTTCCAGATATTCGACTCTCCATCTGCGCCAAAATTGTTCGGCTAGACCTTGAACATGTTTCCAATGAGAACGTAGGAGGTCTTTCGTTCCGAATTCTTGAAACGGTTTGATATCTGGGTTGGTCTTCATCGTTAAGAGAGTAGACGGACTAAGAACGCTGGGACATTCGGGATCGCTTGACACTGATGTAAGCGGTCTATTGTTTATAATGGCCATCACCTCGGCCATGAAGGTTACAAGCACCTCGTGTGTCAGTGTTCTGCCCTTGTTTTCAACTAGAATGCCATCTAATATTCTTCTTGCTACGCCGATGAGTCTCTCCCAAGGGCCTCCCATGTGATGAGCATACGGTGGATTAAATATCCAAGTTGCATTAGAGTCTTGCAAAAATGCTTTCACTTGACAATTTTCAACGAAATCTGAATTGAGATTTAGTTCTGATGTCGCACCGACAAAATTAGTTCCACGGTCGGAACGAAACTGGACTATGGGTCCTCTCACGGCTATCACACGTCTTAAAGCATTTATAAAGGAAGAGGTTGAAAGTTCTTCTATCACTTCTATATGAACTGCCCTCGTGGCAAGGCAGGTGAATAGCAGGGCCCAACGTTTCTGATTCGCACAACCTCCTCTAGTCCTGCGGAAAGTAACACTCCACGGACCGAAAGTATCAACTCCTACGTAGGAGAACGGTGGTGATGGAGTCAGACGATCTACGGGAAGATCTGCCATTTGTTGAATTTCGAGCTTTCCACGAAGTTTCCGACATGTAAGACAGTTTCTAAGCAATGATGAAATGAGACGCTTAGCCCCGACGATCCAAAAACCACCGGCGCGCACAGCACCTTCCGTCAAATGCCTGCCTTGGTGATGTATTTTCTGATGGAAGTCAACAACTATAAGTGCGGAAACATGATTTCCTTTGGGAAGAATGATAGGGTGGTTGCACAAGTCGAAAGTATCAGTTGACGGTGCGTGCTTGAGTCTGCCACCGACTCGGATTATTCCATCGGAATCTAAAACTGGGTTCAAAGCAGATAACGAACTCGTATGTGGCACACTTTTTCCGTTCTTAAGTAGCTTGATTTCTGCGGAGTACACGTCTTCTTGTACGGAGCGGACTATCAGGGTTTCTGATTCTGTCGCTAAGTTCGTGTCTACCGTTCTACACATCTTCCTGCGAATTACGGATTTCAAGAAACTAATGCTTCTAACTATACGAGACCATTGCGAGAATCTATCGAATCTTTGTGACCCCAACGATTGCTGATTTACGCTAACATCTGTTTCGGTTTTGCAACACTCGACAAGAGGGCGAATCTCCTCGTCCCTTTCCGGATCGATAAGCACGTGTGAAGGTTCTGCTGGAGTGATGTCATTGACAAGAATATTCGGACCGTTGATCCATGCACTGTTAGGCAAGTCAATGGAATCTATCGAACGAGTCGCTATATCAGCGGGGTTCTGATCGGATGGCACGTAAAACCACTGTGTTGGTGAGCTCGAGGCTCGTATGCGACTAACTCTGTTGCCGACGTATACGTAAAAACGACGGGTCTCGTTCGTGAGGTACCCGAGCACCACGCGACTGTCTGTGTAATAATAAAAATCCTTCTGATCTATTTTAAGGTGTTCGCGCACAATGTCTGACAACTCAACTGCTAGTACAGAAGCACACAGTTCAAGGCGGGGTATAGTATGCCCGTGTAACGGCGCGACTTTAGCTTTTCCAATGAGAAAACTAACATAAGACGATGTGGAATCGAACAACTTGAGATACGCAACCGCGGCTATGGCGTCCTTTGACGCATCTCCGAAAACATGAACTTCGCGTTTCACGCTGCCCGAGAAAGAAGATCCATTGTAGGCTCTAGGTAGCTGCAAGGATTCAAGATGCTTAACGGAGTGTACCCACGAGTCCCACTCGGTTTTAACGCGCTCTGGTAACGGATCATCCCAGTCGATGTTGACGGAAGAAAGCATGTCTCGCATAAGGAGTTTACCTCGCACGATCACTGGTGCGGCTAGCCCAAGCGGGTCGTACAAACTGTTTATCGTAGACAGCACGCCTCGGCGCGTGTAGGGTTTAATATCAGACGACACGCGGAACGTGAAATTGTCTAATTCTGTGTCCCATAATAGACCTAGGCTGCGTTGCATTGGTAAATCGGAAGATCCGAGGTCGAGGTTTTTGAGGTTTTTAGCGAGAACTTCGGAGTCGAATGCCTGTAATACAGTTCTACTATTTGAGACCACCTTATGTAACTTTAGTTGACCGTTTTCCGCCAAGGTTTGTTTCGTTCGTCGCACAAGATCAATAAGCTCATGTTCAGTAGGGCAAGACGTGAGCCCGTCATCTACATAAAAGTCGTTACACACGAAATCTCGCACATCGGTTTCTGCTGATTCTACTGTTTTACGTAACCCATAGGTCGCGACTGCTGGGGATGGCGAGTTCCCAAAGACGTGTACGGACATTTGATAATCGACGAGCGCCTTTTCGAACCGGTTGTCTTCGTGCCACAGAAAGCGTAGATATCGTCTATGATCGTTCGTTACTCTGAGATTATGAAACATTTGTTCAATATCGACTGTGACGGCGTACGACTCCTTCCTAAAACGCAACAGAATTCCGAGTAAACTATTGTAAATGTCTGGTCCTTTCAACAGTACATCATCGAGTGATAAGCCTTGGTACTTGGCGGATGCATCGAACACTACACGTACGCTGTCGGGTTTTTTCGGGTGGTATACGGAAAACATCGGGAGATACCATTGTTCCTCAAGTGGATCAATTTGCGAAGCCTCTTCTGCATGGCGATTGTCTATTAGCTTTTGCATGAAATCATGCACATGTTGGCGTTTCACCGGATTGAGTTTAAGACTATGATCAAAAGACCTTGCGCGTTTCTCTGCGAGCTCTCTGTTGTTAGCAAGGGTAGGGCGAGTTGGCTTGAATGAGAGCGGTGCCATCCAGTGGCCATCATCTTGTCTCTGAAAGCCAGTCGACATTACTTCTAGAAACGTTGAATCTTCCACGGATAAGCCTGGTTTTTCATCAAGCTGAGTTTTCGCAAAGACTGGATGGACGGATAGCTGATTTTCGCATGGTGGCATTATTGTTGGTCGACCGTCATGGTGTATGAAAGTCTTGTTTACTATAACTTCTTCCGGTTCGTGAAGGTTGCGAAGACAAACATTGCCGATTATCACCCATCCTAAGGGTAAACGTTGTGCGTAGGGTAGTCTTTGATTCCCTATGCGGTGTTCAAGAACGTGGTGGGCTGAGATTAGATCTCTACCAATTAACAATTCGATGTCTGAATTACTGTCTATATGCGGTATATAAGATGCGATATCTTTCAAGTGGTTGAACTGCTTAGCGATGTGAGGAGAAGGAATCTCTTCTCGATTGTTTGGTATCTCATTGCATTCTATAATGCTTGGAAGATCTAACTGAAAGGTGTGATCTGCTGATGACACAGCGTACCCGGAGGCTCTTCTACCACTGGTGACAACCTTGCCGGCACATGAGGATAGCACGTACTCTGTTTCCAGACTATTCTCACCAAAGTGGTTGAAAAAGTTTGATGTTGCTAGTGTGCGGTTGCTTTGATCATCAATTAAACAATACATCGACCTAACATTTGTCGGACTGTCTTTGTGGTGCACGTTCACTAATATGATTTTTGCACAAGATTTACTAGTATTGGTTCAGGTGTCACAAATTTCTGTACAAGAAGTGTTCACCTGATCCTTAAGTCTCTCCCCCTCGTGAGACTTCTGGGGTTGTGATGCATCTAAGTGTAAAGCTGATGGATGATCGCTTGATGAACAAACACTACATTTTACTTTTGCGGAGCACTTATCGCGAAAGTGTTTCTTTGGACCACAGCATTTGAAGCACAGACCTTTCTGCTTAAGAAATTCTACACGCTCAGATATAGGCTTTAAACGAAAAGCGCGACAGGCGTTCAGTTTATGAGGTGTTCCGTGCAACGGACATGTGTCTTCTGACAAGTCTTCTCTGACTTTCGAATTGCTAGAGTTGTTTTGAGTTTGCAGCACTTCGGTTTTCATTGACGACACAAATCTATTTGTTGTACGTTTTGACTCTTTGGGTGTCTTGTCGCTGTTTGGTTTAGAGTCTAAATTTTCAAAAATGAACCCTGGATCGTTTCTTATCTTTGCTGTATTGTCCAAGAAGGTAACAAAGTATGAGAAGGGTGGATATGTGACCATATGATTTATCTTGTAAGCATTGGCACTGGTTGCCCACTTTTCCTGAATTCCGTAGGGTAGTTTAGACACAAAACGATTTACACCGATAGAGGAGTTAAAATATGCAAATGCCGTATAGAGTTTATCATCCTCCATCATAGCTTTGACTTCTGCGGCCATATCATGTAGATCGAAGAGTTCCTTTCTGTTATGATTTGTCAATTTCGGAAAGGAGTTCAGTCTTGTTTGGATCGATGACTCAATCGTTTCAGGTGTTCCATATCGACTATCTAAACGATCCCAAATTTTACGTACAGCAATAGCTGGAAAGTTAGCATTAGAGGATCGAATGTTCATTGCCTGCTGCTTAGAAGTTGGTCCTAGGTATTTGGTAAGAAGATCGAGCTGCTCAAGTGGTGTTGTATCGAGTTCCTTCATAACGTGCTGAAAACTTAACTTCCAAGACATGTAGTGACCGGGTTGATCATCGTATATAGTCAGTCGGGCTGACAAAAGATCCCTTTTTACGACATATTTTGCGATTTCCTTTGCTGCAGATAAATTGTCAGAGGGAGAAACCTCTGGCGTGGTCGAAATGGGTAGCCTATAATTGTCTAAGTGTGACGCTTCTAATGAGGACGATGCGGACATTGGATTATCTTTAATATGAGGTGTCTTAGGCACGAACGGTGCACTGAGCGGGTTTAGATCTCCATTATATTATTCAGTAATAATAACCTGTTTTTGTCCCGATGATGGCTGCAATATCGCCGACGGGACATGAAGCAGACAACAATCAATCAACCATTATCGGCACATCTGTCCTGCTGGTCTCTGACAAAATCGATAGTTCTTTGTGATGGTGATCTATGTGGTGAGGCTGACTTTCTGCCCTGAGGTTTTTCTGGCAACACACTGGTGTCGGAATTCTGAATGTTTTTATCTATATCATCCTGTGTAGATGGAGGTAAGCTAGTTGCTTCCTCAGCATTGTCAGTTTTACGATTGTATAATACAGATGGTGGTTTGTAACTCCCACCAAGATCATCGGAAAGATCGAAGTGAAGCGCTTCTTTTACAGCTTCTAGACCTGATTGGGCTTCCTCCAGCTCTCTTTTCAATGTCATAACGTTCCTATCTGCCTTAAGAGTTGCTTCTCGCTGCAGGAGTTCTGCTTCTTCCTTTGCAAATTTGAGTTTAGTTTTAGCAGTCTCAAGTTTTACCTTCTGTCTAATTAGTTCGGACTGGGCACCTTTAGAACTGTTGGTTCTGTATGTTCTTTGCGAGCGCTGAGATGTTTGGGAACCTGTTTCTCTGTGTGAGTTTTTATCAGAACTGGGAAACACACTATCGATTTGGGTGAGTGCTAGGCGGACCTTCCCTTCTAGCGTTCTAGACGAAAGTTTTTGACTTGGTATCTCTCTGGAGGCTTCTTCCGTTCGCTGTGACTCTAGGAACTTGACAAAGTCTGTAGACACAGCAAGATATTTCGATAAATATCTGTTAATTTCAGATCTGACAAGTTGGGCATCTCCCAGAGTAAGTACAGGATCCTCATCGAGGCTCATAAGTAAGGAATCAACATCTCGTTTAGCGCTTCTAAGTTTCCCGATGTGTCTGTCGAACGACTCCTGGTATCGGGTTCTTCCATCTTCTGAGAGTGTCCGTGACGACCTCAAGCTTCGATGTGACATCTTGGTGTGATATCAGATTTTTCCACTGTACAATAACTAGATGCAGATTGGGGAATCTTTATTGGTATACAGACCCCCGGAGAGGGTGGAAAACTGAAAGTACAAAAAATTACTATCATAAGTAACAATGTCAAAATAAACAATTCAAAATAAACACGAATGCCATAAAATACAGACAAAATACATAAATGATCATAGATAGACGGATGGACATCATTGGTCTCATTACACATTAATTTAGCATCAAAGTATGCAAATAATGTCAATAAACATCAAAAAACAACTTCTGAGAAAAAATACAATGTCGGGGAAAATAACATGTAGCACCGAACCTGTACTGTATTTTACAAAAAAATCGGCGAGGGAAGATTTTAACAGAAAATTTACAGAAATGCAAATAAGGGCCTATAAGCAATTTAAAGGGAAAATGACTTTAAAATAATGATAAATTACCAGGTATATAACCTTAACAAAAAGGGGTAAAAAGGGGAATTCCCTAGCAAAGTAAATATGCGGAGAAAATGCAAAACGCAACGTTTATAATGTGCTGAAATGAACATATGCATAACTACAAAGATATTCTATAAAATCCTAACTAAAATAACATAAAAAAAACTTACATCTTTGGTACATCATAGACTTAAAAAGAAGTTTGAAATCAAATCTAGTGTCAACTCGTGTACATCAGAAGGGGAGTAAAAATAGATGGAAGTGAAATGAACAAAGTGACGAGAATTTGAGGATTCGCCCCTACATGAACAGCACATACAGTAAGGTATAGATATTTATGATTAAACTTAGTAAACGACTAAAAAGTTAGATTTATTCAAAGTACATTCCTTGGAATATATTTCCGTAATACAATAAGAAAATGTGAAAGAATGTCGTCTATATATCTGTATGTATCATTAAAAGTTTCAATGAGATGTTGTGTGATGGGGTCTTTTTGAAGTTTCGCCATAAATTGGGAGTTCTTTTGACCTTTTGTAATGAGTTTCCAGTCTTGATTAAAGTATCAGGTTCTCAATTTGTATATTAATTGATAATATGTTGGGGAGTGATAATGGCTAATTTTTATCAACTTCTTTAATTAATGTTTGTTTTTACTTTGTACAAAAATTTGACCTTCAAAATGTCACTTTGCCATAATGAAACAATTTGTTACTAAAACTTTGGTCCATATCAAAGTGAGATCAATGTCTTAAAACTAATAATAAACCTATTTGTAACTAAACCGCCATTGGAATTAATAATATTTTTTAGAAAAATGTATTCAAGGCAAAACTATCTTTTCCAACATTGTCCAAATTTTAAGTTACGTTATCATATTACTTAGTTTACTTTATTCAGGAATGAATAAGTCAACAAAATCACAGAGAATTACCGGCTGCGGTTAACACTGGCAAATTGAGCACGGTTTAAGAAAATTACTGTGCATGATGGTTGCCAAAGAAAGGGACAATATGAAAAAAGGCTGACAACAGTCTAATCCTACCTAATCTTCTGTCTACTTTTTGCTCTTATTGCTTTCTTTGTTAAAAATCAAACACCGTTAAATCATTTGGACCATCTTCAGTTTGGCAGATGTTAGTTAAGCCGGTAATAGTCCGTGTAAAATGTTGACCAAGAGTCAGTATAGTGTAGTTGTTAACGCGTCGGACTACGTCCGTGGTTCTTTTTTCGTCAGAGATAGAAATTTATTCGAGCTGTTTTTCGACAACTTGAAATTATGTTAAAATAAACGATGTTGTGTCGACGTTATGCCAACGATTGGCAAGCTACGTCGATACGCCTTTGGCCGACAATATCGACGATTGATAGCCAACGTTACATCAACCTCATATTAGGTCTTGTTCATATCGTCTTAGATTGTCAAAAAAACAAAGGAAAGTACCTTTATTATTTGTTTATTTCGATTGAAACTTGTTGATTACAATAAGCCTGAATTAACTGGTTGTTTATAACTTGAATAGCGCAACGATTATATAATGGCATAACGATATCGAAAGCCAGGTAGTCAAATCGTGGCTTTCGTAAACCTATAATGAGTTGCAAATAATTTACTTGGGCTCCCGTGGGATTCTCCAACACCCCCCCCCCCCCCAACCCACCCACCCACGTTCAGAAATTTGTCAAATAACCCTGATTTAAGCAATTGTTTTAATGAAATTTCAAGGAAAGGTTTAACCAAATAGAGTTCATAATAACAATTCAGGTCGCGGGAGCCATAACATCTCCAAATTGGACTCCCTCCATTTGACTATGGGGTGTTGTACCTATTGATTTGCTTTTAGCGAGATTGTGTCAACATATATCCCATATTCCTATTTCCAAAATTAACATTTGAACAATTTAAAACCAGAACGTGAGGGGAATGTCTTCAGACGAGTATTTACCCTACTTGTAATCAATCCACTATATATTAATTATCAAATTAAAAAAAGTAACTCTTTAAAACAACAAAAAATATATTTTAAAATTGTCTTAAATTACATCTTTATATTACCAATTTAAGTTTTTAATTCATACTATTAGAAATATTTATTAGAATTTCTTTAAATAAATGCACAAAAACTAAACTAGTAAATAGGTCTCAAGACATGTCGAAACTGTTTTGAAAATGTAAAGAATATACTTTAAATTTCAAAACAAAAAGTTTTTTAATGAAACAAATAAAGTCAAAAAGTAATTCAGAAATTCATTTTTAAAGGAAAATGTTTTCGAAATTTTTTTTTTTTAAAAATGCGATAGTTTGTTAGGAAATAGACTTGTACCCATTATTTGTCATATCAGGTAGTAGGAAAAGATTATTTAGTCAAACGACCATAAGAAAAAAAGTTTAATCATAAGATAACTGATTGACTATAAATTCAATTGCATTTTGTGATACAAAAAAAGGCATATTTTACTACTAATTCCATGAAGCTAAAACCAATTTTATCCTAGATAAAATCATTTCATACGCATATACAACTTTATAAAACTTCCATCATCAGAGTATTCAAAGATTCCTTAAATACTTCTATAAGGATCATGTAAAAATAATTGGCAATTTGGGAAAAGTGGTGTTCGATTAAGTTTTTTTTTAATTTCATTTTTCTCCCTTACCAACCTGTTTTAAATTCACAAAATCCGGACTCATGACCATACGCGTATGGTCCAAATACTCATATGGTCCGGAACATACACATATTTCAGATTTTTTTTATCCGACACAGCTATCTCCGTGACCGACATATCACACGATTCTTAAAAATTCTTCATTCGTTATCAGCAAATGGTGGTAAAATTCAAAATTATGTTAGACAAAAAGGTTAGTGATCATTTTGATTAGTGTTCGGCTGGTTGCTGTACTGAGATGATCACCTTATTATCCATATTATGTCTTCACAACCGTGTTGTGTTTTGTGTTACTACCGGACCCTAAGATCGCAATGGAAGAGTGAGGTTTGGCGCGCTATAAAACCTGTTTTAACACATCATTTCTTTTTAAATGCCTGTATCAAGTCAGCCCATTACAATCTAATTTTTTTCTGTTGTGCTTTCTTTGTTTTGTCTTTTCTCATGGACATTTGAGATTGATCCTCCAAGTTCGATCCAGACATAGAGGTTAAGGAAACCACCGAATCCAATTGCTCCACACCATTCTTGGATTTGTATCTCCATTTATATGACCGGGTAGGTCACACAGTACAACAAATTAACGATAAAAGAGATTACTTTAATTTTCAAAATATCATTTTCCCTTACCTTAAAGGCAATTTCAAAGCAAAATATCTATTTCACCTGCTTACAGTGGTCACAACTTGTTAGTGTTTTGCTGATTGTTGTGCTGAGATGATTATCTTATTATCCCAATTATGTCTTCACAACCGTGTTGTGTTTTGTGTACTTCCGGACCCTAAGATCGCAATAACGGAAGAGAGAGGTTTAGCGCGTTTTTGAAATGCCTGTACCAAGTCAGACCCATTAAGATCTATATTTTTTCCGGTGTGTCTTCCCTGTTTTGTCTTTTCTCTTTGGCATTGAAATTGATCCTCCCAGTTTTTTTATTTTGTTATTCCCTTTATTTCTTAAGAATTGAAACTTTCTGAACATAATTTCCATAGAAAATGTGGAAAATCTGTTTAAAAAGTGAGATTTAGTGAAATAAATCATATGTTCACGAGTTAGTAATACAAACATGTTAATTCTTAAATCTACCCGGACACCAAAATGCTCTGGATGACATCAATTTACGGCATGGAAATCATAACTAGACTTTGTTGATTTCTTTATATCTGACAATTCAGATATGATCTTAGAAATATAGAAAAAAGAAAGTAGATGTTCAATGGGAAAAACGATTTTTCCTGCAGTAAAATTAATAAAGAAAATGGGTATCGTAAATATTCAAAATTACGGGTTCGCGTCTCCTTAACTGATGAAATTGTTGGATTTTCGTATCAAGGAACCATAAGAGTAATACTATTGTTCTGGGGTACCAAAGCACAACTTATAAATGCGCAAAATAGTTCAGATGAAAGAGTAAGAATAAAGTAATTTCTTATTGCCATCATGGTAAATTATGTTGACTTATGGCACGATATGTAAAATTAAGACATGCTTGGTTTATCTATTTTAGCTAAATCAGTTATTTGAAAGTTAGGTGATAGAAAAAAAAACCATACGCTTCCCGTCGTCTAAGCTTCTCAACACTCAATTGTTGATACAGTCAACGGGTTACTGTATATCATTTAAGCTCATAGACACATTTAAACAATTCATGGAATATAAAGTATAACAGGTCGAGTCGTCTAGATTTGATTTGACCTATCAATCAATCAAAATGTTTAGAAATTGACCTTTCAAAGGGGAAAAATAGTAAAACTTTTTCAACGTTTTTATAGGATAGTTCTCAACATAAACATATTTTCAATACCAAAAAGTTATGGTTTTTAAACGTTATTTTATTTTGCATGGGTAAATTCTCCTTATAAAGTAATGTTATGTTCTACATTTTGACTTCTATTTAGTTTGGTGTATTGGTCAACGGACAATAACAAAGGTAAAAATAACACTAAAATCTCCCTACTGATTAATGCTCCTCGGGGAAAAATTGGTTTCCTTTATACCTTAACTTTTTATCTGATATTGATGCAAATAGACCAACTAAGTATTTCACCGCTCATTTTTAAAATTAGTTCAGCGAGTCAGTTTTTGTTGAATTATTTTTCAAAAAGCACGTGTTGGTGATCGTAGTTATTTGTATTCTCGCAAAAACCATTGGTCAAAAGTTTGATGTAAACAATATCCTTATAAGGTAGAATCTTCGACCTGTATAATAAATGTATGGATTTTCAAACAACAATAATAGTGTATTGTCATCGACATGCATTTACACACTGTGCATTCACCTTGTATTGATTAAATATCTATATTTAGTCTTGAAGATGGTGTGAGTGACGGCTATCAAAATTTGTAAACTTTTATATTATCTACCATGTTATGCATGTATGACATGTATGATATGTGGTTTGGCATAGGCTTGTATATCAATCTAAAATCAAGAGGAATCACTGACTCCGAAGTAAACTAGGACTTCAAAATCAAAAAGAAACGTAAAACATATCAATTCACAATCCGTATTTCTTCATGTTTATACGTATTTGAAAAGAAACAAATACTTTGCATTGAACTTTATTTTCAAAGATATTACTAAAAGAAAGAATACAGAAACTTGAAATTTGAATTAACCTTACACAATAGAAAATCTCATGAAAAACTTCTTGTAAATAAATATAAACAATGGTGTGGGTGTGCCACAAAATAGGGTAGTTTTTTTTTCGGGCTGAAATGTAAATTGTCACCAACATTAACCTAAATCCCCTTTCTGGGGATTTTAAGAGTTAATTGTATTCAGTAAACGGAACACAATATACATGAAATAGTGAAATATCAATGTCAGTTCAAGCAATATCATGAATATGCAATAATGTATCATGTTTGAAAAAATCACTGTGGAAAAAATGCGTTCACATGGTCTTTAGGCAGAGCCTTATAGAGTCATATAGCTATCTGATTTTCGCGTTTTTTTTCGTCTAGACAGGGTAAATTGGTCAGTCAATATTGCTACCAGAGGATCTATTACAGAACATAAATCGTGTATTGTATTTCAAATGTTATACGGATTGTCTAAAATAACAGGTACATATTTATACCCCAACATAAATGCGATATAAATATGATTCATCTCGTGCGCGCACTTGTTGAATCCTGGCGTTATTCGAGACTCGTGACATTAAAATTGATATTCACCACCCCTCATTAGTTATACTATAAATATTCATTAACAGATTTAATCGTTGACGTTTACTTAAGCATTGTTGACCTTTGACCTTTGATCAAGTGGGCGGAGCTAAATTACAGATTTCTTAAAGCGGAGGAAACAAAACAAAACAGTTAACTGATGTGCTATGTTTCAAGTTTATGAAACACGGATCGTTCTTAATTTTTAGTGCTTCGATTTAGCTCTGCCTTTTAACGTTTTAGCGCTTTGATTATACTTTTTGAGAAACTTGCTTTATATCGCCACGACAGCAAGCACATCGCTCTCTTCATCCTGTTGCTTTTAATAACAATTAACAAACAAACAAAAATGAACAAACAGCAAAATATTCATTGGACTTATTTTTTTATTTTTATTATTTATTATTCATTGAATAAATATACATGTATCGGGAAGGAAATTTAGCCGAGTATCCTTTGATATGGGTTTACCCGTATCCTCTCTTGTTATATCTATTGCCAGATAAAATAATTTTATTTCTAATTAGCTACTAACGACAAACGTTTCCACTTAAAATCAAAATTACCGATTGTAATGAAAACATCTATACAGGTAGAATTCAAACAACTACCATATTTACATCTATTTATTATATAGATATAGGTGAAATATCGTGATTTCCGAGTTAAATAAATTTCTAGATTTTCACGGAGTTAATTACAGGATTTATCACACTCGCGTGCGAATTTATCTAACCCTCGTGAAGTTTCCCGCGAAAAATACGTAACATAGATTCGTGCGCACTACACAATTCATTTATCAATAATTTCTTTCGTTTTCATTATTTTGATGATATATTAGTCACTTTTTAAAATTATCTATATAATAAATAGTATAACTAATTCGGAGTGACGAATATCAATTTTATGTCACTCGTGTCGAATAACGCTAGGGGATTCATCTCGTGCGCGGAACAAGTTCCGCGCACTTGTTGAATCCTGGCGTTATTCGAGACTCGTGACATTAAAATTGATATTCACCACCCCTCATTAGTTATACTATAAATATTCATTAACAGATTTATTCAGAATTAATAATAATATCCAGAACATAGAACATATTTCCAGCAATAGCCAATAAAATATAGACAACTGCACAAACAGTATCCACAAATGAAGCGACGTCTGGCCATGCTACTTTTCTTCCAGGTTGGAACATTTTTCTCTCCCCTGTCCCATTTTTCTTCTCCGGAAAACCGTCCTCTGTAGATCCAACCTTATTACCGAGTGGCATAACGATATCTTTGACCCAGTCTGGTATGGGCTCGTTGTCCGGTTTATTGAAAATTGTCCAAATGATAACGATGGTAATCATGATCATTCCACTCAGTCCAAGGTCAATGGTCAACAAAATACAGAAGTCGGATAACCTTGGAATGGAAGCTGGGGGTATGAGCCATTGGGCGACGGTTAGATATACCACTAGAGCAAGGAAGATTGTGATTGCATAACCAATACGTTCGCCGGACTCGTGTGGTAGAAAGAAAACGGCTAAATTTAGAAATGATAAGAATACAATCGGTATAACTAAAGTTACCATCAGAAAAAATGACCGACGTTTAAATTTGAACTTTAACTTCATCGTGGCATAACTGCCAGTGTTGGATGCTGTTGTCGTTGTTTCGGTGAGATCCCACTCGCCGTTCGTGGCGTACGATGTTGTGTTTACAGTTGCCGAGGTTGCAGTAAAGGTAACTTCTGCAACTTCATACCCCCAGGATATAATATCTAGTGTACATTCCTGGGTATCGAACGGGAAGTAAGTGGCGTCAAAGTCGCATGTAAATTCAAGATTTTCGCCCGATATCAACGAAACGGTACCGTCATCTTTTGCCGTCGCCAAAACATCAGATAATCCAAATAACTTCAAATCTTTAACAGAATTCAAGTTAATCAGTGGTGGTGTCCAAATGTCGGCTGCTGGCAAAACCAAGGTGTCGAGGCCCTGATATGTATTAGGATTCCAGCCACTGAATGAATGGTCAACCCAACTCAGGCTAAAATATCCGGTAATCGAAACTGTCCTGTCAACTTCATTTATTTCCTTTAGATTCGTGATAAAAAATTCTATTGATATGTCAGTTGCAACCGCGCTATCTGAATGTGGTCTTATGCTATTAGTTACATCGGAAAGTATTTTTGCATACAGGTCGGTAGCTTTTTTATAATTTGCCGCATCAGAATATCCAAAGATAACACATAGAAATGAAATTAAAGAAACAATATTGGACTGCATTTTCGAAATAAGATTTTAGTCAAATGTCAACTGTCTCTGCAACCACTTAATTTGACCGAAATCAGCTTATTCTAAATAGATGAGAATTCGAATCCAGATATGGTTTTGTTAAATATTGTCTTTGAGAGCCAGTTGCTAAATTTATAATTCATACCCCTCGCAAATCTTATAAACCATTTTTTGTGTAATACGATAATAGATCGTGTGAGATAAGTAAAGTGATACTTTTTGTCTTAAGTGTTCCTTTTTAACATATTTATTTAATTAAGTAGTAGATTGATTTCAAAGTAAGGTCGTAAATTATCTGTTGACATTGTGTGGCCTCATTTGAGGTTCCAGCAGGGCAAAAAAGAGACATGCGATCTGAAAGCCTTTAAGGGATGTTTTCCGACCTCCATTTTCTTAAAAATGACTTACCTTGAAAATTCTTTGAAAACGACATATGCGGCCTCATTAAAATATGCCCCAAAAATAAAAGCGACTTGACGGTGGTACCCTTCGGGGACCCCTTACTTAAAACCACAGTTCCAATACAAATTGGCTTTCATAAGGTTGACAATGGTGTGGCCATTTATTGCCAAAAAAAACAACGTTAATGAGGTCAAAGTGACATGAATGTGCTTGGTACAGAATGAAATCAAATAAAGTCCGTTATTATGTTCCAAGTTTTTAGTTTCTAATTAAGAGTGATCATGTTTCTGTGTTTCATAATTTATCTGTTTTCTTGCTCTTGTCAAAAAACAAAATCAAAGATCTTAAAAATATGTAATTTAGTAGTAGTTAGTGTCTGAGTTGGCGTTTTTCGACCTTGCAAGATTATCCTTATAGATAATATCAGAACCGGATGAACATAAAAACCAAAACATTTGGAAAACCACTTAAAAGTGTAGAGAAAGTGTAGAGAAATGTCGATAGGGGGGATTCATATAGTGCACTGAAGACGCTCTGTACGCTTAAAACACTGACCATATTGCCTAATTCTACAAGCCGGGTTATACACACTGCTTTGGAGTTGTAGCTGGTGGAGGCGATGTTAGGATCGCTCCACATTATGGACAGAGATTATCTATTTCGAATTAGGAATAAAAAAGTCTTAGTTGTTGTCTTTCCAAGTTGGCTCATTTAACAGGAAATAAATGAGTGACACAGCTGAAAATGTATCCCACCATATGGAATCCCTATTTGAAGCCACGTACAAAATATCAAAAGTCTATGATTATTAAGAAAAAAAAGAATCCCACCATATGGGACACCTACCTGAAGCTAAATACCAAATATCAAATACCTACGATTAAAAGATGCTGAGAAATCTGTTACAAAAATCAAACCTGAAAATTTAGTGAAAAAAGTCGAAGTCGGCTATTTAAACAGGAAGTAGATAATCGACAGACCTGAAAACGAATCCCACCATACGGGACCCCTACCTGAAGCTTAATACTAAATATAAAATACCTACGATTAACAGTTGCTAAGATATCTGTTACGAAATTTTTTATCACGGACAGACGGACGGACGGACAAACAGACCAGTAAAAAACGTTATACCCTTCGCAACTTCGTTGCGTGGGGTATAATGAAATTCTTATGTTGCCAAACATGCCACAAATATGTCTTTTTACAAAGTGGCAGTCAGAGTGGTTCTCTTGGTTTGAGTCGATAATATGGCATTTTTCAAGAGTTTCCAGTCTTGATTAAAATATCAGCCCTCCATTTTTAGCCGGGGTAATCGCTAGCGATTAGCCACGGCTATAGCTACGATAGCCTTTCGATAAGCTGTCAGATGGTTTTTCCGGCGGTTTACCTATCAATTAAAATATCAATACACGCTTGCAATATAGCTCTTTCCATATCTATTTTTTTCCGTCGCTTTACTCTCAATCATGTTATAAGACTTATTTATTTAGTTTTCAAATTTTGTACACGTATGTAAGACGCCTATCTGATTGATAAATAATGAATACAAAAGCTGATCGATATTTTGTTTATAGGAGTGGTTATCAATCGCATTAGTGATGTCATATTCACTAATTTGCATCTCATTTAGTGTTAAACTGGATTGTAATACACATTGCAATAAACAATCATCGATGGACAGGATAATTTACCCAAAGTTCAAATCCTTATAACTTTTTAATTTGATCAGATAAAATTGTTCTGTAAACTGTTCTTTGAATAAGAATTTATTCGTATTTACCGTAATTTGTTTTGAAAAAAGGCCTAAAAATAAATTTTCTGTAAAATTGTTTCTGGACCAAGTAGTTTTCTATTGAAAATTTTTAATCAACCAGGATAAAAAAGGGGAATTCCGTCTTAATCGACTTTTTTAATCGAGTTCCGATTTGCAAAATCTTTTTCATAGGAATATTTTTGAAAATCCCTGTCTGCTTTTACAATCAGATTTGCAATATTTCTTTCCGTTTTTGAGAAATTAATGGTTGAATAAGGGACCCCCCCCAAAAAAAAAACCGCCATGTTTAAGAGTTTGTTGAGGCAAATAGTTTTACATAAGGAATTAATTTGTAGTAATATGATGATTTTATCAACAGTGTTGTATTTGGAGTGTGTGGCCAAAGGGGGCTAGAATGGGTGTATTGACAAAACGGCTGTAGAATTGTTATTATTTATTCAATTTTGAAAATTCTTTTTTTATTGAATTCCTCATTATTATCTGTCAACTCTATATGTCAATGGTTTTCATATATATTGCACCGTCACATCGCTACAGGGGACCAAAGACAGACCACGCTTATAAAATCATCTTTTCAAAATTTTGGTTCGATTTTCAAAATCTTTTTTTTTTCATTGAAATCCTTGTGAAAATTCTTTTTACAAAAAAGTAGTTTTATTTTTATTTTTAACTTTTGCTACACATGAACAATTTAAAATTTGTAGATTACCCCGGCTACCAGTACTTTCGGTACTTTGATTTTATTAGTTTGGCGCGTTAATAGTCTGAGGCAAGAGGATGGCTTATTTTATTCAACCACTTTAATTAATGTTCATTTGTACTTTGTGGAAATTTTGACCTTCAAAATAGCAATGTAAACAATTTATAACTAAAACTTTGGTCCATATTCAAGTGAGATCATTGTCTTAAAACTAATAATAAACCTTTTTGTAATTAATAACCATTGAAATTAATAATATATATTTTTTTCAATATAAGACAAAATATCTTTTCCAACAGTGTCCGATTTTTAGTTACGTGATCATGTTACTCATAGCATAATTTGATTAGGAATAAATAAGTAAGTAAAATCACAGAGTATTACTGGCTGCGCTTAACGGTTAAAAAAAATGCCTGCGCATGACTTTTAACAAGGAAAAGGAGAAAAAGGTTGACAGTAGTCTAATCCTAGTCTGCTATCTACCTTTTGCTCTTAGGTCGTTTCCAGCTGACCTACTCGAGTTAACCCTAGTAGAGTAATTTTCTATTAATAGCTCTGTAGGATCATGCGCTCTAGATTTTTTAACTGAACAAGTTATTCTAGTGTCGGGTTTATATATACTTGTGTACTTTTTCTCAATAAAACGGGGTACTCATGTATAGAGTTATTCAAAGCAACTATATTATAACAATTAAACGTCAAGACTCTTTAATAATAAAATTAAAAACGTGTTTTTTTCTAAAAGTAACTTTATATAAATTAGATATTATAGATATGTATTATTTCTAAAATAAAGTCCCATTGTCACAGGTAAATTCTACTCATGACGTCACGTACTCTACCAACCCTGCTTTGGCCAGAGTTAAACTCGAGTAGGGGTTAAAGGTCATCAGGGTTTACCCGAGTACGAACTCTAGTCGTTTATTTGTTATTCGGATTAACTCTTGTTAACTCGAGTAGGTCAACTGAAAACGGCCTATTGTCCTTTTCTTCAATTGTCAAAAATCATACACCGTTAAATTATTTTGACCATCTTCAGTTTGCCAGCTGTTAACATTAGCTGGTAATAGCCCGTGAAAAAATGTTGACTTGCAGAGTCGGTAATGTAGTTGTTAACGCATCGGACTAGTCCGTAGTTCCATTTTCGTCAGAGATGTAAATTGCATGGAACAATTTTTCGATAACTTGAAACATGTAACATGTGTAAAATAAAGGTAATAACAAAACTACCGAACTTGAATGATCAATCTCATAGTCCAGAGAAAATGACAAAAACGAATCAGTCATACCGGAGAACTGGTGAATCGCAATGGTCCTGACTTGGTACAGGCATTTCAAACGAAATGGTGGGTTAAACCAGGTTTTATGGCGTCAAACCTCCCTCTTCCATTGCGATTTTAGGATCCGGTAATGACCATAGAACACAACCTAGTTGTGAGACACAAAAGGGATATTGAGGTGATCATCTCAGTACAGCAGACCAGTCAAACACTAATTAAAACAATTAACTATCATTTCTTTTAACTCAATTTTGAACTTTTCTACTAGTGGCTGATAACGAAGAAAGAATTTTTTTAGTGATCGTATGAGACGTATTTTCTTATAGCCCTGCTTCAAAAGTCGGTCATGATATTCATTTGAGCACATTTTCAACTTGCAACAGAGTCAATTTGTCTTACCAGTGTTGGATTAAACGAAAAGGCGAGACGCTGGTATGCTCAAATTTGGCAACTATGAATGAATATTTTTATAAATAAACAAAATTGTTACTCTTTTTAAATATCAATACCGATTCAAAAGGTTTTCTTCAGTTCAAAAATGAACGAGGTTGTATCGACGTTATGCCAACCCACCTCCTTCACTCGGCTAACTGAGAACTCGGTCTGTTGGTTTTATTTAACATGGAGGCTATATGGGAAATGGGTCTGTTGGAGAGTCGGCTATAGGTCTGTTGAGAGTAAAATCCAACGGATGGTCACGAAATTTTGTGAAAAAGATATTTTTTGGAAAAATGTCAATTAATTGTCAAAAAACAAAATCTTTCAACCAAAATGATATTCATTTGAGCACATTTTCAACTTGCAACAGAGTCAATTTGTCTTACCAGTGTTGGATTAAACGATAAGGCGAGACGGCGGTATGCTCAAATTTGGCAACTATGAATGACTATTTTTATAAATAAACAAAATTGTTACTCTTTTGAAATATCAATACCGATTCAAAAGGTTTTCTTCAGTTTAAAAATAAAACATTCAAATAACAAAAAGCGATCTCATGTTATAATGTTATAAAAAATGAGTTTTTTCTTAAAAAAGTGCTGGCTAAAGTCTGTTGGTGAGTCGGCATATAAAATTTAAGTCTGTTGAGAGCTAATTAACCGAGACAGAATGAATAAGTACTAAGTAATAAGTAATAAGTACTTTTTAATTTATTAGAACAAATCTGATTCAAGGGTTCGATCATAGATTATGATATGGGAATAAACAGACCGAAAAAAAACCACCCCCACCCACCCGGGTAGTAACAGACTGTTAAAATCCATTTTTTTAAATACACGTATCGTGCATGCTTTAAAATGGTTGCCATGTAATACATTATATTTTGGATGTTAGAATCGTTTTTGACAATGTTTGCATTACAAAGTCAGTTGGCATAGTTTATAATTAGTTATCATGTTTTTTATATATCTCTCCTTCTAAGACTTATGTCTAGTGTTTGAATTTTTCAGTATTTTAGGGATAAGCGTCTCCTGTGAAACGTCTTCATCTTTGATTTTTTTCTTTCTTTATTTATTTCATACTTTGTGTTGGAATGGTTCATTCTTTTTCTGTTTATACTGAAAAATTAATGGTAAGCTTGAACAAATACACTGATGTGCTTGTTATAACGCGATTTATATTAAATTTACGTCTTTTCTGTGACTAAACAATCATCCCTACGAATATATACGCTTTATATCACTGTGTAAGAGTATTTCCATTTGCAAAAATGGGTCAAAGACAGCTATGGCCGGATTTCGTTAAGCAGGAAGTAGACAAGCGACATACCTAGAATCGATTCCCACGTTATGGGACCCCATCTTGATGCTGTATTTCAAATATCAAATGGCTCTGATTAGTAGATGCTGATAAAAATGTTACCGAAAGGACAAGGTACGGTAAAATGATATTTTTCAACGATATTGTTACTTTTGCACTACTTAAGTAGTACTCCACCTAAGAATCATGCAAAATTGAAGAAAAATGATTCATCGATAAAAAGGCTACAGTGGGTTTTTTTTTAACGCAAGATAATTCAAAGTATAAAAAATAAGAAATAAATAACAATTTGCTCATAACTGCATGGTCCTGGGAAAAATATTGCCATTTTGTTACAATGGTTTCTATTGAAACTATTGACAATTTTAAGACTTATCTCCCTTACTTACATTTTTCAAATGCATTCTATATATTTTTTTTCTCTCAGGACCAGGGCTAGTTTGGAAAAAGAGCACAAAAGATCAAAGCAGGGTGCTAGTAGGAGTAACATATCAAAAACAAATTGGTGTAGGCTTTCCACCCATGAATTGCTCTTTGCATGATTCTTATAAAAAGTGGTACTTAGGCCTCTATAAATAAAAAAAATACAGTAAACTATGAAAATTTTTTACCATTGTTAAACAGTTCAATCATTTTACCTTGATGACATTTTAATCATTTAGTTAGGATTTATTTTTCTTAAATAAGGGGGCCAAATTTAGCTCTCACTGTAAATAAAGTATGTTGCACTGTGGCTTGTGTATAAATAAAATAGATAAATAAATGGATGGTGAAGCCACATTTAAAAGGTAAAAACTAAATAAGAAATATAAAGAAATAAAACCTTTAAAACAAATAAAACAAGAATGTCCAAATTTTCGGACATAAAGTCCTTCTTCAGGGGCTAAAAAGGAAAAAAGATGTTCACACATCGACTGACGAGGACAGAATGACATAAAATTGACTCGAAAAACATCACGTGGTATTTTAATCCTGAACTTGATGACTAATTTATAAATATTAAGAAAAGGTCTGTCTTTTTACATTCATACCAAAGAGTTGAAAAGTGCCTAAAAAGTTGATTATTCTTTGCTCAAGAAACTGTCTTTGTTTTTCGCCGGTGCATGTTTCAAGGAGAACGGTCACCTGCATATCCTGGACGCCATGGTTTGGCAATGAAAAGTGCTGGCCGACTGGGCAATCATCGCATTTGGGAACACTTCTCCTGTATTCAGCAAATCTGTCACTCAGTCTCCTACGTAAATTTTAAGGCACTTGGCACAGCGGATGGCGTAAATGACATTTTCGGAGATGCAGGTGTAACCGTTCTTCAACTTGAAGGTGTTGGAGGGGCCAACTATCTCTTCAGTCTCCCAGGTAAAAGGACATGTGACACAGATAGATCGACCACAACCCCTGGTGCCTGAAAAGTCATAGCGAGGACGTCTCTTGGATTTGTCAAATGAACTGGAGACAAGATGTTGCCTCAAACTCTTACCTTTGCGAAAAGCAGTCAGGGGTGGCGAGTCGAACACTGTCGACATGTGTTCGTCCTTCAAGACGATGGACTTGAAATTGCGCAACAGAATGTTCCGTACAACGATGTTATGAGGGTGGTATGTAAGTACCAAAGGTATACGGTCATTCTTGCGTCTTGACCTGGGCTCCAAAGCCTTGGATCGTGTCACCCGGGAAACTGAGTCGATAGCTTTATCCAAGATGTTGTTAGGATATCCCCTTTTGACAAAGAATGATTTCATAGTGCTGCTTTGAACTTTAAAGTCATCCTCATTGCTGCAAATACGTTTAAGTCTCAGAAATTGAGACCTAGGAATGGCATTTTTGCAGCTCTGGGGATGACAAGATTGATAGTTCAGGTAGCAGTGTGCATCAGTGGGTTTATAGAACACAGACGTTTCTATTTTGCCGTTAAGGATGCTACATTCCAAGTCAAGGAAGGAGAGTTTCTTTTGCGAGATTGTAAAGGTGTACTGAATGGCAGGGTGATAGGAAGAGACAAAGCTGATGAACGAGTTCAAATCTTCTTCACTATCAGAGGATACACCGAAAACATCATCTATGTATCGTTTGTATAGGTCAGGAACAGGACCAACGTATTCAGAAAACATTTTCTCTTCCAAATACCCAACAAACAGACAGGCGAAACTAGGACCCATCTTAGTGCCCATGGCAACACTGCCAGACTGAGAATAAAACTCTCCATTAAACTGAAAAGTGTTGAGATTGAGAACAAGTTCTGCTAATCTCAAGATGACATTCGTTTTCACATAGGGATTGGGTCTTCTGTCCAAAATTTTTTTTAAAGCGATCATGGCATTGTTGTTCGGAATACTAGTGTAGAGAGAGTAACATCCATGGAGAACAATCTAAAGTCATTTGGATTTTCAGGTTCAAAGAACTCTAGGATATTAAGAGCATGAGTAGTGTCCTTAACATAGGTGGGCAAGTTCTCCACTATTGGCATGAAAATATTATGGAGAAAACTGGAAATGTTTTCAGTCGGACAACTTCATGCAGAGACTTTGGGTCTACCAGGGTTTCCCAATTTATGGATTTTAGGAAGCATGTAGAATCTCGATGTCCTGGGTTGGGAGACAATCAAGTTTCTAGCATTATCTGGAAGATCGTTGTTCTCCACGGATGTTTTGATAAATTCTTTGATTTGTTGCTGATTTTTCTTAGTATTATTGTTTTTTTAACTTACAATAGAATGTTGGGTTTGCAAGTTGAAAATCACCCTCGGAGACATAAGACTTGGCATCCCAAGCGACCACTGCACCCCCTTTGTCAGCAGGTTTTATGACTATGTCTGTGCGGGTCTTTAAATTTCGGAGAGCAGTTTGTTCGTTACTAGTCAGATTATGTCTTTTGAGGGGTTTGGTTTTAAAATTATCAAGATTTGATATATTTCTCCAAAACAGGAAACAAGGATGTTTTGGGAGTGAAATTTAATTTTTTGTTGCCATAATCGCGAAACAAAGAGGCGGCTTCATTCTCCTCCTCGTCAAATTGGTTATTTTCCTTCTCGTGGAAAAAAGCTTTTAAGAGGAGGCGTCTGAAGAAGTTTTGGATGTCTGTATGGTTTTGAAAAGAGTCTGCTAAGGAAGTTGTTGGAACAAAATTTAGACCTTTGGACAGAAGACTCAACTCTGCTTGAGAAAGCTTGACTGAATCTGGTACACAATGGACAGTGACTTCAAAATTTTCGGTCTCGGTATCGTTGGTGTCGACAGGAGTGTCCAAGTTGTGATCACATTGTGGAGCCAGAGATTGCAGTTCTCTCTCACTGTACCTTGTCCTTTTCTACTTTTGACCATTAATGTCAACAATTGACTTAGTCGGTAAACAGGAAGTAGATGAGGGACAGACCTGAAATCGAATCCCACGCTATGACACCCCACCATGATGCTGTATTACAAATATCAAGTGGCTGTGCTAAGTAGTTGCTGAGAAAACTGTTACTAAAAATTTCTTTTCCGCCTGCCCGCCCAACATTCACCATTGCATAACCCGGATTTTTCACTACGTGAAATCCAGCCATAAATGTATGTTATGGCACAAATATAGTATGATCACAAATACCAAAACGCGGGTATAAACGGTAAATTTGGATATGCTAAATATATATCGATATTTCAATGAGTAACCTCTCGTCAGTAGCATTGGAAGGTCAAATTACAAAACTGTTGAAAACGAAAAGTACTCAAAACCAAAACATTCGAACAAGGAAGCCAAATCAAGCACTGGTAACATTGACCATGAGAATTACGGGGAAAGAAACCTTGTTTTAAACAATTTTGAATCTAAAAATCGGAAATTTCAGCGACAAAAATATTACACGATTTATGGTAAATCGTGTCAGAAAAGTCTGACGACCAGGCTTGTGATTACCCTCGTTGCCCACCAGCAGCATTTATCGCGCAGTAGTTTCAAAATTACAAATACCAAAACGCGGGTATAAACGGTTAATTTGGATATGCTATATATCGATATTTCAAGGAGTAACCTCTCGTCAGTAGCATTTCAATCAAAACATTGGAAGGTCAAATTACAAAACTGTTGAAAACGAAAAGTACTCAAAACCAAAACATTCGAACAAGGAAGCCAAATCCAGCACTGGTAATATCGACCATGAGAATTACGAGGAAAGAAACCTTGTTTTAAACAATTTTGAATTTAAAAATCGGAAATTTCAGTGACAAAAATATTACACGATTTATGGTAAATCGTGTCAGAAAAGTCTGACGACCAGGCTTGTGATTACCCTCGTGGCCCACCAGCAGCATTTATCGCGCAGTGGTTTCAAAATTACAAATACCAAAACGCGGGTATAAACGGTTAATTTGGATATGCTATATATCGATATTTCAAGGAGTAACCATTCATTAGTAGCATTCCAATCAAAACATTGGATATCAGTTGATTAATTTACTCTCAACAGACCGACCAACAGACCAAGTTCATTATAGCCGACTCACCAACAGACCCAATTTAGGCAAAAACATAATAAATGCCACTAAAACGTATATCTGTCTAGTTTTTTATCTTATATGTACAGTTACATGTCAAACATACATGATATACAATTTTAGTTGCGTTTTTCATAAGTTTTTCTAGCAAAACGCTGTAATGTTTACATTTTTGAATGACAAAATTGGTAAAAATATATCGATGAGTACCACAACTTTCCATTTTGTAGCTTACCAATGTAAGCTACAGAGAAAAACAATATATGAATACGTTCAGTATTCAATATTGTTTTGCCCAACATAAATTGTTTTTTTATTAAAGTAAATAAACAAGAAATATTTAGTAAAATATATTGACCTTGCTATGTTTTTTGATAATATTTGACCAACAGACTTTAGCCGACTCTCCAACAGACTCATTTCCCATATAGCCTCCATGTTAAATAAAACCAACAGACTGAGTTCTCAGTTAGCCGAGTGAAGGTGGTGCAACCGCGCGCGTTGCTCCCGTTTTCGGACCGTTGATCAAGCATCAATGTCGACTTTCGCCGTTTTGCCGACGATATTGGCGACCCATAGCCAACTTTGTACCGACACCATATAAGGCCCGGTCTTAGATTGTAAATCAACATAGGAAAGTATATACATCTATTTGTTTTATGTCGTAAAAGCTTATTGTTATTATTACCCTAGACCTGAACTGATGAATAGCGCAACGTTCATAAAATGGCATAACGATATTGAATATTAGCCAAGTAGTAAAATTAAGGCTGTCCCAAACCTACAATGAGTTGTGCAAATTATTTACTGAGGCTCCTGTGATATTCTCCGACCCCCCACCCTGAATTCCTGGTTGAAATGTCGCTAACAAAAGCGCTTAGGCATCCTTTTAATGGATGGATTCAGCACGCCATAAAGCCTGGTTCACACCATTCCTTTTGAAATACCTGTACCAGGTCAGGACCCTTGCGATCCATAGTTGTTTATAAATGAATTTTAAAGGAAGTTCGTTTTTAAATTGAACCAGAGGTCCTAATAACAAGTCAGGTCTCAGGAACCCCACTCACTCTATTGAACTCCCTCTTTTTGACTTTGGGGCGCTACACATACCTTTTTCTTTGTTTTATCTCAACGTAAATTAGTATAGCGAGATTGTGTTACTAATATATATTCCATATTCATATTTTCAATTACAAAATTAGCATTGGACCCATTTAAAACCAGAACTTTGGTCCAAATACGTGAGGGTAATGTCTCAGACGATTATTTACCCTACTTGTAATCAATCCACTATAATATCAATTATCAAATTAAAAAAGTAACTCTTTAATACAAAGAATATATATATTAACAGTGTCTTGAATTACATCTTTGTATTACCAATTTAAATTATCATACCATTTGAAATATTTATTAGAAATTCTGTAAACAAATGCACAAAAACTGAACTAGTAAACGTCCGAATTAGAAGGCTACTGTAATAAGACATGTCGAATGTAAAGAATGTGCTTTAAATTTTCAAAACAAAAGTTCTTCATGAATCAGATAAAGTCTAAAAGTAATTCAGAAATTGGTCTTGTGAAATTGCATTTAAGCTAGTTGAGAAGGTTAGCACTTTTCACTTTATTGTTATTGGCTGATTGTTATGTTTTGTTATACTTAGTTTCTCAGTTTGTTAGTTTTAGTTGGTTACTTACTCAATTAATTCGTTAGTTAGTAATTTGAGTTAACTGGTGAGTTAGTTATTTAATTAGTTGGTTGGTTGGTTGGTTGGTTGGTTGGTTGGTTGGTTGGTTGGTTGGTTGGTTGGTTGGTTGGTTGGTTGGTTGGTTCGTTCGTTCGTTCGTTCGTTCGTTAGTTAGTAATTTGAATGCTTTACTCCAAAGCAGCTCGATTTCGACTATATAAGGGGGATGAAGATTAAAGAGGCGATAAAATGAATATAAGATGATGATAAATGGAATGGCGGCACTGCGAGGCGTAAAGGGTTTAAAAACGTGCAAAGATTGCCACTGAAAAACAGAGGGGTCGATAAGTTCGGGTAATTAAGCTTATACTCCAAAAAAAATACGAATGGTACTCAACCGGAAAGCTTGACCTTAACGGTGTCTAAAACGTGCGAGGAAGGAAGCGAATTCTCCACACGGTGCATCACGATTACAATGTGCGTTTTCCGTATAATTGATATTCATCGCCTGATGACCCCCGTGCATGCTTGATGACAGTGAGCTCATTATACATGTTATATAAACTGTGGCATACTTCCCAGTCGCTTTGTGCGCAAAGTGGACCCAGTCACCGATGCCTTACGCTTTTCAGCCAACTTTTACCTAGGACAAGCTAAGCATTAAACAGAACCTATTCTCAACCATGCAGTAAGACCGTTTGTGGCATTAGAATTGTGTTGTTAAATGATGAAAACTATGATTTCAATTATAAATTAGCAAATTTTTTGCAAGTACTATATGACAAAATAGACAACTATAACATATGATGTGATGTATTTATACCTTTTTTTATTTTTACACTTATATGTTCTTTGTAATGTTTGTAATTAATAACACACTAGGTAAACGCTGTCCGCGAGAGCAAAGATATTTCGCGTTTTTTCTGTACTGATATTTCATGTTGTCTTGTGTACTGGCATGGATGGCTCATTAAACATGTTATTTCCGTGAGTTTTTACCTTTTTAATACTGCTTGTTGTAAGAATTTAAATCATTGAATATGTATCTTGGACAAATTTGGTTAATCTTTAAAAGCATCCGCATAAACCAAAAGAAAAATAACCAATAAAGCATAATTACTAGAAAAAAACAGTGGAAACACAGCTAAAACATATGAAAAATATACGGTTTGAAAGAAAAGCTAGTGCAAATGCTTTTTGATAAAATCTTTAGTCAGTATAATTCATAAAATTAGTAATTTAATAGATTATTAACTGAAATTCAGCAATCTTAAAAATATTGACTGTACTGTTATTCTGTGTTCATGAAATCATTCTGTACTGTTACTTCGTGTATTAATCTATCAACACTGTACTGTTATTTCGGGTATTAAAATATTTTTAGAAGTAGAATACAGATCCCTCTAAGAAAATCAAGAGTTATGTTAAATCCAAATTCAAAGTAATAGGTAATTAATCTAAAAGTATCGAAAACTATTACCTTTGCATTAAAATTGTTCACCTGAAAATGTTAGGAAGTCAGCCACAAATAAAGCCATAAATATTGTTTAACTATGTAATAAGTAATAGTTATTTCATGAGGACGCGGTGTGTCAGTAAAAGATCACCGCGACGGCCGGAGGCCGGAGGGGGTGATCTTACTGACACACCATCAGTTTCCTGGTCTAGTAGATATGAAGGTAGACGTGGAATAGTGAGATCCGTCGTTTAAACTCCGGTGGAAACTATGTTATTTTTCAATCTTCAAAAAACTTTGCTGTTGATTTTATAATTTTCTTATGTTCAACTTAGTGAACATTTCTTAAAAACGTGCTTTGAAAAACAAAAGAAAAGGGACAATAGAGTTGAAAAAGTAGAACAGGGTATCCGAGTATAACTAACTTAAGATATATTCAACTTGTGACCGAACAACCTTTACAATTCACTCATGCACTAAGCGCACTCGTGAGTTATTGGAATGTTTGGTCACTCGTTCAATATTACCTCATTTTTGGAATCATTAGTTAGTTACACCATGTAGATATGATATAGCATATATATCATATCTCCACGGTTATACTTCAAATACAGGTTTCACAACTACAAGTGATGAGATACAGATTTCTATTACATCGAGTTAAATATTTGTCAAGTTAGGAAACGAGCATTTGCGAGTTTCCTTTGACAAATATCTAACGAGTGTGATAAAAATTCGTATCTCATCACTTGTAGTTGTGAAACCTTTTTTCTCTAACTGTCTTACGTGAAAGTATAGGCCCAAAATTACTTATTTAATTAAAATTCATAGAAAAATAAACCTATATGTATATCGTTTAGCAAACATGTGAAAAAAGTAGTCAAATAAAAAAGTACCACCTTTTATAATCAATTTTAATTAAAAGTTGACATTTCATTATCGGCTATTTATAATAAAACAAACGTTTAAGTGCATTTTGGATAAATTTTGTTTGTCCCTTTCTATCAAGCGAGATCAACAGGTGTTCAAATAAAAGTAAGCACGCTTTTCACGAGATGCGTATCTAACCGTGGTGTTTTGCGCGGACAGCCAATCAAATGACTTGAAATTGAATATCACATCGTGCAGAGTGTGATACGCAAAATAGTGTCATCTCGCGAGAACCTGATAATATTGCACAACAGTTAGATAAATAAAAAGTAACGACGCACAGAATGTTACAACCGTGTTTAACCCTGTACGGAAACAAAATGTCTACAGACAAAACATCGCCACAACATTATACGACCACTATTTTTAAGGTCGTATAAGAAGTATACAATTTGTCTAAAAATTGATAAAAATGGAAAGTTCAGATTTGTGATCACAAATTGAAAAAGTATCCTGTAAATATTCACTTTTGGTTAAAAGCTTAATAGTAATGTGTTTTGGAGACCAGGCGGTATTATGTATTATCTTTTAAATATGTATTTTCACTAAAGGCATATGTGCTAGGGACCTAGGTGCTACATCTTGAGTTGAACTCTCGCATTTGCCTATGCAGATTTCATACGTGCAACATTAAATTCCCCATAGAACAATGGTGAAGTACATGTAGGTAGATCAAGAAATATTCATTCTCAGGGGGACAACAATTTGTAACTTATGAATGAATGGGTTTGACATGAATTTCATTTTGTTTGTTTATGTACGTGAACGTAGTATTATGCATGGAATGGGGTTGTAGAATAACAAAATATTTTGTCGATTTTCCACGTAGTTTTTTTTTGGGGGGGGAGTATAAATAAGATTGCAATGTTGTTTGATTAAAAAAAGTATCTATCTAAAAAAAAAATTAACTGTTAAAATAGTTACTTGCTTATCTGGCTGTTATATGATTGTATTGTGTAACAAGGTGCTGCACCAAGTCGTGCTATGGATACTCCAACTCGACCATTCGGATAACAGGAGGTAGTACATATTACAAGTTCCAATGCCCTGCATGTGTATATATATATATATATCTTTATATATGACAGTAAGTCAATCTCGCAATTTGAAGTCTGTTTTTTTTTATATACGAATGAAATTTTCAAGAACACAGAATATCAGTACAGTTTAACAGAAATAACTGTACAGTAAGATTTTGACAGCCAAATCGGAACAGGAAATAACAGTACAGAAGGTTCTCTGTTACGAGCATTTTCTGCGATTTATAATAAGGAAGAAGGGGTGTGAATGCATTTTGGGTAAATAGTAATCTTGTTTTGAAGTGTTTTGAATCACCGTTCATTTACAATATTAGAAAAATAGGTAAATTATCGTATTTTTTTTAAAACCATACATCTGCTAAAAAAATACAAATATTGTTGATAAAGTACCAAATGATTTCATTAAAACTGAAAGGAGATTGGAAATGTATATTTTAAAAAGACATTGGGTCAGCATATACAATTCCATGCTTCAAATAGTAAAAATAAACACCGATTTTAATCCTGGTGTCCAATGTCAACAACAACCCGAAATATCCGTACAGTGAAAACGCGAAATATCTTTGCTCTCGCGGACAGCGTTTACCTAGTGTGAATAATCTACTGTAACAGTTTTGCATTGTAATGTTATGTAATTTAGTGATTGCTATTAATGCTCTATACAGGGCCCTATGATTGGAAATAAAGAATTTCTCTAACTGTGGTGCAATATTATCTAGTTCTCGCGAGATGAGACTATTTTGCGTATCACACTCAACACGATGTGATATTCAATTTCAAGAAATTTGATTGGCTGTCCGCGCGAGATACCGCGTGGAAAGCGTGCTTACTTTTGTTTGAACACATGTTGATCTCGCGTGAATAAAAAGACAAACAAAATATATCCAAAAACCGTTGTTTTATGCTATAAAGTCTACTTATAATTAAACTATAAAGTCTACTTTAAAAATATAATTAAAATTTAAATTTAAAAGGTCACTTTTTTATTTGAATATTTTTTTTTCACATGTTTGCCAAACAAAATACATATAGTACTTTTCTCCAATGAGTTATAATTGAATACGTAATTGTTTGGGGTCCTTTGCTTTCAGTTAGCCGACAGTTAGGATAAAGGTTTCACAACTACAAGTGATGAGATACGGATTTTATCACACTCGAACCTAAGTAAAGTGAGACTGATATTCGATGTTCGATATTCGATATTCAATTTTTTGAATATCAAACTGAATATCAAACGGTAAATTTTACCGTTTGATATTCATTCGATATTCATTTATTGTTTTTTTTCTTGGTAAAAATAGGTAATGAATATCAAACGGTAAATTCTAAAGTTCGATATTCATTTGACATTCATTTTCAGTCTAGGTATGTTATGTGAATATGGAATGAATATCGAATGAATATCAAACCAAAGTTTATTAACGTTCGATATTCATTTGACGTTCGTTATAGGTCTAGTTTTGTAATGTGAATATCAAATGAATATCAAACAGAAGGAAACTTTGGTTTGATATTCATTTGATATTCACAAAACAAAACTAAACCTAAAACGAACTTAAAATGAGTATCGAGCGTAAATAATTTTGGTTTGATATTCATTGGATATTCATTTGATATTCACATAACAAACCTAAACCCAAAACGACTCTCAAATGAATATAGAACGGAATTATTCTTTGTTTTGATATTCATATGGTATTCACATTACAAATTTACACCGGAAACGACTCTCAAATGAATATCAAACAGAAGGAAACTATGGTTCATATTCACAAAACAAAACTAGACCTAAAACGAACGTGAAATGAATATCGAACGTAAATAATTTTTGTTTGATATTCATTCGATATTCATTTGATATTCACATAACATACCTAAACCCAAAACGAATCTCAAATGAATATAGAACGGAATTAATCTTTGGTTCGATATTCATTTGATATTCACAATACAAATTTGATATTCATTCGATATTCATTTGATATTCACATAACCTACCTATACTCGAAACGAATCTCAAATGAATATAGAACGGAATTAATCTTTGGTTCGATATTCATTTGATATTCACAATACAAATTAACACCGGAAACGAAAGTAAACAAATGTCAAATGAATATCAAACAGAAGGAAACTATGGTTTGATATTCATTTCATATTCACAAAACAAAACTAGACCTAAAACGAACGTGAAATGAATATAGAACGTAAATATTTTTTGTTTGATATTCATTTGATATTCACATAACATACCTAAACTCGAAACGAATCTCAAATGAATATAGAACGGAATTAATCTTTGGTTCGATATTCATTTGATATTCACAATACAAATTAACACCGGGAACGAATCTCAAATGAATATCGAAGGGAATTAATCTTTGGTTTGATATTCATTTGATATTCACAATACAAATTTACACCGAATACGAATGTCAAATGAATATCAAACAGGAGAAAACTTTGGTTTGATATTCACAAAACAAAACTAGACCGAAAACGAACGTAAAATGAATATCGAACGTAAATAAACTTTGGTTTGATATTCATATGATATTCACATTACAAATTAACACCATAAACGAATGTCAAATGAATATCAAACAGACGGAAACTTTAGTTTGATATTCATTTGATATTCACAAAACAAAACAAGACCTAAAACGAACGTAAAATGAATATCGAACGTAAATAATTTTGGTATGATATTCATTCGATATTCATTTGATATTCACATAACATACCTAAGCCCGAAACGAATCTCAAATGAATATTGAACGGAATGAATCTTTTGTTTGATATTCATTTGATATTCACATTACAAAACTAGACCTATAACGAACGTCAAATGAATATCGAACGTTGATCAACTTTGGTTTGATATTCATTCGATATTCATTCCATATTCACATTACATACCTAGACTGAAAATGAATGTCAAATGAATATCGAACTTTAAAATTTACCGTTTGATATTCATTTGATATTCATTACATATTTTTACCAAGAAAAAACAATAAATGAATATCGAATGAATATCAAACGGTAAAAATTTACCGTTTGATATTCAGTTTGATATTCAAAAAAATGAATATCGAACATCGAATATCAGTCTCACTTTACTTAGGTCACACACGATATTTGTCAAAGGAAATTCGCAAATGCTCGTTTCCTAATTTGTCAAATATCTAACTCGATGTGATAAAAATCCGTATCTCATCACTTGTAGTTATGAAACCTGTATGAGTCAGTTATTTTATATTAAACGAGTCGCTCTCTGGACAGCTTGCAGTGTGCGATTAACGACACACACCCCCCCCCCCCTAAAAAATGAGCCTATAACGATCTTTTCAAATGAGTTGGATTTTAACCTGCTTGGGTATAAATGATCTTCCCATCCACGAGACAACCGTTGTTTTTCTCTTCCAAGGTTATTGTGAGGTAGTGTCGGAAATTTGATATATGAGATGTTAACTCCCAGGATCGAACCGAAGACTTTTTAAACCCGGGGGAGGTAACTTCCTATATAAAGGTGTACGTGGATGTGCCAAAAATATGGGTAGGTTTTTTTTGAAAAATTATATTAAAATTGGTATAGTTTTAAGACAATTCTATATAAAAATGGTATGCTTTTAATTTTCATAGAAAGAAATCTGGTCTCATATAAATATGGGTCATGTTTTGTCCAATTTTATATGAATATGCCCCATGAAATTCTGCATCAGCAATAAAATCTTCACCCCTACTTATATTTGGCAACAATTAAGAGCTAAAATATATGTTTATTTGATGAAACTATAACATTCCAGTTTATTGAATATAAATATGGGTCATAAAAAATGTCTATTTTATATAAATAAGGGTCATGAAAATTGTCGATTCTATATATTTAAATATGGGTCCTGAAACTTTGAAATTTTATTTAAATATGGGTATTGAATTCAAATCGAAAATGGCACATCCCCACCCCAAAAAGTTACCAAGTTACCCACCCACCCCCCCAGTTTTTAGAAGTACATTATATAATGAAAAACTAAAACGAAAAACAGTGAGCCGGTTGCAACTCCCAAATAAATATATCACAGGCCCATAAAATCAATTAGTTAGAATTTTAAAATAAGGTTAGATGGACATGCCGGTGGACCGCGGACACCGTATTAAAAACATGCCCCACATCGCTTTTCAAGCTAGTTTAAGTTCCCGCTTTAAAACAATTTATCGATTGTCACCTAAAACTGGGTGGTTATAAATTTATGAATGATAACAACACATTTTGCTTTGAGTAAAAATGTCAAAATATACAATTCGAAATGCAACACGTGCGGACTGTCAGCAAATTCGAGATCTTATAATGGTAAGTAGCTTCAGGATTTTTTCGGCTTAACCTCTTTTTCATTGTTATTTGTGTTTTCGTTAAACTTGTTCCATTCCGTTTACAATTTTTCAAGTCGCACGACCCAACTTTTAAATGTCACTGTATAGTAGTATCCACGTTCGAAACTGGTTTTTTATCGAACTAAGAAGTAAAGGATTTTATAAGTTTAGCATTAGTGGCCTTCCTGTTTTTCAAAGTTTATAACCAATGATAGAGAAGCCAATAAAACAAGTAAAAAAAACACAAAGAAAATGTCGGTTTCAATGTCGTAAATCCGAAAAGACAAAGGACAAAATTGGTTGACAAAAATCATCACAAAACCAAACCACACAACAAGCAAAAAACATGTTACAACCAAACCGCAATCAGCACCGTAAAAAGAAAAAAAAACTTGTCTTTGTTTGTTCCATTTGATTCAGTTGATCTACTTGTATATTTCCAGGAGTTGGCCGTCTATGAAAAGCTTCCAGAACAGGTCAAAATTACAACTGAATGTATGTATTATTCTTAAGACTTGTATCTATTTTCGAATTCAACTGATTTTATTGAGTTATCTCCCTGATATAGCCGAATTCGAGCTGCACTAAGTAACTAACTTATTAACTCATAGGCGGATCCAGGGGGGGGGGGGGCTGGGGGGCCTGGGCCCCCCATTTTGACGGAAAAATTTGGTTGAATATATAGGAAATCATTGAAGCGTGACCAAAGCGGGCCCCCTCTTAGGCAAGTCAGTGGGCCCCCTCTTTTCAGAATTTCTGGATCCGCCTCTGTAACTTACTTAGTAACTACCTCAATTCAATGTGTGATTGGTAAAATTCAGAAGAATTCATAAGAGCAAATATTCTGTGACTAATATTAGACCTATCTATCAAGAATAAGGATTTTGTCGTGAGATTTTTTCTTCATACTCCGGATTGTGTAAACATTTTTATATAATAAAGAAAATGCCAAATTAGTTCTTTTTAAACCTGTGCCCTCGCTACACCGGATTGTTAATTGTAAGTTTGTGTTTTACCCTATACGTTTAAGTCGATGTATGTCCGTCCGCCTTCGATGCTTGGTTTTCGGATGATAATTCAAAGAAACTTTTCAGTAGATTTGATTTGATTTTGCATAAAATTGTATAGAAATATATATACATGTATTTCTAGTTAAACCTTTTGTTTAGGTGAAACGTCTCTCATTTTGTGCTCTAATTTTATGTAATGTTATTGATTATCATATTTACTGGAATTTAGATTTATTGTTGGTATATTTCAGCTCACAGTAACTTGTTTATTTGATCTTAATCCGATTTACTGAATGTTTTTTATTTATAAAAAGCTCTAGAAGAAGACGGATTCGGGGATGAAAAATTTTATCACTGCTTGGTTGCTGATGTTCAAGGTTCGTATTACTAATCGTTTAAAATTATTTATTTATTCTGGATTGGGAAACAAGCTTGATGCTTATGTGAATTCCTATCCACTTTGCAGTTTGCGAGTGTGGCCTTGGTAGCGACCCTCACTAATCCTTACTCCTACTCTTATCAAACTCTACAAAGTGGCCTTTAAAAGTGTACGGGGTATAGATCTGTCCATTCAAGGAACAACCAATTTTAAATCCTATCTTCTGAAGGATATTCATAGCGTTTCCTAGGAAAATTCTCACAAACCGCGAAAGCAATAATCGAAGACGCAAATATTAGAATTTAAAGTATTGCCATTTATTTTCGCTTTTTGACTTCTCTTTTTGTGTTTTCATGTTCTTTTTAATTGCTAATATGAAATAAAAACAAAATCGCCGCATCTTAAATATCATTAAAAAAAACAAACTTATTTCCAATTCTTTATTTCAGAGGCGTGTCAAGATGGGACGACTGAAACAATATTAGTGGCATATGCCATGTACTACTTTACTTATTCCACTTGGGAGGGACGGAGTATATATATGGAGGATCTATACGTAAAACCGGAATACAGACAACGTGGAATTGGAACAGATCTTTGGAAAAATGTTGCCAAGGTATAATTTTGTGTGGTTGCCAATATAGGTCTGCATGTTCATCGCGTAAATTAAATTTATGGCTTACTTGGTGGCTGGGCGGTCTAAGGCGTTGGTTTAAATATCACGCGATTTTGAACTGATTTCGCTTTGTGAATTACAAAAAAATGCGAACCTGTATGTAATTAGGGTTCTCCTTTGCTTGCCAACAGTTTATGGTTTACTTTGATACTCCGATTTCCTCTACCTTTTGAAATGATCGCCCTGTATTGTCCTTCCGCATCGACAAAAAGGTCCACCTATACACACATCCAAAGGCGGATCTAGGACCAGCGTACCAGGCACCCCCACCCCCTTTGACAGAAAAATTTGGTTAGGAGCTGTATGAAACAAGAGGTCCCAGAAAAATATTTGTTTTATAATTGCCCCCCCCCCCCCCCCGTTTGAAAATTTCTGTGGAATCGCCACATACTTAGGTTTGACGCTCGAATACTTTGATTCCATCCAAATTAATCATTTGATGGTTTTAAACGCCTGATCTTAATGTCATTTTTATCTCTCAGTTTTTATTTATGTCTTTAAATCCTGAAATAAACACCAACCAAACATCTTATATTTCTTTGATAACTTTATAACTAAATTTAATAAGTATATTAATGCAAACATGTCCCAATTAGGGATAATAGCATGCATTTACAATGCAAACATAGATACAGAGATGAAACATACAATGTACAACATGAAGAACATCATAAAATACAGAGTATCCTCTCTCTCCAGTCCTAATGACCGTATAATAAAAGAATAAACTATGGAGATTTGATCCGGTGTTGATGGATTTAAGAGCCATTTCAATTTATTTATTTCATTTAAAGATTCAAAATTATAATCTATTAATGCATTTTAATTGTTTGAAAACGAAAAATACTTTTTTTTCAGGTTGGACTAGACAAAAGATGTTCACGGTTTGATTTTGTCGTCTTGGATTGGAATAAGAGTTCCATTGAGTATTACAATCGCAAAGGGGCCATAGATCTAACGAGAGAAGAAGGTTGGCATCTCTTCCGTATGAAAGAACAGCAAATGAAGGACCTAGTGCACTTATGATAAATCCGATAAACTAGTTGTTCATAACCAGTAATGTACTTGTTCGTTTAAATTCTTCCGTAAGAATATATTACGTGTTATCTGTCTTTTCTTTTAATGCACCACCTACGGTAGAGGTATATAGTGTCGTCCGTCCGTCCGTCTGTCCCAAAATCTGGTCAAAACTACTTTTCCATGAAGGAAGAATGATATGTTAAAACTTTACATTCATAAACATCAGTAAAAGCTTTTATTTTGTAATCAAGTCACTCTGTTTACACCGTGTACTTCATAATCTAATTGGGATTGACTCTGATGAGTTATTTGAATATAAAACAGGCATCGGACACCTGCTTGCATAAAACAGTGCTTGTTAATTTCTTCTAAAGGAATTAACACTTATAGTACAACCTTTATAACATATATGGCAGGTTTTTTTTTGTTTCATTGACATATCTAGATGTATTGTAAGCATGAACGACTTACTCTCCTTGGACACCTGAGTTCACTAGTACTCTTGACGTGCTGATTGTGTATTCCATTTTCATTGGTTCGTGTGATTTGTTGGGGGGGTGTTTTTTTTTTTTCTTTTTTTTTTGGTAGAAAGGGGGGGTCTGCATGTTCAATAGTACTCTGGAGGCGCTAATTGTTGATACCATGTTCACTGGTTCGTTTGATTTGTTGGTGTTTTTAATGGTATTTTTTTATGTTTCTTTATTTTCCTTTATGTCGGATAGTTTTGTCCGCTTTAAATTTCAGGCCTTTTTGAGTGCAATCCTGAAATATCATTTTTGTGTTTCTTTGCTTCTTTCCAATTCCGACATTGCCTTTATTTCTTGGGTTTTGTTTTGAAAAAGCGAAAAACAAATAGAGAAATTGGAAAAAAATACACACATGAATAAATCAAAGATACAGAACTAGATTGATCAATCTAAAGTCCAAGAAGAAAACACATATGGCACAAGAAAAATATGGCACATAAAAACGTCACAATGGAGACATTGGAGATCGAAATGTTCCTGACTTGATACAGGTATTTAAAAAAAATGTGCCAAACCACCTTTTCCACTTACAAATGACTTATATATAACCCTAAATCTGAAAAGCCGTTTACGGAAAAATTCTAAAACTTATGTCACATTTCTTTTCTTAAACATTTCGTTATCCGTCTAATAAATACCAAAAAGACGATGCTTTTCAGTTTGGCCTGAAAAAATAATAAAAATTACTTTTTGCATACCATTATGGGTAAAATTTTATTGAAATCTTTAATTAATTCTGAATCCAGTAAAAGAAGACCAGCCATTTTTCCAAAGCCTGTCACCACTTTTTAATATCAATCTGATGTCCACTATGTCGCCTTCCTTCATTGGTAAAACAATGTTCTGTGTTGCAGACATTTGCTCGCCAACTCCTCTTGCCGCGGCATGATTACGAAATCCTTGTGCAACGCCGTTCAAAAATAGTTCTGTAAAGAAGGTCTTCTGTGCTACTGTCAATGACGTCCACGTGAAAAAGTAGACCCCGTCAGATTTGGCTGTAAACTTTCCCGTAGAAGGGTTATATCCATTGCCTTTGTTGAAGATGACCTTGTCATAAACTACTATGTATCCAATATTCTTGTTTTCTAAGTGAGGAGTGTTCGTTGCGGAGAAAGCAACTGTGATGTCCTCCTCTGAATAAAAATGACAACAAAGTTCCAGACAATATGAGAGGATCATTTTTCCATTCAGTTTATGAGACAAAATGAGTGCAATAAACTTAATAAAATGTGCAGTGAAGTAATTTAACAACTGTTGTTACAAGAGTTTGACTTAAAAAGTACTTAGACTTCCCTCCGTTTCTTCTATATTTGATAATGTACGTATGACCTTGCTTTTTGACCTACTTTCGGACTGACTCAAAAATAAACAGCGGTCTACCTCACACATTTAAATTTGATGAAATATTATAAAGATGCCAATTGCTTACAATCTACAAGATAAAATTAATCTTGTAACCAACTATATCAATATAGGGTCAATATGTAATACGAAAAAAAGACCACCAAACGAACAAACCTCACTACTCGCCATTCTGGTTCAATTAGCAGAGTATGATCTGTCGAATGTTTCGACCGGGAGGATATATTTAAAGTGGAACGATAGGTCTAATTAATCCTATTAAGTGCCACTTTTTCCAAGAATCGGGCAAATTAATAGGGTGGTACAATGGTAACAAATACACAAAAAAACACTTCAATAGAATTAGGTAAAACAACCCAGCAAACTTTTTTGCCACTAAATATTTAAGTCAATCCAATTGGGTTTAGGAGATATTATTTCCAGCCAATATTTAGTTATGTACATTGTATTCCATTGTACAGTGAAAAGATCGGGAAATTTTCCCGCCATAATAAATTTTTCCCTATATAACCACTCAAAAAATATTTAGGCACCGACTTACTTTTAAAATGTAAAAACTGCACTGGATTGGTTTTTATGTCAAATATCAATGTACCACCCCCTGCCTGATCCTTAAGAGGAATAGTTCTTAAATACTAGTTAAATGTACCATAGTACCAAACTTTTTTTCAAGAAGGGTATTTCAATGTTAAACTAATATTACATGAACTAAATAGTTAAATCTTTAACTAAGATGTCACAATGTTTGAAGCTATTCACAGATAATTCTAGATACAAGTTTTTTTTTATTCTTAACTCAGTGGCGGGAGTGGGTGTGGGTGGTATGGAGGATTCCGGGGAGCCTCCCTTTCATTAGAAAAAAAAATATTTTTCGTGTACAGTTTTGACAAAATCGACTGGAACCCTCTAACGATTTTTGCAGACTATATGTGGACCCCTTTTTTGATATGATTTAAGAACATTATGGGATCAGTATCTGCGTTAATTCTAGCAATTTGGTTAGAAACTTAACAGGAGAGAAGGAAAAAACAACAACATAAAGACTTACTTTTGGCATGGTTGCAGTGTTCGTAGACATTAACATGGCACAGTCCAAACTCGGAAAGTTGATAAAAACACAAGAAAACGAAGGAGATGTGGTGGAGCCTGAAACGAATAATAAAATAAAATAGAACAAAATCTATAAAAACACAGGTATGTACAGAATAAGCAAAAAGGCATTCTTTTTGTGTTTTTTATTTTACGATAGTGATACACGTACTTGTTTTGTTTTTTGTTTTTTTTTTTTGCTCATAAGATGTATTAGAAAGTCAGCAAAAGATCCGTATCCACAAAATTATGTACTTTAAGGAGATAGTTTTCTAATTTATTTAGTATTTATCAAAATTAATAATAGGTAGTTAAAAAAATGAATGTAATCAGTAGGTTCAAAAGACTCAAAAGTTTAAGGGGGTATAGAACGTCTAAGGGAGATAACCCTTTAATATCATTTGAACGTTTTAGTCAGGCACATTTATTCAAAGAAATCAAGCTTCTCAATGATCAAAATATACTCTTCAAAAAAGGTTACGCATAGATAGAAAATTCCCCGTAGGTTTAATGCAAATCGAAACAATTTCAAAACATTATTGCCGAGCTGTTCTGCAACCGATTTTCACAAAATAAAATCCAGTAGAAAGAAAACAAAATAAAGATTGTTTGTTTAATTTTGACCAAAATCCTAACTTCAATGGTTTTTAAGAGATTGTGAGTAGAACACGACTAATGTTTTTCACAAAACATTTTGCATTGATGTAAACGGGAAATTGAATCGTAAAATGTACACTTGAGTTCTACTTGCAATATCTTAAAAAGCAGCGATGATACGATTTTACTCAAAATTAAACAAACAATCTTTATTTTGTTTTCTTTTTACTGGATTTTGTTTCGTGAAAATCGGCTGCAGAACAGCTCGGCAATAATGTTTTGAAATTGTTTCGATTTGCATTAAACGTACGGGGAATTTTCTATCTATGCGTAACTTTTTTTGACGAGTATATGAAATGTTGAACTACCATTATGTTCAATGAAAATCCTAGGAAAGCAATGGTTCGATTTTCGTTAAGATTTTGGAGTTAAATCGATTTGACCTAAGTACATAAATTTGCAAATTGTCACGAAAATTAAACGATTTTAGCCAAAGTGTTGGGCACGGCAGGACGTGCCCATGCTAGGCTTCAACTAGACAGTAGTTTAGGACTGTCTTTAGATGCAAGGTTTATCGGTTATAATTGTCAGGCAACGAAAGTGTGGGGCATACAGTCGGAATGCCTGTCAGTGAAGTTGATAGTTTGAAACCACGAGAAAGATCTTTATGAAAATTTGTACATATGTTATTAATAAACAATCATTTTTTACACATTGTTACCACATTTATGAAATTGCTGCAAACATGCAGTATGCAGTTTCAACAAATATGTACCAAGTTGACTGTCTTACAACATTTGATTGTTTTCTGACTTAGAAAGGAACAAGTTAATTTTAAGAGAGGGGGCTATGGTGAAATTTGAAATAGAAATAATCAGGAAATAAAAATAAAAAGGCAGGATGGTGTTTTTGGCTAAAAAAATTATAGCAAGTTAAAAATATCCAAACGGCAGCACACACACAAAAAATACAACCTCCAACTTTTCCCAAAATAAAAAAGGCAGGACGAAGAGAATATTCAAGCCCCCTACTAAATATCAAATGGTCGCTCCCTTATGATAATAAACTTACTTCATACTATACTGGTCAGTTTGATGATACAAAAATAAATTATTATCATATCATGTTTTATATTTAAATATGGTGCATGTTTCAAACGTCGACTTCATCACGCAATTCCTGCATTAAGTATAATCAATCGATAACAGAAGATATCCTTTTGGAATTTCTACATTCGAATGTCCCATTGTTACATCTCTGCTTCTTTGATTAATTTTCTAAATTATCGAAACTCCACACATGCAATTTCGTTAACGTTCAATTAGTGTTAATCCAGCTATGTCATGTATGTGGATGTTTATCACTAAGAACTATACGTCTACCAATATTCATTAAAATCTGGATATATGTCATTTCAATTGGCATCCGGCTTTGAAGTTTCACTTCTGAAATAACTAATTCAGGAAAATTAAAAACTCAAGAAAATTAAAAAACTCAATGGTTAATTTGAAAATAAAATCTACTTATACATAAGTGCTAGACTGTTACAGGTTCATCGTCATCTACATTATGGAGTAGGGTGTCGGTTTTTTTTTTTAAGTCGATATAAATAACCAATATTTAAGCCCTGAGGAGTTATTCCTGTCGCTAGTACTACCATAAATTCTTAATATATCTTAGAGTAGAAGGTCGGTGTTTAAAGTCGATAATATTAATGACCCCTTGTGATTTTTCGTGATGTCAAAACACTGTGCTTAGCAATATAGCTGTCAAAAAATGTTGAACGTAAAACGGTAATTCTTTATCGTACAAGCTCTGTGAGGACTCTCCAGCTTGCATTATTTTTATGGCTACCCTGCTTCCTAGCCGCTTCCCGGTTCTTTGATCTTTTTTTATCTTTATATAAAGCTGTGCAGTATATATATATATATATATATCTTTATTCTCTAAAAACCATTACATAGGTACAGAGAAACAAAAACAAAAACAAACAAAAAAATCAGAAAGTAAATACAGGGAAAAAAAGAAAGAAAGAGGAGTAATGTTATAGTTGTAAAACACTACAAATATTACAATAGTTATAATGTCTGTAATAATATAATACAATAACGGAGGTAAAGGAGGTACACATGTACATATATAATATGAAACGTTTACCCAAGAGATTCTATTTTCTTATTAATAATATTTATGAATTTGCACAGTTTAACGAGATCTGGTGGATGGTTACTATTCATTAATTCATTAAGTTTTAGGATATTGGGGTGTGCATAAAAAATGTGTTTGATATATATCTTTCTATCATCATTGAGTGCAGGACAGACGAGTAGGTAGTGGAATTCGTCTCCAATGTCTTGGTTTTGGCATAATGTGCAGTATCTATTCTCTCTAGGAATATTAAGCCATCTACCAGTCTCTATAGAAAGTTTGTGGTTCATCGTACGGAACTTACATAGTGTGAAAGCATATTTATCATGAAGAATATTGAAGTAATTCTCAAACTCTATTTTGTCTTTATAAATTCTATAGTTAAGAGATTTTGGGGATTCATGTACCTTAGAAAGCCAGTTTTGTTTAAATTGATCTAAAAGCGTTTGTTTAATATATTACTCTATTTTATTGACCGGGTTGGTCACGGGTCAATTATTTCGGGACTCTTCGTTTAAATCTTACCTAAAAGACTGAGAAATTTAAGCTCCGCCCAACCTTGCGAATAAAATAGAGTAATATGAACATAGCCATGAAATGCTCGTAAAAGATTGATCGGTCCATACATGTGATTTCCACAATCATCTAAAATAGACTTAACATATTTGAGCCATGGTGTATTTGCAAAATTCTTGTGCGCTAGACGATATAAAATGAATGGCAGTTTTTCTACTTTCCCACTTACAAGCTTTGCCCAATATTTGAGTATACGGAGCTTAATACAGATATCCAGAGAATGACGTCCTAGTTCACCATAGATCATATAATCTGGTGTAGACTTTTTAACACGCATAAGTAATTTACAGAATTTTATATGTACCCTTTCTATGACTGAATTATTTCCTATTCCCCAAACTTCGCAACCATATAATAGGATAGGCTGAACCATCTTATCAAATAAGTCTAACTGACATTCTATGGAAAGATTGTGTAACCTTCCATTTCGTATGATGTCATACATAGCACGTGTTGCTTTCTCTGTGTTATATTTTTTCGCTTTGACAAAACTGCCTGTTCTCGTAAAAAACACTCCAAGGTACATAAACTCATTAACAATATCTATTTCATTTCTATTATATTTAAAGCTAAACTTATTTTGAGGTCTCCCCTTAGAAAAAATAACAATTTGGCTTTTATCAACATTGACTTTTAGTTTCCACCTAGTACAATAGTCATGTAATGAATCTAGTTGATTTTGGAGATCAATTGCAGATTCAGACAGAAGCACAGTGTCATCTACATATAATATAAGAAAGAGCTTAATAAAATTATCAAGTTCTGATTCTATATCGTTTGAAATACTTTGTAAACCACAAATGTTTCTATCTATCATAAAAGATTCTAAATCATTTACACACAAGGAAAATAATAAAGGGGAAAGATTTTCCCCTTGTCTGACTCCAATCTTACAAGGAAAAAAGTTGGAATACTCATTACCATTGAATATTCTTGACTTTATATTACTATACATATTAACAATGACATTATACATTTTCCCATCAATTGAAGTGTCTAGCAATTTAGCCCATAGACCTGGACGCCAAACTGTATCAAAAGCCTTAGCAAAATTGATAATCGCGCAAAATAGTTTTTTCCTTTTTCTGTCTAAGTAATTCAAAAAGTAAATGTAATGAAAAAATACTGTCAATAGTAGAGTAGCCATGTCGGAAGCCAAATTGATTTTCATTTAGCAAAGAAAAATCTTCTAAAAAAGATGATAACCTTGCATAAAGAATAGATGTAAAAAGTTTACCCATACAGCTAAGAATAGTAATGGGTCTATAATTTTTTGGATCGATCGGATTTATCTCCTTTGTTTTTATAAAAAGGTAGTATGTTTCCTTCCAACCAAATTTCAGGCACAAGTCCTGAATCAAAAACAATATTGAATACTTTAACATAAATTGGCATAAATAAATGACTAGTATTTTTATATATTCATTCAGAATAAGATCGTCGCCACTTGATTTACCATTTTTTAACTTCTTAATACACTTAAGAATTTCATCTTCAGTGATCTCTTCATTAATAATTTCATTAGAAGAGTTGTTAACATTCTCGTGTATATAAGTTTCATGTTCTGTCTCCTCATCATTGCTATTTAGGTCTTTGAAAAAGTTAAATAAGGAATCAAGCGTGACATCTGCAGAGCCTTTAGGACGTTTTGGCTTAAACAAATTCCAAAACTCTTTGCTATTACTTTTTCTAAGAGATTTAATCTTCTTTCTCATTTGCCGCCTATGCTCAGCTATAGCTTTATTCATTTCGGACTTGTAAGCCCTTTCCTGTGATGTGGGCTTTCACTACATATTATATTCCTGTTCCAAAATTCGGTTTTCTTTAGAGATGGTAAGGAACGTGTTAATTAATGAGATTTTGTATCCATGAATAATTCTTAAAGAAATACGACTTTAAACTGTAAGATCTTAAAAACCACGAAAGATTTTTACATATTTCTTTTTTCTTCTTCTTCCGCTAAGGAGTAGAACTCGTTACGAGTGTCAATTAACTCCGGCTTGGCTAAAAAGGAGGCTTCTTCTTTATGTATAATAAAAGGTTAAAACTATATACAAATGTTCTTGCTGTAGTTGTTGTTTACTAGCTCTGGAGTTGTGACCAGGGCACGGTGGCTAATTGTGCCTTGAACTCCTCGATTGTTGCCGCTTCAGTGGTGGTATCTGGCAACTGATTTCAGTTTCTTATTGTACGCGGGAAGAATGAATGCTTGTAGATATCGTTGTTGGCTCGTATCTGGTGGATTTTGTTGCTTCCCCTCGTCACCAGGAGTGATGAAGTTGGCTGGGTTTATATCCATAAGTTGATGTTGAATCTTGTAGAACATAACCAGCCTGCTGATGGTTCTTCTCTGTTTTCATTCTTAAATATTTTTAGTTTTTATCTATTCTTAAAATAAAATCATTTTTTTTAACATTTGACACTTTTAGGGAGTAGTAACTAAAGAGCCCATATATACTACCCCTTTTTACATGAAAATACATTTTTTACAACATTTTGAATTTCTTCAATTTTCACTTAAATTTGTCAACAAAACTTTACTGCTCAACCAGTGATATTTTAGACATACTGGACAATTAACAGTTGCGAATTGTACCTGTTACCGAACTATCCATTACCGAGTACCGATATGCCGAAATGGCCAAGTCAGTACCGAAGTGTCCAGGTTCCGAAATGACTAGGTTCCGAAACGACCGAGTTTTGTCATTAGCTTGACTCGTTTCATTCCCCTTATGTTTTTATCCCCCTTTTATCTTTTTTGGCGTAGCCGTAGGTTTGAATTTTTTTAAAAACCTGAATTATCTATTTATCTTTAAATCAAACGGCATTATGGACAATTACAACTAAAATTGCTTGTGACAATGTAAGCAGTTTTTATATTTGTAATTCTAATTAAAGTTTCACTTAAAAGAATTTTGTGAGATTAAATTTATTCTTATTCACCACCACCTCATGACTTTTTGTTCACCATAAAGCTGCATATTAATAGGGAAAATTCCTCTATCATGCTATTAATGCGCCTCCTACTCATTAAAATATCCACAGTGACAAGAATCCTAGTCACTTCGGCTCCTGGACACATTTCGGTATTTGGTACTGGACAGTTCAGTACTACGTATTTGTTTAAGCTCCGGTGAAAATTTTTTGATTGGAGGCCAATCAAAAAATTTTCACCGGAGCTAACATCTCAACAAGATTACGTATTTGTTACTTCGGTACCGACTAAAAAATGACAGAAAGTAGCATTATTAATTCAGGGATGGGGTTATCATAATCAGTTATTGTAATATATTAATTGATTACATTTTCTACAGTAATCACATGTAATCAGTAATCATCGACTTTATTGATTACAAGTAATCATATGGAATTGAATGCTGTGTGGAAAAGTGCTGTAATCATGATTATTTTTTATTCATCAGAAAAGTTTACTAGAAAATGGATTCTTTTGAAATAATTCCCCTTTTTACATTACATGTATAAAACATATGATGAACATTTAAACATAACAATGTATTATTTAAAATTGGAATAATTATCAAATATGGAATTTAACTTTTTTCAGCAGTTAAAAAAAAGCAGAGTTGGAAATAACAGCCTGCCCACCAGCCCGAGACTGGTAACTTTTGGGCAGGGCTGGCTAAAATTCATGAAAATTTGACTGATTATATAGCAAAAACAGGTAGAATTTCAATTCAGGGCTGGTTACTATTTCAGCGAATTTCCTACCCTGAAAAAAGTGAATTTTAGAGTCATATTCTGTGCCGCGCACAGGAATTTAACACAAAAATTATATATTTTTAAAGAATTTCCTGGAAATTTCTGTGCGCTGCACAGAAAATAAGAGTCAAAATTGAGTTTTTTGTGACTTTGCTAAATAACTGAAATTCCATATTTGATAATAATTCCAATTCTAAATAATACCCTGTTACATGTAAAATGCATGGATCTGATTGAGTAGAACTTTAGGTTAGTAAATAAGTCTTTAGAATACATTGTTTTGTTATTTGTTATAATTTAGCTATTCAATAAAAGGCTTTTTATGATTTATATTGCAAATAATTTTAAAATTATCAGATGTGTTTTAAGATTACTGTAATCATATGTAATGGATTACTCTTGAAATTTTTAGTAATTATGATGTAATCAATTAAATTTTTCAGGCCATGTAATCATGATGTAATCAATTACATTTCAAAGTAATCAGCCCCAGCTAAATTTTTGTGAACATTGACATAGTTCAATTGGTTTTCATTTAAATTGGGTTTAATTTAGGCATACATGTATTTACATTTTAGGTTTCTTTGTTCTATTCTATTCATATCATGTGGTGTTTGGTACATGTATGTTTAATCTTTTTGGTAAAGAATCTCCTTCAATAGACGACTAAAAGTAAAACGCTGGTCAGGTGTATAAGCAAAATTAATTGCTTTGAACTATATTGTAAATCAGTTTTATTTAATCATATTACATTTGTACATGTAAGGAAAAACATTTTGTTCAGCAACCAGTTATTATAACCTTTTGATATTTAGTATGCAGCATCTACATGGCCATGGGGTATCATACATTTGTAACATTTGTACTTAATTTTTACATTTCAATATTTATTTATTTTTATTTAGATACAATGTACCATAAGGGTGGAGACAACAAACAGCGAGGCTTTGGTTTTCAGGGGTTTTCCCTGAGTGGTGGCAGCGGTGGGAAAAAAGATGAACACAGTATCGGCCCTGAAACTGGCGGGTTAGGCATGACGCCACAGAACACTGCCTCTAAGTTTATGCCAGGGAGATCCTTTGGCTACCATACAAATATTGGTAAAAAAAGGGCAACAAATGAAGACGAGTAAGTTATAATGTTTGAAATCTTACTGAGTTTCTTTTCCTTGAAGCCTAAAATTTATTATTACAAACCCTTTAGAATCCATTGACTTTTGTGGGTTTAAACATCTCCATCGACCAAATGTGTGTTAAGCCTGCTTTTGTTACACAGAAAATTATGAACTGGTTAATGGGCATTTGTCATAAAGAAAATAATGAACTACATGTATGTTTATGAAGAAGACTAATTAGCATAAAATCTAAAAAAAGGGAAATATACTGCAAATGATTACATTAAAAACGAAAGAATATGGAATATGTGCCAGAAATGCCTATGTTGACAATAGAATTAAGATGTTTTCCACTTTGTTTTTTTCTGCTTTTGTTTATGCTGATTAGATATTTCATTGTTCATTGTAGATATTTTGACTTAGAAGATGAAGAAGAGAATTGTGAATATCAGCCAGCACCAGGTAGTCCTGGAACTGACGGCAAACATAAACATGAAAGTGATAGTGATGATCCATTGGATGCCTTCATGGCTGACATTGAGGTAAGGTTTATGTAAAAGAAAGTAATTGCAAACATAAACACGATAGTGTTAGTGATAATCCTTTAGATGCCTTCATGGCGGACATTGAGGTAATGTTATAACAGGAAGTTATGGCAAACACAAACATGATTGTCCTAGTGATGATCCTTTAGATGCCTTCATGGCGGACATAGAGGTAATGTAATAACAGGAAGTGATGGCAAGCATGAACATGATTACAATAGTGATGATCCTTTAGATGCCTTCATGGCTGACATTGAGGTAATGTTAGAACAGGAAGTGATGGCAAACATAAACATGATAGTGATAGTGATGATCCTTTAGATGCCTTCATGGCTGACATTGAGGTAATGTTAGAACAGGAAGTGATGGCAAACATAAACATGATAGTGATGATCCATTGGATGCCTTCATGGCTGACATTGAGGTAATGTTAGAACAGGAAGTGATGGCAAACATAAACATGATAGTGATGATCCTTTAGATGCCTTCATGGCTGACATAGAGGTAATGTTAATAAAACAGGAAGTGTTGGCAAACATAAACATGAAAGTGTTAGTGATGATCCTTTAGATGCCTTCATGGCTGACATTGAGGTAATGTTATAACAGGAAGTGATGGCAAACATAAACATGATAGTGATGATCCATTGGATGCCTTTATGGCTGACATTGAGGTAATGTTAGAACAGGAAGTGATGGCAAACATAAACATGATAGTGATGATCCATTGGATGCCTTCATGGCTGACATTGAGGTAATGTTAGAACAGGAAGTGATGGCAAACATAAACATGATAGTGATGATCCATTGGATGCCTTCATGGCTGACATTGAGGTAATGTTAGAACAGGAAGTGATGGCAAACATAAACATGATAGTGATGATCCATTGGATGCCTTTATGGCTGACATTGAGGTAATGTTAGAACAGGAAGTGATGGCAAACATAAACATGATAGTGATGATCCATTGGATGCCTTTATGGCTGACATTGAGGTAATGTTATAACAGGAAGTGATGGCAAACATAAACATGATAGTGATAGTGATGATCCTTTAGATGCCTTCATGGCTGACATAGAGGTAATGTTAATAAAACAGGAAGTGTTGGCAAACATAAACATGATAGTGATGATCCTTTAGATGCCTTCATGGCTGACATTGAGGTAATGTTATAACAGGAAGTGATGGCAAACACAAACATGATAGTGATAGTGATGATCCATTCGATGCTTTCATGGCTGCATTGAGGTGAGGTTATAACAGGAAGTGATTTCAAGCATAAAAATGATTGTGATAGTAATGGTACGAGTACACAATTGTCGCCCTTGGATTTTCGTTGTCCACGCATATAGTTCTATTAAAAATAGTACCTATGAACAAGTATTGTGTGTGTGTGTTCTATTCACTTTTAGAGGTTGATTTTAGTCTCAAATTGATGTCACAGTAATGAAGAAATTTAATGACATCCTTAAAAATCAAAATTCAACTGGGAAAGGTAGCTCTTTATTGCACAAAAAGGGGGGAGTTTTGCTTTTCAGAAGCTCTCAGATTTTATCCCCTCTAGGACCCCAGAATTTTCAACTGTCAAAAAAGTTTGATGTCTGTGAAAGGAGAATTTGTTGCATTATTTGTTTGCAATTGTGGTAATGAGAAAGTGTGTTTAAAATTATTTGGTTTGAGCAGGTGCAATTTTTGTCTCGCCTGCGAAGCAGAGCGGGACATAGGTGTTACTTTAACGGCGGCGACGGCGGCGGTGATGGCGGCGTTAACTTTTTGGAAAAGTTTTATGAGCACCTCCATATCTCAAGAACTATAGGTCATGGGTTGATGAAAATTGGTATGCATATGCCCCAGTAGTAGCTTAGCACAGTTGCATCCCCATCTTTTGACCTTGACCTTGATTTTCAGGTTGAGTGACTTTGACAATTTTCAATACATATAATAGCAATGAAAAAGTTTTGCGAGCACCTCCATATCTCAAGAACTATAGGTCCTAGGTTGATGAAACTTGGTATGCATATGCCCTAGTAGTAGCTTAGCTCAGTTGCATCCCCATCTTTTGACCTTGATCTTGAGTTTCCGGTTGAGTGACTTTGACAATTTTCAATACATATAATAGCAATGGAAAAGTTTTGTGAGCACCTCCATATCTCAAGAACTATAGGTCCTAGGTTGATGAAACTCGGTATGCATATGCCCCAGTAGTAGCTTACCACAGTTGCATCCCCATCTTTTGACCTTGACCTTGATTTTTTGGTTGAGTTACTTTGACAATTTTCAATACATATAATAGCAATGGAAGTTTTGCGAGCACCTCCATATCTCAAGAACTATAGGTCCTAGGTTGATGAAACTTGGTATACATATGCCCCAGTAGTAGCTTAGCACAGTTGCATCCCCATCTTTTGACCTTGACCTTGATTTTTCGGTTGAGTGACTTTGATTATTTCTATTGCATATATTTGCAATGTTTAAGTTCTGTAAACATCTTTTGATCTCAGAAACTGAAAATCCATGTTAATTCAAAATATAGTTGAAGTAAGAGAGAATAATTGTTTCTGATGGTGCCGGCAGGCGAGACATACTTTAGTGTTAACTCTTGTTTTAAAATGAAATTTTCTCTTATTGAACAAAGAGGGAAAATTAAATGTGGTCTCATACCTAATGATCCTTTAGATGCCTTCACGGCCAATATTGAAGTATATGATGCAAGAGTCAAACAAGTTTCACTTGTTGGTTCATGTTTTTGTACATCCACCACATATTTTGTGAGCACTTAAACTCCTACACTATATGGCATACAGATCTGAAATTACAACTTTTAGGATGCACTTTTGAAAATGTATGCAAATTCTTTATGAATTTTTTTGGAAAAACTCAAAATCATTTGTAGACATTGGTTATTGAACCAATGTGGTTTGACATGTATTTTCTTCTCTTCATAGAAGTCTAAATTTTTTCCTCAGATTTTTATTGAATCTGCAGATTTGAAATTTAGATTGATTGATGAATAGTGAAACTGCAAGATTGTTTTTTTAATCTTCAGCTCATTGTTTTTTTAGTTAAATCTATATTAATGTTAACATTCTAATTTAAAATCAAAGATAAATTTTAAACTCATGAATAAATCGATAGTTTTAGAATAAAATACTTACCATTAGTTAAGATAAAACAAACTGTTATCCAGTTTAAACTGAATGCACATTTTTTGTAGAAAGAAGTTTATGAACAGACTGATGAACAGATACCGTCCAAGAGTAAAGAGAAGAAACCAGAAAAGTAAGGCATTTGGTATTATCTCCCCTGCTTTGGAGAAGATGGGGGTATACTGTTTCACCGATGTCAGTGCAAAGTTCCTTATTCAAGTAAGGCATTTGATATCATCTTCCCTGCTTTGGAGAAGATAGGGGGGTATACTGTTTCACCTGCGTCAGTGCAAAGTTGCCTATTGAAGTAAGGCATTTGGTATTATCTTCCCTGCTTTGGAGAAGATGGGGGGTATACTGTTTCACCTGTGTCAGTGCAAAGTTTCTTATTTTGTGCATGCTGTAGTACTTCTGTTCTGTAGTTAGGTATTTTATAAAGTTATTGCTATTTTGTTCAGTTTGTCTATCAGGGTCATTTCTCTAACAAAATTGGAGATTGGATTGCATGCTGTTTTTGGACTGGTTGCAATCCTAACAGCATTGAGGTATTAAAACTTGTTGAGGTATGACAGCTGAGCATAGGCTATCAGATTAACTTATTATTCTGAGAACCATTAAACATCTTCTGTTGTGTGGAAAAGGATTATAAAAGTACATTAGGATCTGTTCATATTTTGTAAGCACAACTTCTCCTTGCCACTTGATGGATTTTGATGAAACTGTGTATGAAGGAAGAACATCATATGGAGATGGTTTTGGAGAAATGTTATCATTTTTAGGTATCATTCAGGGGAGATAATTAGACTAAAATGTTTTCCAATTGAGCATTCAGTATAGAAAGTAATGAGATGTGGAATAAGAGTATGCAACAAAGTTCATATAACAAGTGATAATTTAGAAAAACCACAGTGGACAACTGCCAGCAGCCTTCAACAAGGCCAGTAGGCTCTGCTTGCCATTCAGCAATAGGCCCATGGTCTAAATAAATGCATATAATTCAAATTCAGTCCTGAAATAGTCACAGATAAATTCCCTTCTAAAACAAGAAAAAGAAAACATCAAAAAGACAGGTCAAACAAAAGCTTTGTTAAAGATTCCTGGCTTAGGACAGGCACTTATAAAATGTGGCAGTGTTAAACTAGTTAAACTATGTTTCCTTGACAGTGAAAACTATTGACTTAAAAACCTAACACTTACTGACTCTTCTTTCAGAGATATAAGAGATGATATTGAACAAGAAGATGTACAAGAGGCATTTTTCCGATACATGGAAGAAAATCCAAATGCTGGTGTCATCCATGACGAAGAAGATGAAGTCGAATATGACGAGGACGGAAATCCAATTCTTAAAAATAAGGTTAGGTGTATTATACCATGCTATATACAATGACCAACAAAAGACAGATATATCAGAGCTGTACTATAATGGACAATGTTGTTTTCAGAAGTGTGCAGACTAAAATAAAGTATGTACAAGAAATAAATAAATAACAGTGGAAATTTACATAAAGCAAAATCATCATAAAGTAGGGCCTATCCTGTATTGTTTTTTAAGTGTATTCAAAAATAGGATGGAGTAAAATTTAGATATTGGAGAAACATGTAATGATCCTTTTTAAAAGAACTTAAAATTTCATCATTATACCGGGTAGGAACCAATAAAATATGTACAAGAAATGAAAAATGTGTTTTAAAATATTTGCTAATTTTATTTTTTCCAGATGATTGACCCTTTACCCCCTATAGATCACTCAGACATTAATTACCCTCCATTTGAGAAGAATTTTTATGAAGAACACGAAGAGGTGACAGCTTTAACAGATCAGCAGGTCACAGAACTGAGGTCAAAGTTAGATATCAGGGTAAGTCAAAGGTCGAAGATCAATAGGTCATTAAATTAAGGTCAGAGTTATATCTGAAAAAGGTCAAAATAAAGATTTAATGATTGACATCATTTTGTGAACAAATTAAATTTAAAAGGTAACAATTAAATAAAAGAAGTCAAAAAGGCAAAAAAGTGTGTTTGACAAGTTGAATATAATGAAGTTTTAATAAAAAAAATTAAAAATAAATTTTGAGCTATTTTGAATTTCATTCTAAATGTTCTAAACTGATGAAATAAAGACACAAAATAAACTTTAATATAAAAGAATGGCTAATTTATCATACCTGTATTTTAATGTTTTTCTCCACTTTTATGGGGAGATGTATTGTTTTTGTCCTGTCCATCTGTCTTTTATTCACAAAATCATTTTGCTCAACTCCTCTGAAACTACAATGTACATCACCAAAGTTAACGAAACTTGGTACGTTTCTAGTACACCATATGTAGTTGTGCATATTACTGGGATTTTTTTATCCTAAAAATTTTGTTGAAGAAGTGGCCTTTTGAATATAGAATTTTAGACAAAAACATACTTTAAGTTTAAATATCTTATTTAATTTCTTTATTCTGTACACATCTTTTCAGGTATCTGGATTCTCTGTACCAAAACCTGTGTGTAGTTTTGCCCACTTTGGTTTTGATGAAACTTTGATGTCAGTAATCAGGAAGTTGGAGTACACCCAGCCTACACCTATACAAGCTCAGGTAATGATATGGAGTGTTTATACACGAGTATTGTATACACAATTTAAAATCCCCTAAGGATATTTCTGCACAGGTGTACCAATGGGGGCAATAAGATGTCGAAAATTCAAAAAGGCAAAAACAAAATCGACAGACATAAATTCATCACAAAATCAAACCACAAACATATTACAATTATCATGCACTGACTGATGGGTATTTATAGTCATGACTAGGGGAAAGCCCCTCTGCATCGACTTATATCAACCAGTATAGACTCGCTATGTGCCATGGGTCGTCCAGCCCATGACACACCACCGCCAGTGCTAGCTGCTCCAGAGTATTCTTTGTTGTCGCTGGAACAGTGCCCGTCTTGCACCACGGGGAGGTACTGGTCGGAATTTGCAAGACATTATCATGCAATCAGCAATGTGAACTCATCTTAAGGTGGTTCGGGAGTATAACAAGGAGCTTCTTTTTCAGTCATCTTGCAAGTTTTTTAGTCTGCATATCAATTAAAATGGCTTGAAATACCTCAAGAGATGTAAAAATTTTTATTTTATTTTATGAATGAAATTGATTTAACATAAATATTGAGAAATCAAGCTTTTTCTGAAAAGTTCTATATCAGGGGAGATAATTGGCGGGAAACTGTGTGACAATTTTTTATATAGAAATGTGTAGGAAAAATTAGTTTATCTTAAATATCTAAAAAAAGAAGGTCTGTGACCCCAAGTTTTTATTATGTTTTTAGAAGATAGTATATGTGGCTTGTCATTTGTGAAATATAACTAAAATCTGATGGGTTTCCAGCTCCAATTATGCTAAATAACTCTTTTCCCTTTACAATCTATTGAAAAACAGAAATCTAGGCCACCAACTTCGCAAGGTCATAAATCTGTAGAAAGGTCCGTGACCCCCAATTATTTTTGCATTTTTTAAATGTTAGTTTATCAAAGTATAATTCTGCAAAATTTAATAAAAATCTGATGGGTTTTTCTTATACCCCCCGAACCACCTTAAAAGGAGAGTAAAGTTATTTAGTGCTCTGGAAGAGTAAGCAGTTTTTGAAAGCTTTAGTATACCCAGCACATTGCCAACAGGTTTAGTGTGGGCAAAATTTGTTAAAGGATGACAATGCTAAACCTTAATAAATGTCATTTCCTAAAACTACTGTCTGTAAAGGGTAGTCTGGAGAATAGAAAAAAACAAAAATATTTTTTTCAGGAATAGCTCTGCTTTAATTTATTTACATAATCTTATTGCTATAAAAAAATGTAACTAAAACATATTACAACTTTATAAATATTTAAAACATTTCCTGAAAAATTTTAAATTTGCATTTTTATGGGAAATTCCCATTGTAAATAAAATGGTTGGAAAAAAAAACATTTTCTATTGTGACATCATATAACGTCAAAATGCACTCCCAGATGTATGATATCAAAATACCTCTGTGGGCTGAAGGATATTCCCAAAATCTAAAATAAAGTGATTTTGTAAAATTTGGCATCCACAAAATGGCTGTCTTTTTCAATGGAGAAATGAGGGGACAAAGTGACTTTGCTTCATTTATCTTAAGGGGTAAGCTACTTTCTTCATTCTTTTTGAAAATTTAGTTACTTTTTTTGCAAAGATAAAAATAGCAAACATTTCAATGGTCCCAGCAGTGATGTAAAGAAAATTTTTAAGAATTTCTGTTCTCCAAAATACCCTTTACAGACAGTAATTTCAAATTTGAAATTTTCCAAAAAGAACATTAGTCTTGCAGATGAATCAACAGTCAACGTTGCCACCTTAATGAAAATACGATGCATGTGATTTGATACTAAATTATATATAGAACAATTATTATAAGGTTTGACAAAGACTCCTGGCAGTAACTTATAAATTCTGACATGTAGTTACAGGTATTTTTGAATCGTTGAAACCTACATTTTAGAATAAAAATTACATTGATGTTTTTTTTTTGGTGAAAATAGTCATAGAGTTAAAAGATGAACATTCACTTATTTATTTACATTTTTAGGGAGTACCTATAGGACTAAGTGGCAGGGACATTATAGGAATTGCAAAAACAGGAAGTGGTAAAACAGCAGCTTACCTGTGGCCAATGTTGGTACACATCATGTTACAGGTGAGAAACTTGAAAAGTCTTATGCCAGAAATTACTGCATAGGAGTTTTTGAAGGTGCCTTAGTTAATATTGCAGGGGTTGTGGTATTTTCTAATAAAACAAGAATATGTCCAAAAGACATAATGCCCTATTTCACAACATTTGAGGTGATGGATGAACAAACCCAAACACTATATGTCCCTTACTTCCTGGATTGGGAAAAAAATTCAATAGTATAAAAGGTAAACCATCGAAAAAGGGCCTTCATACAGTTTTTTGTGAAATTACCTTAATACATACATAGATAATAACAAGATGTGGACAAAAGTGTATGTGATACCATCTTAATAAATTAGTGAAGTTTAAAATTCACAATGGAAAACAGCCGACAGACTTAAATGTGACATGTAGTTGATGTTCACAGTTAGATCAAAACTGCAATGTTCTACATGTGTATGATTCATATATTTCGAATCTTGAATATGAGGACCAACAAACTCATACGCAAAAACCTTGAAAATCATAACCCAACAAACAGTAATTTAGAGTACAGTAAAACTTGGTTATAGCAAATTTCAGGGGAACAGGGAAAAAAATTTGGACAAGCGTAATTCGTTGTATTGATATTACGAATTTCGTTTTGTCATACAACGAAGTCGTTATAAGCTTTTAACACAAAACATACAGGTGGAGATGCATATTTACAATTCATCCATTTTAACATTAAATATCCTTAGAATGATCTAACATAATTTTTATTGAAATAACAACAATTTGTTTAACTAGATAACCTTTAATTCTTTTGAATTTTTCAATCACTGATTATCGCCTTTATTTTTTGGCATTTTTATGCCCCGCCAACTTTGTTGGGGGGCATATAGTTTTTCGGTCCGTTCCTCCTTCCGTCCGTCCGTCCGTCCTTCCGTCCGTCCGTCACACTTTAGTTTTCCGCACTTTTTTTCGACATCCTTGCATATATTCAAAAGATTTTTGGTATGTGAGTCTACCATGATGAGTTACAGGTCAAGTTCGAGTTTCGTTCCGGTCCACTGATTTTGACCTAAATTACGGCCCTTGAACTTAGCAAATTTTGTAAAAATAAGTTTTCCGCACTTTTTTTCCACATCCTTGCATATATTCAAAAGATTTTTGGTATGTGAGTCTACCATGATGAGTTACAGGTCAAGTTCGAGTTTCGTTCCGGTCCACTGATTTTGACCTAAATTACGGCCCTTGAACTTAGCAAATTTTGTAAAAAAAAAGTTTTCCGCACTTTTTTTCCACATCCTTGCATATATTCAAAAGATTTTTGGTATGTGAGTCTACCATGATGAGTTACAGGTCAAGTTCGAGTTTCGTTCCGGTCCACTGATTTTGACCCAAATTAGGGCCCTTGGACTTAGCAAATTTGGTAAAAATAACAGTTTTATTTTATTTGCCAGCGGGGCATCAGTGTCATCTTGACACATTTCCTTGTTCAATTCGTTTTAAGAGTGTAATTTTTAATGTATATTTGGCATTTGTAGACTGAAAATCAGTTCGTAGTATCAGAATAATTGTAATAAACGAGTTTGTTATATCCACGATATTTTACAATGAAATTGCTGGAGTTTGTTTGAAGATTTGAAAACGATGCGTTATAAGCGTAAATTCGTTGTAAGCGAGTTTGTTATATTCGAGTTTTTCTGTATCTATATTTTCTTCACATGTAGACCTAAGCCTTTGACTTTTTCAGAGAGAGCTGGAACCTGGTGATGGTCCTATAGGACTTATATTGGCTCCAACCAGAGAATTGTCACAACAGGTTAGGTTGAACACAATATATTAAAGTTTTACTTTTGTGACAACTCTATTTATGGTTTTGTTTCATAAGGCAATTTGTGGTTATTTATGGTAACAAATATTTGGTAGCACAAGGTTTATTTCTAAGAAAATGTATTCAGTCAAGATGATTTATTTTCATGATTTTCTGTTCATCCATAAATTAGCGAAAATAAATGGTTTGTGAAAATTTGCGGTTTACAGTATTCTTACATGTATAACTTAATGTAAAAGGGACATAGACCAAGCTTTTACCTCAATGAAAAAATATAGTCTGACAAATGTTTGCACCTATTGCAATTTTGGAACACCCTTTAGTGTTAGAAGATAAAAGTGAAACTAATAAATGAATGAAAAAAGGGGTTGAAGGTTTTACCTATTTACCTAAATGAAAAATAACTGACCATTTAATTACAATTCAATTGCCTACCAACCCTACCTCCCAAACTGAATCTTAAAATATTCAGGACACTGAATTTTGCTTTTCATATTAATAATTATTTTCATTATATCAACTTTTCCATTGTGTACATATTTCTTCAGCAAATAAATTCTCCATTCCTAATAATGAACACTTGCTGGCATACATGTCGAATGTTTAACTATCAAAAAAGTTCAAACACTTGCTGGTTTACATGTGTAATGCAACTATTAAATAGTTAATATCTCTTTAGATTTACACAGAAGCCAAAAGATTTGGTAAAGGTTACAATATCCAGGTGGTGTGTGCCTATGGTGGAGGAAGTATGTGGGAACAGACAAAAGCATGCCAAGCTGGAGCTGAAATTATTGTAGCTACTCCTGTAAGTATGGTGCTTCTTTTAATGGAGGAAATAAGTTTGAAACACCAACCTCTTGCACTCATTTAAGTGGAATTCTTTACTTAATGTTGTAAACACTATTTCTCCACTTTTGAAATTATCATGTGCATGATAATTAACTAGTTTTAAATACATGTAAATCTTGCAAGGATTTTTAACAAGTACCATAACCTCAAAGTAGGACACCAACCTTTGCATGGAACTAGATGAGGGTAAGGATTTTACTAATGCTTGATTCATTTGAAAATGATGTTGTTGGTGTATTTTAAACATATGAACCCTCATCTAACGTTGCTTTTGTTTGATTTTCAGGGTAGATTAATAGACCTAGTAAAGAAGAAGGCTACAAACCTACACAGAGTGACTTTTCTCGTATTTGATGAAGCAGATAGAATGTTTGATATGGGCTTTGGTTGGTATTTAGATTTAAGATTTTGTCCAAACTATTAGGATTGTTCTATTTATTTATGCTTACCATAAGTTCTTTATTATTGGCAGACATTTAAAAGTTTAGGCTTTATCTTTGAAAGACCAATAAACATTACCATTTTCAAATTCATAAAAGTTTCATTTTAATGACCCCCCCTCCCCCTCCCCAAAAAAATCTTGACAATGTTATTTAAGGTAGATGGGGTGTCTATCACTGAGCATCTTTTTTGCACATCTATCATAACTTTAGAATTCATAATGCTTGTTATTCTAATTGATTTTTATTGGGCTAGGTAAGCAGCAAAATTGGTAATTACAACAAAAATTAGGGTTAAATACACCTTCTTTGCGAATTTCAATATTTTCCAGTACTTTTTAAGGGGAGATAATTTGTATAGAAATAATAGGGAAAAATTTTTCACTTTTTTAAAAAATTTTGATGGTGAACTTTATTTTTTATTTACTATATTTAAAAATACATCAAAAACAAAGATTTTCCCAAATTTTAAGAAAAATCTATGGAGTGGATTTTTTTAGGTAAAAGAAATTTCAAATTTCCCTATTGATCCTATATAAAAAGTACTGAAACCATCCATTTTTAGCTCACCTGGACCAAAGGTCCATGTGAGCTATTGCCATCACTTGGCGTCCGTCGTCGTCCGTCATCGTCCGTCGTCGTTAACATTTTTCAAACGTTAACTCCTCTAACACCATAAGTCCAATGGCTTTTAAATTTGGCACAGTTGTTAATTAGCATAGGTAGTATAAAACTAGCGTGGGGATTTTTGATTCGTTGAAAAACATGGCCGCCATGGCTAAAAATAGAACATAGGGGTAAATTGCAGTTTTTTGCAAATAACTCAAAAACGGTAACAGATGTCAAAATTCTGGCATAGGGTAAAAGTGATCAGCACCTCAAGATCTACCTGCCTAGAAATTTTCAAGAAGATCCAACAACCGATGTAGGAGTTATTGCCCTTTTTCTGGATTTTTTCAAAATTTTGCACTTATTTAGCCCTATATCTTGAAAACTATACAAGATATTTTAAAAATTCAAATTGCATATGATTAAGCACATCAAGATCTACATTTCATGTAATTAGGTCAAAGCTGTAGAACCATTTCTTTAATGAGTTATGGCCCTTAAAGCGTCAAATTTTACCATTTTTCATTACTTTTACCCTGAATTTCAAAGATTAACTTGTCTGACACCATACATCCAACTTCAACCAAACTTGGCACAGTTGTTTAATAGCATTAATGCTATAATTCCATCGTTTGGATTTTTGATTCATCAAAAAATATGGCCTACATGGCTTAAAATAGAACATAGGGGTCAAATTACAGTTTTTTGCAAATAACTCAAAAACGGTAACAGATATCAAAATTCTGATGGGAGATAAAAGTGATTAGCATCTCAAGATCTTCCTGATCTGAAATTTTCAAGAAGATCCAACAAACGACATAGGAGTTATTGCCCTTTTTCTGGATTTTTTTCAAAATTTTTCACTTATTTAGCCCTATATCTTGAAAACTATACAAGATATTTCAAAAATTCAAATTGCATATGATTAAGCACATCAAGATATACAATTCATGTAATTAGGTCAAAGCTGTAGAACCATTTCTTTTAGGAGTTATGGCCCTTAAAGCGTCAATGTTTACCATTGTTCGTTACTTTTCCCCTGACTTGTCTGAAACGGTAAGACCAACTGCATCTTAACATGGCACACTGTTTGATAGCTTATATGCTACAACTCTATCGTTCAGATTTTTGATTTATAAAAAAACATGGCCACCATGGCTAAAAATAGAACATAGGGGCAAATTTCATTTTAT